>CM070513.1:7055583-7496088 GCA_036346375.1 Guadua angustifolia | reverse complement strand
TCTTTCATCTGCTTTCTCATTTAATCTGTTCACTTCGTGCTTATAATATATTAGTTCATATGCCTTTGTCAAGGGTCAATTTCCTTCCAAATGGTGTACTCAAGGAACTTGATCTTTTTCTCTGCAGATTGACTTGGACACAATTGAGGTCAGCAATCTGAACAGACAGTTTCTATTTCGGAAGAGTCATGTTGGACAGTCAAAAGCCCATGTAATTACAATTTCTATCATAGTTATCTGAGGGCTTTCTATTATGTTTTTGCTGTCGTCACTTGATTATTGCTGCTGCTTATGCTGTTGTATCATTAATACTGCCAGGTTGCTCGAGATGCTGTTCTGAAATTTAGGCCAAATATCAATATAAAATCATATCATGCAAATGTGAAGGATTCTCAGTTCAATGTTGAATTCTTCAAGCAATTTAATGTAGTTCTGAATGGCCTTGATAACTTGGACGCTAGACGGCATGTTAATCGCCTCTGCCTTGCAGCTGAAGTTCCTTTGGTTGAAAGTGGAACAACTGGGTTTTTGGGACAGGTGAGGTGATTAAATACCACAGTTGTAGTCTCAGCAACTCTTGTGCTACTATGCATGGAGCTATAATTCTTAGTGGCCTATCATTGTGCTGCTAATTTGTGCTCTTAGTTTATAGCTTTTCCACTCTTTGTATAAAGTATGCAAGGTATATCTTTTTACTGATGGCTGTAAGTACTGGTGTGCTAGTGTTTCTTATTTCGCTGGTAGTACTCCTGTTACTGGTGATTCCCTTTATTAAATTGTTGGCCAGTATGCCGAGCTGCATACTATCTCTTGAGGAAACCCTTGGTGGTTTCTTTTCTTTTTGTTAGTGACGGCAATAATATTTACCATAGGAATACAGCCTTCCTGTTGAATATATGTTGTATGCTGGCCATTGTGTACCGCATGGCTGAATCTTTGGTCTGGACAATTGGATAATTGCTTGATGGGTCCACAGAGTGAAAATGTGTAGTCATTTCTTAACTGGGCCTTTTGAGTGCAGATAAGCAAACATAGATAGGAGAAAGTAGGCATTTTCCCCCTTCCACAAAAGTAGGCATTTCCCCCTTCCACAAAATTTGCATGTGCATCTTTTGAATACAAAATTACAAACTGTGTATTTGGAAATCGAAATTGTGCAGAATTTAATTTTCTCCTTACACTGCACACAAGCGTTTCCTGGTAGGAGCTATGCTAAATTTTTTGTACATTCCACATAGAAATTTTTTTAGGTAGTTTGGTACATTGCATATAATTCCTTTACTAGTGTTTAGACTATGAAGTGTCCAAGAAATTCCATAATTTAGGAACATGACGTTGCACACTTTTGCAGTGAGCATGAAATATATCAGTTGTTACCTTGTTGGCATATGATGCATGGGCACTGGTTATTAAAACTCAAGAGTTCTTATGAGTACCATGATTTGGAACAGATACCATTTAATGGTTGGATCTTTGTATTCTTATGACTTTATGAGTTTTTGCGTTGTGGACTTAACAACACTGTTGTTATTGAAACCATTGTTGTTTATTTTATAGTATATCACATCTGTCAATTGCACTAAAATATAAGCTACCAATGTTAACTAAACTAATCAATGAGTCCCTGCTAAATAGTTCAAGTGAATACTTTGCTAAAAATACTTGCCATTCCATATTTTGCAGGTTACTGTTCATGCCAAGGGTAAAACTGAGTGCTATGAATGTCAACCAAAGCCTGTCCCAAAATCATATCCTGTCTGCACAATTACAAGCACTCCATCGAAGGTTCCTTTTATCACTCTTGTTGCCCCACTTTCCTTTTGCCTTTCCTTTTTTTTTAATTATTTTTTTAGTAAGCTGCACTTCTTATCATGTTTGTGTTTCTATTCTTGTATTTCTGCCAAGGCTAATTTTCTACTCCTGCAGCCTTTTGTTGGTTTAGAATGTTTGTAAGATGCAAATTTTTTGTTAAATATGGGAAGGGGTATGTATTATGTAGTTAGGGCCTTTTTGGTTTTCTTCCAATGGTTACCAATGCTTGCCTTACCAAACTTAGGTAGTGTTGACCAAATTTGGTATGGTTTGCTACCAAATTTTGGTAAGATCCCTTTTTCCCTTGGTTCTCTAGTTCGTTTTCTTGCCAATCTTTGGCCAAAACATTGGTAGGCAATTTGGTGACCAAATTTTGGCAATGCCAAAGTTTGGTAAGGTTTAGTGAGGCAAATTTGTCATCAAACCAAACATGCCCTTTATATATGAAAATATGCTTGTTCACTCCCATCTTTAGTTACTCAAGTAATTTCGATGGAACCTGTCAGAAATTTTACTCCAACTGATGCTATTGGACTTAGTTTTAAGGACATTCCTGTTATGGTATCATTTATGCATGTTGAATATCTTGGAATCCACAAAATGTGAGTTGCATACACAAAAGGTGTATTCTTCTAACAAACATTCGTTCAGTTGTTTTGGGCAATTCTGATGTTACTAAGTTTGAAATATCAACATATTAGCTTTGCTAGTTTTTGCAATACTTTTGTGAACTCACAATCTTGTTAACTACAATACCTGATTAGTTTTTAATGCTAGCATTAATGGCTGATTTCATCTCCTCTTTGCAGTTTGTTCACTGCATTGTTTGGGCAAAGGAGCTGCTTTTTGCAAAGCTGTTTGGTGATAAAAACCATGATAATGATCTTAATGTGCATTCAAAAGATGGTACCAGTTCAAAATCAGATGTATTTGAAAGAAATGAAGATGAAGATCTTGAAAAATATGCTCGGAGGATCTATGATCATGTATTTGGTTACAACATTGAAGTTGCCTTAGAGAAAGAAGAAACTTGGAAGAATCGAAAAAGCCAAATCCAATATACATCAAAGATGTCTTACCTGAAGAAGCTGTTAAGCAAAATGGTAGCGCACCTGAGTGCAATGATGAGGAGCAGGAAGAACCATCTGCTATGGTGTCTCTAGGTCTGAGAAATCCACAAGAGATATGGACTCCTGCTGACAATTCAAGAGTGTTCTTGGAGGCTTTAAAATTATTTTTTGAAAAAAGAAAGAAGGTTTGTATGGAATCTTTTCTGAATTCTATAACCTATAAAAAGTACTTTACTTTATATAATTGATTTTTTCCTGTTCTTAGGACATTGGGAACTTGGTTTTTGACAAGGATGACCAATTGGCTGTCGAGTTTGTTACTGCTGCAGCTAATATCAGAGCTTCCTCTTTTGGAATACCACTGCATAGCCTTTTTGATGCCAAAGGTGTTGCTGGGAACATAGTACATGCTGTGGCTACAACAAATGCTATAATAGCTGGTCTAATTGTTATTGAAGCAATCAAAGTGCTCCAGGGTGATTACAAGAAATATAGGTGACCACATTATTAATGCGTTAAATGACATTGTTTTGCCGATGTTTTCTACCTAAGATACTACAGTTCAGTCTAAGTACCTGCTTTCTGGACATGCTAGTTTCCAAAGAGTCCTGCTGATGCCAATTTTTTAGATTTTAATGGCACCTTTCTTCAATGTGTATCGTATATTATTCACTTGTGTTTCTTTGGCTTTTCCATTGGTAATATAAAAGCATTGTAACTTCATTGGTTCACATTTTTACAGAATGACATATTGTCTTGAACATCCTTCAAGGAAGATGCTCTTGATGCCTGTAGAGCCTTTTGAACCTAATAAATCATGCTATGTCTGCTCTGAGGTATTTTGCACTTGTCTAGGATAATGATATATTGATATTCTTATGGGATAATGATATATTGATATTCTTATGTTTATTGCTCTGTTTTGGTTCTGACCTGAAACTTAAACTGAATGCATCAGACCCCTCTACTTCTAGAGGTTAACACTAAGACAACAAAGCTTAGGGAGGTCATTGACAAGATTATAAAAAGCAAACTTGGAATGAACCTACCTTTGGTAATGATTGGCCCGCGCTTGTTTTCGAGGATGGCGATGGCTTAGAGGAAGATGAGGCTGCAAACTATGCTTTAAACCTTGAGAAGGTACTACCTTCCTACAGTGTCCCCCGTTCAAGGCAAATGATACTCCATAGCATTTATTTCTTTTTTAGCCTGTGGCCCCTGTAGTTGCAAATTGCTACATATTATTTATTTATTGCCAGCTTAGTGTTGACCAATTATTACAGGTCTTGGCTGAGCTTCCAGCTCCAGTTGCTAATGGTACAAAACTTACTGTCGAGGATTTCCAACAGGAATTATCATGCAGCATTAACATCAAGCACAGGTTCGTATCCATCTTTTTCACTATATTGATTATGCTTTTTTTATCCCTAAACCTTGCTTGTTTGGCCTCTTTGTGTGTCAGATTATGTCTTTTACAATTATATGACAGCTGTATGTTTGTATAGAATATATAGTTTGTCGTTCCCTGTGCCTTCGAACAATCTTTTAAAAAGGCTGGGATCTTGCTGGAGATACGATTGCTCTGGTGTAATTAAGTCCTAGGTAGATGCAGGCGATAGTTAACTACTAGTGTATAATATACTTAAGAGTGCTTATAATTCACATATCTGCACTAAATAAATTTAGCAAATGATGGTCACAAAGTAATATTGTGCCAAAACTGCTGTTGTTTTATACAATGTTGTAACATACAAATGGGCTCTTACATGTAAGATTGTTGACTTGTTCCATGCTTAATATCATTGGCTTAACATGTATGATTGTTGACTCGTTCCATGCTTAATATCACATCACAAATACATGAATACTCCCTCCAGTTACAAATAGTTGTCGTTTTGGACATCGACGCTGTCTCTAAAACACAACTTTAACCGCTAATTTTTATTATAATATATTTATAAAACTCAATAAAATTATAATATTATAAAAATACTTTTGAGACAAATCCACACATTATTTTAATGTATCCAATTTAGATATTTAAAAAGATATTGATAGTCAATGTTTCAAAAGTTTGACTGCAATTATATTCAAAACGACAACTATTTGTTGACTGCAATTATGTTCAAAACGACAACTATTTGTTACGGAAGGGAGTATAATATTGCTTCTCATTCTATGCTATATATGAATAGAAGCTGCATGCTATTATTCTGTAGTAGTGCGCACATACAATTCACTATTCGAGGGGTATACCTTCATTTATCTAGTGATCAATGCAGGGAAGAGTTCGATGAGGAAAAAGAGCCTGATGGAATGGTTCTATCTGGATGGTCTGCTCCAGTGGAGAAGCAAGTTACGAGTAATGGGGAGAACACCTCAGTTGCTTCTTCATCCAGTGCGCGCGACACTGATGATATTATTGAGGATATATCCGCTAAACCTGGAATGAAGCGTAAGCTGGATGAAATATTAGAAACAAATGAAAATTGTGATGCGTCCAGTAGTGCTCAAGTTGTTGAAGACGACGACGACGATATTATTATGCTTGCTGAGGATCCAAACTTAGTCAAGAAACAGAGATTGCAATAGCAGCCATTTCGTTTCACAATTCCAGATATAACAGCTGTTGACTACCGCTGTCATGGCTAACACATTGTTCCAACACGACATCTTTGTAACCTATCTATGTGGTGATGAGGCTGATTATGTTATTAGCAACTGTACTCGGGGGACATTTTTGGGCCTTAGATACCGTTCTGTAGGAATGTAATTTGTAGTTTTTAGGCACAGGAGCAGCTAATGCCCTGCTGACAGTCAGTTGTAAGGTTGCACTTGTGTTTCTCAGGATTGGAGCAACGGTGATGATTTTTTGTTCACTTTTATGTAATGTAGAATCGTTTCCACGGTTTGGATGAGTGGTGCTAGTGTCCTCCTACGATAGACAGCAAAGATATTGGTGCTGATATTTTTGCCGGTGTGCTAGGACTGAGTTCAAAAGGACGAAGAGCTGGACGAGCGCGGGCCACTAGCCCACTACCCACTACAACTGAGAGTACCGCATAGGTGACCAAACTGACTGACAGTAACAGGAACCCAAGAGACCGAAAAAAAAAAGAGAAACTCATCAGAAGGAAGATGGAAGCAAATTAGTGACGAGATCAATTTTGAAGCACAAAGTGTGCAACAACCAGCAAGCGTAGCGTAGCATAGCTCCGAAGGGTTAGAAACTATCATCTGTGAGATCATACCAACAACAAATTCATTACAAGTCCATCTCTCTTTCAGCAATACCACCTTTGTCCCGAGAACAATGTAAAAATCTAGAGTGGTTCCATGAGCAAGACAGAAACACCGTTCCTCAAGAACCGAGAGGAAAACAAGAACCTTGACAAATGGTACAACAAATACAATCAAATCGTATCAACAATTTAACATCTTAAATTCGTACCCCAAGAACACAATCCATCCGCATAATGAAACCTATAACTCTTTTGAGTCTCTGACGCCAATCCCCGTTTTGGGCGACACACCTCAAGAAGCAGAAGAGAAAAATCAATCAATGCAGCAAAATACGCACTAATTTCCGGCCACCGCCCGTATTCCCCAGGCCTTCCAAGAACGCCACGACCCTCAAATGGCAGACGAGGGCGCATAACGCGATCCCGAGCAGGAACGCCGCGAGCCTCCGGAGCCCGCCCTCCTCCCTCTCCTCCACACAGCCGCCCAAATGCCAAGCGCCTGGCCCAGGCCCGGCACGTTCCAAGAATCGGCCCGGTCGGCGAGCTTGTCGCCGAACGCCAGGGAGAGAAGAAGCGCGGCCACCTCCTCGGCCGGCACCTTCCTCCTCCCCCGCCCGAACCATCCACCGCCGAGTGGGCGCAGGCTCGGGAGGAGGCGGCAGAGGGTCGAGGAGACCAGGCGGTGGAGCGGCGGCGGGTGGAATGCGATGGGCTTGAGCTTCGGCGGATAGAAAAATCACCCAAAAGTTAAAATGTAAGTTACATAGAACAACAATAGGACCTGCGATATTGGTTAGAAAGGAATGTGAAAGTGCATCTAGGCCCCTCAAAGAGTTTTGGTGATTTATGGCAACACAATTCCATATACTAACGGTGCAAGTGAGATTCTATGCAGTGATCGAGAAGATATCATCGTTGGAAAGCAATTGGAGATCCCCACCATCCTTAAAAATTTGAAAAGGCGGCATCAAGACTTTAGTCGTAAATCTTTTATTTTTATTGAGTCTAAGGATAGCCGTACTATTAAGGGGGATACGACGGAAAATCGCTTCTAGGATATGCTTGTGCTCATAGGATGAAAATTGCATCTCGAAAGTTTTTCAAAACATTGCATTTCCTATCAAAGGGTACTTCTGGCCGAGTGGGTCAGGCCGGAGTATCTGGACATTTAGTCCGGACACTCCGGGCTAGGGCCCTCGGTTGCATTCTCTGGAAAGTCCGGAGTATCCGGACAAAAAAGTCCGGACACTCCGGGGAAAATGGTCCGGAGTATCCGGGGATTAAGTCCGGATACTCCGGGTTAACCTTCTCGGTTGAAAGCAAACTCTCTTCAGTCCGGACACTCCGGACTAAATGTCCGGATAGTCCGGGGTTTGCGCAGCACAAGTGTAACGGTTGGATTTTGGGTGACCTATTTAAGCTCTCACTCCAAATCTACCCGTTGACACCTCATTCATTGCAGCATTTAACACTCAAGCTCTCTCACTCTCATTCTCTTGAGCCCTAGCCTCTTTCTCCCACTTGAATCCTTGTTTTGATTTGAATCTTTAGGAGAAAAGAGGGGATCGAAGTGCTTTGAGCTTGCATTGTTGATTCTTGAGCACAAGTTTCATTCTCCAAGGAGATTTAGCGGCGTATTTGTTACTCTTGGAGTTTGAAGGGCTCCTAGACGGCAAGGAGTCACCGGGAGCCTCCAAGACTTGGTGTGGAGAGCCCCGAAAGTTTGTGAAGGCAAGCTTCGCCTCCGAAAGGAAAGAGGCAAGAAGAAGACCGGCGAGTGCTTTGTGCAACACCGGGAGGAAAGTGGTCAAGAGGGACCCGGGCTTTGTGCCTCCTCAACGGAGACGTAGGATTCCCTTCAAGAATCCGAACTTCGGGTAAAAATCGTTGTCTCCTTGTTCTTCTTTTGCTTGTTCTAGGGTTTGTTGTTCTTGGAACTTCGGGAGCCCCGATCTACTCTATTGTTGTGTTTGCTTCTAGATCTTCACCATCATCAGGTACCTGACACCATTTAGAGTATTTGTATTCATTTAGATTGTTGAAAAATTGCTTTGATTTAAAATCCCCTCTTTGAGCGACTCAGTCCGGAGTATCCGGACAATATACCCCGGATAGTCCGGACAGTCCGGAGTATCCGGATAAAATCCCCGGACAATCCGGGCTCAGACCCTCGGGTGAATTTAAATTGTTGCAAATTTTTTATCCGCCTATTCACCCCCCTCTAGGCGACATCTCCGGTCCTTTCAATTGGTATCAGAGCCAAATCTCCGTAGTTTGGCTTAACCGCTAGGAGAACCAAGATGTCGCTAACAGATAAGAATGACGGAAGCCGTGACCAAGACAAGGGCACGGGCTCCGGCATTGGGGTTGCTATTCCATTTGATTACACCTCTCTTGGTGTCTCAAGCTCCTCATCTTATGTCTCCGGTGCCCTCCGTTGGCGCCTCATTTCGATGGCACTCACTATGCGCATGGAAACATAAGATGAAGATGCACTTGAGATCGCTTCATCCTTCTATTTGGAAGATTGTGCAAACAGGTTTCAAGCCCGTTGATCCAAACAACCTTACTCCCGTAGAAGATAAAGATCAACATTTCAATGATTTGGTAGTCAATGCTTTGTTCAACGCCTTGAGTGATTCTGAGTTCAACCGAGTCGATGGACTCGAGGAAGCAAAGGCCATTTGGGATAGGCTCATGGTCAGTCATGAAGGAGTTTCAAGTGTCCGTGAATCGAAGATAGAGCTCATTATTGGTGAGCTAAGCCGGTTCACTCTGGAAGAAGGAGAATCCTACACCAAAATGTTTGACCACTTGATGGTGCTTGTGAATCAAGCTAAGGGTCTTGGGTGCACCAATCTTACGGACAAGGCCGTGGTGAAAATAATTCTTCGTGTGATCACTCCTAACAACCGCAACCTTGTTCAACTAATCCGAGACCGGCCCAACTTCGACACTTTGACACCTCATGATGTCATCGGCCGGCTTATGATGGACGAGATGATGATTGGTTGTTGAAGAACTCGCAAGAAGAAGGGCATTGCCCTAAAGGCGGTGGAAGACTGTGGAGGGAAATTGGAAAGTACAAGTGAAGATGACGTGTCAAGCGGCCCCTAACAAATGAAGACATGGCCTTGCTCGTGAGAAGATTTAATAAATTTCTTAAAAAGAAGGGCTACAAACCGAAGTCACTCCAAGAATCAATGGAGTAAGTCAAGAGGACGACACTCAACGAGGAAATGCTATGAGTGTGGAGAACCCGGTCATTTCATCGCCGAATGTCCTAGCGTGAGAAGAAAGATGAGAAGCCCCACAAGAAGGATAAGTACCGGGGCAAAGACAAGGAAAGAAGCAAAAGATTCAAGCACTACAAGAATAAGGGGCAAGCACACATTAGAGAAGAGTGGGATTCAAACTCCGACTCCGACTCAAGTTCCGATTCCGATGAGGGAGGAATCGCTTCCGTCGCCATCGCCGTACCCTCTACTCCGACAACGTCGAAGGGCCTCTTCGACAATTTGAGCGATGACGACGAAAATGCTCCAATGTGCCTTATGGCTAAGGGGCGAAAGGTATCAATCAAAACCTCATCCTCTTCTATTGTTGACTCATGTATGGATGATAGTGATGACGATAGTGATGATGATTGTGTAATCAAGTCAATTAAAGACTTTGTCATTCAAAAATTAGATTTGCTTCTAAAAGATATTGAAAAATTGGAGGAAGTAGTAGAACAAAAGGAAGCTACTCTCGAGGCTCAAGAGGATTTGCTCATCCTCGAAAAAAAAATCGTGAGCTAGAGAAGAGTTTAGCTTTTGAAAGAGAGAAAAATGAGGAATTGGTTAAGAATTCAATATTGACCAAATCCGAGGTGTCTAGTATTGAGATCACCAACGCTTCACTTAAAGAGGAACTTGCTAAGCCAAGGAATGCTTGCAAGGCTCTTGAGTTGAAGCTTGTTGATCTTAAGAATAGCTCTCCGATTACCTCAACCGTTAGCTCCAATTCTTCATTACCTTCTACTAGCAATGGGTGCGCTAGATGCTACAATGTTGATATTGATACTTATGCCACTAACCTTGAGACATTGCAAGTATTAGCTTTTGAAAATGAGAAGCTCAAGAGAATGCTTGAAGATGGACTTCAAAAGTCCTACAAGGCAAGTAAGGGACTAGAGGAGTTTTTAGGTAAGCGACAATGTAACACTATGAAGCATGGGCTTGGATATATACCACCTAAAGGGAAAAAGAGCAATATTGTGGTTGCTCCTTTAAACAAGCCCATCCAATTTGTAAAGAGTAAGGAAAACTCTAAGTACAAAACTCACTCTACATTTTTTGCATCCTATGTACTTAAGAGGACTAACTGTGGTCGTGTAGTTGCTTGTCCTATTGGGGGTAAGCTCAAAAATGCTACTAATGTGCAATCCATTTGGGTTCCCAAATCACTTGTCACCAACGTGCGTGGACCTAAACGAGTTTGGGTACCGAAGAGCAAAAACTAAATTTCATTTTGTAGGCCTACACCTCCGGTGGATCAAGTTGGATCTTGGATAGCGGATGTACATATCATATGACCGGAGAAAGGGCAATGTTCACACATTTGGAAGCCAATGGATCGAATAGTGAAAGCATCATCTTTGGCGATAATGGAAAAGGTGAAGTGGTAGGTTTAGGTAAGATCCTAATTACCAATGATTTCCATATAAATAACGTTTTGCTTGTTGAATCACTAAGCTACAATTTGTTGTCCGTTGCTCAATTATGTGAAGCGGGCTACAATTGTGTGTTTAGTGATAAGGGTGTGGATGTCGTTAAGAGGGATGATGGTTCAGTAGCCGTTAAGGGACGTTTGAAAGGGAATCTCTATCTTGTAGATTTCACTACGGATAGAATTAACCTTGAAACGTGTCTTATGGCTAAATCTAGCATGGGTTGGCTATGGCATCGCCGACTTGCCCATGTTGGTATGAGGAACCTTCACAAACTCATTAAAGGCAATCACATCCTTGGACTTACAAATATTGTATTTGAGAAAGATAGGGTTTGTAGCGCATGTCAAGCCGGGAAGCAAGTTGGAGCTTCTCATCCCGCCAAGAACGTAATGACTACTTCAAGACCATTGGAGATGCTTCACATGGATCTATTCGGCCCCATCACCTACATAAGTATTGGAGGAAACAAGTATGGTCTAGTCATTGTCGATGACTTTTCTCGCCTTACTTGGGTGTTTTTCTTGCATGATAAAAGTGAAGCTCAAGGAAGCTTGAAGAAATTCATGAGAAGGGCTCAAAATGAGTTTGAAGTGAAGATCAAGAAAATTCAGAGTGACAACGATACGGAGTTCAAGAATACCGGCGTTGAGGAGTATCTCGATGAAGAAGGAATCAAACACGAGTTCTCGGCTCCCTATTCCCCTCAGCAGAATGGGGTAGCCGAGAGGAAGAATCGCACACTCATCGAGATAGCGCGGACAATGCTTGATGAGTACAAGGTCTCTGATATATTTTGGGCAGATGCCATCAATACCACGTGTCACAGCACCAACCGTCTTTACCTCCACAAAATTTTGAAGAAGACGGCGTACGAGCTCCTCACCGGCAAGAAACTCAATGTATCCTACTTCCGAGTCTTTGGAAGCAAATGCTACATCCTCAATAAGAAAGCTAAGTCATCTAAATTTGCTCCTAAAGTAGATGAATGTTTCTTACTTGGCTATGGATCAAATGCCTATGCATACCGAGTTTTCAACAACACCACCGGTGTGGTTGAAATTTCGCGTGATGTGATATTTAATGAAACTAACGGTTCTCAAGTAGAACAAGTTGATCGTGATGTAATTGATAGGGAAGAGCCTCCATGCGAAGCAATCAAGAAATTGGCCATTGGGGAGGTAAAACCGGTGGAGCAGGATGCAATCCTGAGCTCCCCAATCCGGAGTGTCCGGACTTAACCCTGGATATTTCGGACTGCAATGCTCCAAATGGTGCTCCTTCCTCATCCATACAAGCTCAAGATGGCTCGAACACCTCTCAAGATGATGGAGGCCCTATTCAACGTTTAAATGCGATGGTTCCTCATCCAAGAGTGCATCAAAGCATTCAACGAGATCACCCCGTCGACAACATTCTTGGAGATATTAACAGGGGAGTATCTACAAGATCTCGAGTTGCTAATTTTTGTGAATTTTACTCCTTTGTTTCTTCTCTTGAACCGCTTAAGGTAGAAGAAGCGCTCCAAGATCCGGATTGGGTGATGGCCATGCAAGAGGAGTTAAATAACTTCGAACTGAACCAAGTTTGGAAACTTGTCGAAAGGCCCAAACAAAATGTGATTGGAACCAAATGGGTATTTCGGAACAAACAAGACGAGAACGGAATAGTGACGAAATAAAGCCGGTTAGTTGCTCAAGGCTTCACGCAAATCGAAGGTTTGGATTCGATGAAACATATGCTCCGTAGCTAGGCTTGAATCTATTAGAATATTGCTTGCCTTTGCTACTCACCATGATTTCAAGTTGTATCAAATGGACGTGAAAAGCGCCTTCTTGAATGGACCACTCTCCGAGATGGTCTATGTTGAGCAACCACCCGGTTTCGAAGACCCAAATCATCCGGACTACATCTACTTCCTACACAAGGCTCTCTATGGGCTTAAGCAAGCACCGAGAGCATGGTTCGAGTGTCTTCGCGATTTTCTCCTCGAACAAGGTTTCGTAGTCGGAAAGGCCGACCCTACTCTCTTCACTAAACATATTGATGATGATTTATTTGTTTGTCAAATATATGCTGATGACATTATATTCGGGTCTACTAATGAACATTTGTGCAAGGAATTTAGCAGGATAATGACTAAAAGATTCGAGATGTCTATGATGAACGAGTTGAAGTTCTTCCTCGGATTTCAAGTCAAACAACTCAAGGAAGGAACTTTTATATGCCAAACGAAGTACATCAAGGACATGTTCAAGAAGTTCGGTATGGAGAACGCCAAGCCAATCAAGACGCCGATGCAAGCCAACGGGCATCTAGACCTTGACAAAGAAGGTAAACCGGTCGTCCAAAAGGTATATCGTTCGATGATCGGATCTTTACTTTATCTTTGTGCATCTAGGTCCGATATCATGCTTAGTGTGTGCATGTGTGCACGTTTTCAAGCCTCTCCCAAAGAGTGCCATATGGTGGCTGTAAAAAGAATCTTGAGATATTTAGTGCACACTCCTCATTTCGGGCTTTGGTATCCAAAAGGGTCATCTTTTGAATTAGTTGGGTATTCCGATGTAGATTATACCGGATGTAAGGTGGATAGGAAGAGTACCTCGGGAACTTGTCAATTCTTAGGAAGATCCCTAGTCTCTTGGTCCTCTAAGAAACAAAATTCCATAGCCTTATCCACAGCCGAAGCCGAATACATAGCCGTCGGGAGTTGTTGTGCGCAATTGCTTTGGATGAGGCAAACTCTAAATGACTATGGCCTAACCTATAACCATGTTCCACTCTTGTGTGACAATGAGAGCGCCATAAAAATTGCCAACAATCCCGTCCAACATTCCCGTACCAAGCATATCGATATTCGCCACCATTTCTTGAGAGATCATTCCACTAAAGGCGATATCGATATCCAACATGTCAGCACAAATGACCAATTAGCCGATATATTTACCAAGCCACTTGATGAGAAGAGATTTTGCGATTTGAGAAGTGGGCTAAATATTCTTGATTCTCGCAATTTGGCTTGAAAAGTGCACACCATTGATTGATGTTTGCAAAATGTTTTTGAAAAGTTTATTTGGTCCTTTTCTTTGATCCTTTTCGTGTTGATCGAAAACTTTGATCTTCGGATCTTGCCCAATGCCGTGTGACTATGGATTGTTTGATTATATGTTCGCTAGTCACATTGTGCAAAGGACTTTTAGGACCTCTTTTCTCTGTGCTTCAAGTCAATCATCCTTTTCATTCCTTGCAAAATCCTTGTTGGATCCCGAGCAGTCAACCCGGACAGTCCGGACTAATTGTCCGGATAGTCCGAAGTATCCGGACTAATTTTTCGGAGTATCCGGGTTGAGGGGTCTGCCTATAAAACCCTTGCGGGGGGTTTTCCTTTCTCTCTCCTTTGCCATTTCTCCCAAACCGCTCCACTCCAATTTGGTGCCCTAGCCGCCGCCCTTGGCATCTCCTCCATTTCCGGCGTGATCCTTCCTCACCGAAGCATCCGGATCATCCTTGGAGGGATTGGGAAAGAGATCTCCTCGGCATTCCATCCTTTGTTTGTTCTTCGTTGAGGTAAGCCTTCATTTTGCCCTAAAATCTTTCCTTGCCCTTTGAAATACCTAGGAATAGGTTGCCTTGCTAGAGCACATTCATATCCTTGATTAATCCATAAAATGTGCCTCTAGAGTTTGTGGTTTGTTTGCAAATTAGGGTTTTGGGCTGAAATCTGGCATATCCGGACTCTCCGGACATTTTATCCGGAGTATCCGGACACTCCGGATCAAAAACCCCGGAGTATCCGAATTAATTGTCCGGACATTCCGGACTAAATCCCCGGAGTATCCGGGCTATACCTCTCGGCCCAAAATTCTAAATTGTAAAACTTACTTTCTTGCGAACCTTTTTTCATTCCATATCTTGTTCCCTATCAGATGTCTACTTCCCAGGGAGGTTCCGGGGCCGGCAAGCGTCCTGTTGATTCTCCTCCTTCATCGCCTTTGCCCAGCCCTTCCAAGAGGCACAGGCGTACTGTCAAGAAAATCAGTCAAGGCGTGCCAATCTTCTTACCGCTCCTCCCGCTGCTCCATCTCCTGCTCAAGCTCATGCTCAAGATGATCCCGAGGAGCATCTGCAAGAAACATCCGGGACGCTCATGCGAGGCTTCGAGAGCAAAAGAAGAAGCATCATCAAGCATCTCGTGAAGCCATTGGTCCGTTTGAGAAGTGCGGCGATGGAATACCTGGCGGATGATGCCGCTTGGTGGTTGATTATCGAGTGGGTTACGGAAAGGGCAAGGCCATTGTAGCGCAAAGGAACAAGGATCCGCTGAGTTTCACCAAGATCGGTATGTAAACAAGCGGTTCGGAGCAATTTCATTCGATTTTTATAAGGCAGTTCTTCTTCCCATGGGCGCCCGTGATGAAAATGAAAAGAATTGGTGGCTCTACATGTCAAAAGCTCACAATCCGGTATTTGATGAAGTCATCCAAATTTGTGAGCGTCATAAGGTAAAGGATATTATGAGTTTTCTTTACCCTTGGAATGATGAGATCATTATACAATTCTATGCCACGCTATACTTTGATAAGAATGAAAGCATCTAGGCCCCCATGAGGTGTTGGTTTTGATAATTAATGACAATCACGCTAAAAGGACTAACGATGTTTGTGCAAGTTAGTCGAAAACAGGATAATTGTATTCCTCGGAAGATGTTGGATGGCTTCAAGTGCTAAATGGAAGAATGCAGCGTAAAAGAAGCTAAAGAAGTGAAGGTATCAATCTTAGAAGTATTTTCTAGTTTTTTCACCGATCTCGGAGTTGGGAAAAAGATCGGATTTTTAGGATAGTCGCGTACTATTAAGAGGACTTGGTTTGGGCATTAAAACTTGAAAGTGCATTTTAATATGGCTCATTAGTTCATCCGTGAAATTATGCATTCGATGGAAAAATCAAAATGTTGAAAAAATTGAATGGCAAGAGCTATCGGTTGGCGGTAGTACATAAATCGTGATACTACCGCACCACGATTATGATAGCTATTTTCCGATAAGGTATGTTTTGGTCTCTCCCGGTAAGCACTATCATGGTCATAGCGGTAGTCTGCGAATCTTGATACTACCGCACCATAGTTGGCGGTAGCTTTTTCCGATCTGATGTTTTTAAATTGGTCGTGCGGTACTACCGCACCATGAAATGATAATACCGGCCACATATAAAAATCATTTAATGGCTACGTGTCGGCGCATTAGTGCCGTTATAGCCGTTCTGACCAGGTGCGGTACTACCGCCCTTAGAGGGCGGTAAAGTGCCGAACCATGGCGCAAATTCAGTGAGAAAAAAGTGAAAAAGCGGCTAGTTTGAGTGGGTGGGGTTATAAATACCCCTCTCTCCTGCTAGGGCATGGTTGGTGACTCCATTGAATACTCTTGAGCCTAGAAACACTCTCCACTCTCTTGTGCATTGAATTGTTGATTCTTGAGTGTTGGAGAGCTAAAATTGAGTGCATTGCATTAGTGAGACATATTGATTGCACTCTTGAGATTCAAGCCCGCATCAAGTTTGTTACTCTTGGAGGTTGCCGCCTCCTAGAGCGGCTTGAGGCGTGAGGCTCAGTGATCTTCACAAGGAGGTTGTGTGAAGACCCAGGCGTTTGTGAAGGCACGGCTTCGCCTACCGGGAGGTGGAAGAGCTATCGCTAGTGATCGGGAAGGCTCAAGCCAGTGGAGCCGACTTAAAGAAATTCAAGCTACCTCAACGTGGAGTAGGGAGACCGGCAAGTCTCCGAGACCACGGGAAAAATTCTCTTGCGCATCCATTGTGGTTTGCTTGTTTTTTATTCTCGTGAAATTCTAGCTATTTGATTCTTGTGCGATTACTTGCTTAGCAAATTAATATACTTGCGTAGTGATATTATCTTGTGATCACTAAAATTGTTAAGAATTAAATTATGCAAAACTATTACTTGTTCTTAGTAATCATTAAACTTGAGTTTAGTGATAGAAATTTTAGAAAAGCCTATTCACCCCCCCTCTAGGCTCATCCTCGATCTTACAAAGAAGCAGGATGCCATATGGTGGATGACTGATAAACTATGGTATGTGGCCACCAAAAGGACCTTCGCTAGAGTTCTGCGACTGAGGTCAGCTGATGGTGATGCAAAATTGTATGACAAGAAAGTCTTGGCTCCTGAGCAACTGGAAGACTTGTATGACTCGTCTCAGCACTTCGTGGTTGGCACAATAAAGGGTCTCAAGCCTGTGCCTGCAGTTCTTCTCAGGTTGCTTCGGGTCACTCTTTGGCCCAAGGAGGGGGATGCGTCAGCCATTAGCTCTTATGTTCAGAACTTACTGTTTCATTTGGTTGAGCGCACTCATGGCTTTGACATCATGGATTTCATCTGGGAGGCCATCCGCCACAACTTCTTGAGCAATTCCAGCAGCTGCGGGTACGCACCTTTTATCATGGCTCTCATTGATCATGTCACGGGTCTCAACTTCGTGAAGGATGTGGAGCATTTGTCATACAAGGTTCGTCCACCTTCAGCCTCGTCTGCCCCTGCAGCTCCTGTGGAGAAGCGTCCCAGGGGTCGTCCAGCCCGTGCCACTCCGTCAGCTCCTTCCGCCCCTCCTGCCGCTCCAGCCACAGCAGCGGCTCCTGTTCCTCCTCCAGGCTCTCCTAGCACCAGCAGAGACACCATCAAGAGAATGCTTAAATGTCTATTTTGCTTATGCCAAGATGTGTCTGAACAAGTCAAGGAGACCCGTCGAGAGCTGCGTGAGCACCGCCGTGAGTTCCGTGCCTACCGCCGCCAGCAAGGTGAAGATATTCTTGCCGGTGAGTCGAGGAGTCTTGATGCGCCTCATGGATTACGCCACTCAGTGACTTTTCGGACTTGATCTTGACACCTTAGGGCGGCGTCGATGCGTGGCGATGACATCGAGGAGGATGATTATCAGCCTTCAGGAGACGAGGAGTGATCTTCTGCCGTAGACTCTTCCTTTTTGGTGTCTTGATGCCAAAGGGGGAGAGTGAAGTGTCTTGTGCTTGCTTGTGCTTGCTTTGGTTGCTTTAGTTACTCATTTATTTGCTTACCGTCGTTGCTTATAGTTGAACTTGTGCTTGTGATTGTGTTAGTTGGTTGATGATCTGGATGTTGATCTTTTGATTAATGTTAATTTCCCTTCAGTAATGCATTTCCGTGATATCTTGTCATATTTACTTGTGCAAATAATCTGCTGTATATCATGTCATATTCCTCGAAAACAAACATTTAGGGGAGCTCGAAAAATTTTCTAAGTAAATATGTGCATTTGATATTCAACTCAAATTCTTCCAATGCGTGTTTAGGGGAGCTTCTCGTGTATTTGGCTTTCCAAATACTATCTCATTTCAAATTTTATCTAAATCCAATTGTGTTGTCATCAATTCACCAAAAAGGGGGAGATTGAAAGTGCATCTAGGCCCCTCAAAGAGTTTTGGTTATTTATGGCAACACAATTCCATATACTAACGGTACAAGTGAGATTCTATGCAGTGATCGAGAAGATATCATCGTTGGAAAGCAATTGGAGATCCCCACCATCCTTAAAAATTTGAAAAGGCGGCATCAAGACTTTAGTCGTAAATCTTTTATTTTATTGAGTCTAAGGATAGCCGTACTATTAAGGGGGATACGACGGAAAATCGCTTCTAGGATATGCTTGTGCTCATAGGATGAAAATTGCATCTCGAAAGTTTTTCAAAACATTGCATTTCCTATCAAAGGGTACTTCTGGCCGAGTGGGTCAGGCCGGAGTATCCGGACATTTAGTCCAGACACTCCGGGCTAGGACCCTCGGTTGCATTCTCTGGAAAGTCCGGAGTATCCGGACACTTCTGGTAAATGGTCGGAGTATCCAGTGAGATATTAAGGATTAAGTCCGGATACTCGGGTTAACCTTCTCGGTTGAAAGCAAACTCTCTTGAGTCAGGACACTCGGACTAAATGTCGGATAGTCGGGGTTTCTTGAACACAAGTGTAACAGTTGGATTTTGGGTGACCTATTTAAGCCCTCACTCCAAATCTACCGTTGGCACCTCATTCATTCTTGACATTTAACACTCAAGCTCTCTCTCTCATTCTCTTGAGCCTAGCCTCTTTCTCCACTTGAATCCTTGTTTTGATTTGAATCTTTGGGGAGAAAAGAGGGATCAAGTGCTTTGAGCTTGCATTGTTGATTCTTGAGCACAAGTTTCATTCTCCAAGGAGATTTAGCGGCGTGTTGTTACTCTTGGAGTTTGAAGGGCTCCTAGATGGCAGGAGTCACCGGAGCCTCCAAGACTTGGTGTGGAGAGCCCGGAAGTTTGTGAAGGCAAGCCTCGCCTCCAAAGGAAAGAGGCAAGAAGAAGACCATGCGGTGCTTTGTGCAACACCGGGAGGAAAGTGGTCAAGAGGGACCTAGGCTTTGTGCCTCCTCAACGGAGACGTAGGATTCCCTTCAAGAATCCGAACTTGGGTAAAAATAGTTGTCTCCTTGTTCTTCTTTTGCTTGTTCTAGGGTTTGTTGTTCTTGGAACTTCGGGAGCCCCGATCTACTCTATTGTTGTGTTTGCTTCTAGATCTTCACCATCATCAGGTATCTGACACCATTTAGAGTATTTGTATTCATTTATATTGTTGAAAAATTGCTTAGATTTAAAACCCCCTCTTTGAGCGACTCAGTTCGGAGTATCCGGACAATACCCCGGATAGTCCGGACAGTCCGGAGTATCCGGATAAAATCCCCGGACACTCCGGGCTCAGACCCTCGGGTGAATTTAAATTGTTGCAAATTTTTTTTATCCGCCTATTCACCCCCTCTAGGCGACATCTCCGGTCCTTTCAGAATGTTAGGTAATAAAAAGACAATATGTATAACCGATGAGTGTAGCAGAGATGCAGTGGTGGATATGTAGTTATATAAGACATGATCAAATCCGTAATGATAATATATGTGGTAGGGTTGATGTAGAATTAAGTGAAGAAAAGTTTCTCCGACTTCTTTAAGATGGTTTGTACATCTCTAACAGAGATCTTTTAAGGCATCAGTACTCAATAGAATTTTAAGTCGTTTTGAAAATATAAGAAAAAACAGAGATCGATGGAGACTAACTTGAAAAGACACAAATTCAAACAAATCTAAGATATTAGAACAAATCCAAAAAAAATTAGCGTAGAATACGAGTACGCAGAAGTTAGTGATCCCTTGTTTAGGACAAAAGGGCATGTTTGTTGCTGCTGCTGTTACTCTGTGTCTCAAATAGGTTCTACTAAATTTTAAGACTTTGTTTGGAATTCTATCGACATGATATTCCTGTGTTCCAAAGTGGATATGTGATGCTACAGGGATAAACGAATTAAAGTACTACTTGGACAGAAAATTATTCACGATAAACTAGAACTATTTCACGTACAAACAATGCTATACAAACCCAACATAAACAAATGTACATCTTTAGTAATAGTTTTTTCTAGTATACAGAGGATTTTGAAGTTTTATTTCCGGAGTCCGACAGATGTCGGACAGATGCGCTAAAAACAATTGGAATCTTAACTCAGGCAAGTGTAGCTAGAAGAGGAGCCTCTATAATTGCCTGTGACTTACACCTTTGTGTTACACACACCTTTTTCTTCCTTGTACTGGAGGCTCCAAACAAGAATCATCTTCCAGCATTACTCCATAAATAGAGTTAGAATATCGTATGGGAACAGTTCTTTTTATAACATCAATCTTTTTGGATTTGTTTTTCCAGTGAATATCAGTTGCCTCGTCTACGCTGTAACCAGAGTTAACTGAGGTCTGAAGCCAACAAATGCACGAACTCTTGGGAGCATATTTTGCATAATGCCGGATGATAATTCAACATATCCACTTCTCCTTATCATTATATCTGCTTTCTCTCCAGACATTTTCTGTTTTAAGTGCCGTACTCTGCTAAGCAGAGATGATCTATGACCGAGTGCTCCCTGTTCTAACTTGAGCAGTATTTCTTCACGGCGACAAGCACCATTCTGAAGCTTGTTCCATGCATAATCAAATACTCTCAGAAGCTGAACCCCAGTCTTCAGCTTCTTGTTTGTTTCCGTAGTAGTGAAGGGGCATTAAAATGGAATGACAAGTATATCCAACAGAACAACACGATTACGATGCTATTTGCTAAAGATGAAATGACACCTTAATATTCATAATTGACCCCTTTTGTTGCTGATAAAACTGCTAAAGAAACATTCAGGCATCTCCTTTCATCCGTCACGAGTGATGGAAGATGCAACATCTTGACCTTAAACCACCAGTTATGAAATGAGCAAGATAATTCATGAGCAATGTGTAACAAAATCAGGAAGCTGTTCATGTAAAACCACATAATACATGGATAGGGCCAACTGTAGTCTCAATGCAGTGCTGAAGGCTGCAGGAAACAGCGAATAGTAAGACTAGAAGCTTATAGGAGGAAGTGCTGTTATTCTTTACCACTTAAGTCATGGCCTAAATGCACAAATTAGGATAGTATATCTGCACCAAACCAACCGACATGTCAACTGTATAACTAGAAAGTTTAGTAAAAACTCAAAAGCGTATATTGAGTAAGAAACACGCTACAAAGAAGTGACCATGCTGCGGATACAACCACGCTGAAAAGTTATATATATTATTTGACTAAAAGAAATTATTGAGCGACATTAAATATTGCCAGGTAAATCTTTTCCTTTGTTACTTTCCTTTCCTACATAAGAATCATCCCTTCCCTAATGTGGGAAAAATTGCCGGCCTCTCCACGCTTTGAGCCGAGCCGGTGGCTCGGCTTGAGCTGGCCGGCCGGCTCGGCTCAAATTTTTTTTTGCGTTTTGGTCCTTACATAAATTACAAATAGGTCTTTCGTGATTTTTTGTGAGGAGAAGATTTTTCGGGTTTGGTCCCTCGTGCGCCATTTTACGGAAAAAAAAACTCCCGTTAAATTCAAATTGCGAACAAGCCCTTTTCTAATTTTTCAGGATAGCGGACAGGTCCAAAAACGTAACAATCAGGTCCTTGCTCCTTACGTCTAGGTCCTTTCTCCGTTTTTCTCGGGAAAAAATATTTTCGTCACCAGAAATATGTGTGCAGCTCTATCTCTAGACTTTTTTCCCAACTCGATTTCCCATCTCGATCTCTGATATTTTTTAAAACATGTATTATTACTCGGTGAACGCGTAAAGTGTTAGACTCGACAAAAGAAGGTTTTTGTCTCTAATAATTTTTCGTCCTTTTCCCTCTAGATAGATACCGGAAAAAGAACGTATTGACATTTGGATCTTTCGTGAGAGGACCCTAAATAGATACCGAAAAAAACGTATTGACGTTTGGATCATGCCAAGTTTTACACGAAAAGGACCTTTCGATTTAGCGCAAACGCAGATGCACTTTTGTTTTTTCAACTGTTTCGCGCGTTTCCTTGATGGTTTTTTAAAAAAACGCCGACGGAAAAAAACCGAAATTTTTCTCGCAAAAAAAACAACACATACGACGTATACGCCGCGCAAACTATCCTAGTTATATACTACTTAGTTAGTAGTGGATGTTTGCTTGTTGATGTGCCGAAGAAATTTTGAAGGAGCATGCAAGCCACACCTGTGCTACAGTGGTAAGGACACGATATGCTACAGTGTCAGGGTGTGGTGCTGTAGCGCCGAGAAATAGGAGAGCTATTTTGCGTCTATTAAATGTTCTTGTTTGTTCTTTCTTCCCCATTACATGTGTATAGAGCGGGAATTGGGCGGTTTTTTTCAAAGATCGTTCTGTTTTTTCATTAGGAATTGAAAGATCGATATATTTCACCTGGTGCCTGTGAAGTTCAACATGAGTTTGATTTTGATGAATAAAAGAGTTGCAAGTCAAGGCCATCTTGGTGACCCTTCGATCACTGCTGCTGTAAGCAGTTGCAAGAAGAGTGGGTTGATGGCGGCCTAGGTGCTCGGAAGCCGTCTCCATGGTCTCAAGATGCGTTGACGCCGTTCATCGCTCTCTACCATGCGATTTGGGAAGGCTGCTCGCCTTCGTCATGGGTTAGAGCAAAACCTGCAGTTAGTCACTTGCACGTATGGATCTAGAGAGGAGACAAGAGCCTGTGATGGGGGCAAATCCATGGAGGAAGGGGGAGATTTGGAGGATATGTCGGTGTGTGTTGGGTAAGAAACTGAAGCAATATGTAGAAAGATGAAGAGCTGTGTCGGTGAAGTTTGTGGACACGGTACTGACACGTAGAGGTGTCAAACGGGCAGCCCGGCACGGCTCGGGTTATTTACTATGTGGCAATTCGTTTTGATCTAGCTAATAAACGGGTCGTGCTGTATCGTACCGACCCAAGTAAGGTCTGTTAGTCTCATGGGCTGTGCCGACACATGTTCTTGTGGGCCGACTGGTTGAAACGGGCCTAGGTCGGCCCATTAGCGCCAAAATTTTTTAAAAAATAGAAAAATCAAAAAAATGTTAGAAACATTAGAAAATAAAAGGTACGAATAAATACAGAAAATTTGAAAAAATTCATAAAAATCGAAAAAAAGTTAGAATAATTAAAAAACACTAAAAATGTAGATTTTATAAAAATATGTAAATTAAGAAAAAGCTAAAAACATGAAATAAATTCTAAAATGAGACAAATAATTGGAATTAAATGATAAGCTTTATTGATGTTTGGCTGTAGGAGTGGGCATTCGGTTAATTCGAGTTTTTTGATTCGATTTATTCGGTTTAAAAATATTTTGGTTTTTGAAAATTATAAATCGAACCGAACCAAACAAATTTAAAAACTGAACCGAATTAACTGAATTAATTCGGTTTTTTGGTAAACCAAATTTCAAGTCAAGCGCAGCACACATCAAAATGCACTCACCGGTATAATATGTACTTCAGTAAACCAAATTTCAGGACAAGCACAACACACATCAAAATGCATTCATGTGTACTGATCTTAGCAAAATTGAAAAGAATTGCCTCTTCTCAATGCACCGAAGTAGGACAAGCAAGGAGGGAAATAGCAAATTGAAAAGATCTGCAATATTATGAGGAGGTTGTCAGGTGGAGTTCTACCTATGTACCTCACTAGCTGGAGGATTGGAGGAGGCACAGAGTAGCCGGAGGCCGCGCGTGGGGACGATGTTGGCGTGGCAGTGCTTGCCTGCTTGGGGACAGACGACGGGGAAGCAAAAGTAGATGACGTCAACTCAAGGTGGCATCGTGGGAGGAGGTCAGAACTTAGGAGGCACCGAGGGAGGAGGCAGCGACGACGGAGTAGGCGTTGCCAAGGAAGGAGCATCGAGGCATCGCTGACTCGAGGCGTCGCCAAGGGAGGACGTATCTGGGGCTCACTGGCTAGAGGTCTGGGCCCTAGGCCCTAGGGGGACGGGCGATCCAGGCGTGGAGGATGCGCGCAGGCCGACAACAGAGGATGCGGTGCTAGATCGGCTTCAGTAGGGTTGGGAGCTCGTGAATTAGAGACATGGGGAGATGGGGATTGGAGATGGACGGGGAGATGGGCCTGGCGATAAGAAGATTGGGCCAGGGGATTTTGTGGAAGGTAGAAAATTCGGTTTTAGCTTATTTCAGTTTCTAGATTGCAAACACCGAATCAAGAATCAAAAACCGATTTACGTTAAAATTAAAACCGATCCGAAAACTAAAAACCAAAAAACCGAATTTTTCAGTAATTTCGATTCATTTTTTTGTTTCGGTTAAAAAATGCCCACCCCTATTTGGCTGCCTCGTTAAAAACTTTACCAAGTAAAAACTTAACACGAGAAAATCTTGGCAAAGAAAAAAGAGTATAGTCTATAGCTCAGTGATATAGGAAAAAGGTGAAGATTATAATTATTCTTTCTGATTATCCAGATAAAAATTTTCAAACGTCTATGCCAACTCAACATTTTTTGTAGTGTTGAGCTCATTGATCAACTTGTTCCTAATCTTTCATAGTGAGAAGTATTTCCACCATCTTACTTATTAGATTTGTTCTTCTCTCCTTGATTATTCTTCTGGATAGACTGAAAGTAGACTCCAAAAAAAACCGTGGAGACAGGAATTGTTAATACATCCCATGCTAATATGAAAAGCACCGAATATGTTATTTTGTGCTCGTGTCACCACTGCAAAATATTGAAGTCCTCCTCTTGCTGCTCTTAGTAGTTGATAGTGTCGCTGTTGAGATAGGCAGCTAGCTTCCCACCACTTGTTGTGTCCGCACTTGATGTTGTTGTAGTTGAACTCCCTGAGGAAGAGCCACCTATGCCCCATATCTTCCCCACGCAGTTTTCTTCTTACGTGTTATGGGTACTGGTGGAGGTCGTTGCATGCAAACTCCAACAAACTTCTGATCGTACTTAGCATTAACTTAAGATAAGTTAGCATGGATATTTAAAAAATAACTAGAATATTTAGCACCCACTGCATCACTTAGAAGTGAGAGAACATTAGAAAATCCTCAAATTTTAGCTCTAGAATCTAAAATAAATGTAAATGCATATAACATAGAAATTTCTTGCTAATATTTCAAAAAATTAGTTTTTATAGCATAAACAGATGCACGTAAATATTATCATTTTCGTTGTTCCTTAAGTGGGTAGCAATTTTTAGAATATAATGCACAATAAAAGGAGAGCTTGAGTAATAAACTCCAGATAAAAGCAACAATGAAATCATAAAAAGTTCTAAAAATAACAGCAGGTATTGAGTAACATACCAATGTTGTTCTGTGAGTAGCGGTTAACTAACCTGGCTACGATAATGCGTGTTAATAAAAATAGAAAATATGCTCTTATAGGGTATGAGAGATAGGCATATCCAAACCAAATTTAAGTTAGGCATATTCAAACCAAATTTAAGTGGACGTACCTCCATTGCGATACAATAAGTCTTATATGCTGCTACTCGTTGATTAGAATTATTTAAGAAAGATAATGCAGCGTGAAAAGATTTAAGGTACTGGTCTAACTTCTTTAAACCAGATTTAACTATAAAATTAATAATATGGTATGCACAACACTGATGTAATAAGAAAGATTTAGCATATGAATTAAAAAGCGGAGTAAGAATGTTCATGGCAGAAGTGTTTGCTGAAGTATTATCTAATGTTATTGCAAAAATTTTATATGTAAGGCCAAAATCTTTCATAACTTTTACAATACAATCAGCAATATTTTCACTAGTGTGTGCTATATCAATTAATTTGAATCCTATAATTCTCTTTTCTAGTTACCAATCATTGTTTACATAATGAGCAACTATAATAAGGTAATCCTCTTTAGCCCTACCATTCCATATGTTTAATGTCAAAGACAGAAAAAGTACAGGTATTAAATTGCTCTTTTAGCTTATTACGACAATTATTATAATATTTAATCAAATCTCTAGTCGTTTGTCTATTTAGAAATTGCAGAAAACCTAGGATTATGAGCGGTCTTAATATGATTTTCAAATACAGGTGACCCACCAAAGTTGAAAGGAAGATCTCGAGAAGCGATTAAACTACAAAAAGATTCGCGAGGTGCCTCTGAATTGTAGTCCCAGTTACGTATCACACCGTCAGAGTTGTATTGCAGCTGCGTCTGTCTCAAAGCCACCTTCGCTTTTCTTTTATAGCTTTTAGCATGTATCTTGAAGTGCACCGTTCTACCTATAAATTTCACAGTTAATTTGTGCTTACAATATTTACATAGAGCATATGTGCTCTGAATGACGTCTGATGTCTTGAAAATCTACTTGAAATCTTCCTAGAGTCCTGATGTATTGCGCCTTGATCTTTTTGCCCCGATGCTTGCTGACCTAGTAGCACTTGTAGTCTTTGTAGAGCTTGAGGATGGTACAGGTACTATAGCTTCTTTAGCTTCATAGGATGCAAGAAGCTTCTCGAGTGAAATCCCGAAATCGGAAGCTGGGAAGGACGGAAAATCCCCGTGCTCCATAAAGAAAACAACAAGAAATATTACGCTATTAGCACTTTAATATCATTTAAAATAATAAAAAAATTAAATCACAATTCTTATCTTGATTTCTTGACAGAAACCGGAAGTTGAATTTTGGATTTTTGGCAAAATTATTTTAAATTTTGCCAAATTACCACCAAGAACAAGAGCATTTTCACAAGAGAATGAAGAAAACATATTGCAAGTTTGCTGGTGAGGAAATGAGGGGGCTACTACCCTATTTATAGGGAAAATTGAGATTTTTTTATTTTTTTTTTCTAATTTTTAAATCCTCTAACGACTAATTTTCGAATAAACAGGCTAAACGGGCCGTGCTTGTCCGAGTCATGCCTTGTTGGACCTAATCGTGTCAGACTGACTGTGCCAGACCCTAAATGGGCCATGCCGTGCCGAGGTGCTGACCCAAACAGGACACGAGTTGTTTACTGCCGGGCTAGATCGGGGATAGACTGTGTCAATAGTGTCAAACCTTAGGCCAGCCCGTTAGACACGGCCCATCTGACCATCTCTAGCTGAGTGTCTGATTTTTTAGTTACATCGGACCCCGAGCCCAAGCAAAACCGAATTCTAAAACGCAATGTAGCATTTATAACTTTGATTTACAGCGGACAAGATATTTGTGTCACATCAGCAATTCGTCAGCTAGGCACCAACGACATAGCGCGGTGAAACCGCATCATGTAAGAAACTGTCCTGAGGATAAAGCCTCTATTTCTTCGCAGTAAGATTCGAAACGAATTATATACATTGCATCTTACAAACCTGCTACGAAAATGCTTCTTAATGCGAAAAGATCAAGGGAACGAAAGGAGAATTTTGACATTCAGAAATGTTGCTTAAGACTCCGTTCAGAAAACATGTTGCTTGGAAAACGTGATCAGCATTGTCCCTAAGGTGCACAAATATAAAAACTACATGTGTTTAATATCGTTCTCTTTGTCAAAAGCCATACAGTTTGCAAAGAAAACCCAAGCATTAGATGCTGCTTTTGTTAATGGGAAAAAAGATGGAGAAAGGAATATGAAATGGTTGCCTTGTGCCCCATCGTGATGAAGAATCTGAAATGGTTGCCTTGTGCCCCATCGTGATGAAAACTGTTCCGATGTTGCATCTTGAGGCGCCGTAAGTTTTGCAAGGGAGGTACAAGCCTACAAACGAATGGTATCAACAAATGGAATGAGATGTGAGAGAGAGAGAGAGAACACAGGGAAATGAAATCTCAAAGCCAGAAAGGTTTTCCAGACGAAGGCATCTGTTTGTTCAAAGCAACAAATATCAAAATGTTCGATGGTCTACTTGCATGAACAAGAACACAGCTTGTAAGTTTCAGCGAGCGGTTACGAGCTGTTATGAGCTGTTGGCCACTCCGTATCACCTCTGTACATAGCTCACCGTTTTTACACCTGTTTGATCTAATCTTGGTAGCACTTTGCAGTTTGCTCCCTTCCTGTAGAGCTCTTTTACGGTGAATTAAAATTAATATAAGCCGTTCATTTCTTTGAATCTAATGGTTGAGATCAATTTAGATTTAGTTGGGTGGATGGACAAGCACCAAGATTCATTGCGCCAAACATCTTCAAAATAGCAAGAAGAAAGCACATCTCTGTCCAACAGGCATTGACAAACAACTACTGGATCCGTTTTTGTACACGGTGAATTCCCAAAATGAAATCCGGGAGTTTGTAGCACTCCATGAAGCGATTCGACGAATCGATAGAGATGACGAGAGGGATGATCAAATAATCTGGCGCTGGACAGCCGACGGAGAATACTCAGCAAAGAGTGCATATCTGATGCAATTTGACGTTGTTTACTGTAAGATGAACATCTGCCCAATCTGGAAGGCGAAAGCAGAACCTAAATGTCGTTTTTTTGCATGGACATTGCTTCACAACAAAATTCTAACGGCAGATAACATGCTCAAAAGGGGATGGACATGCAATGCAAGCTGTAGTCTATGCAATGCGTCGCCGGAAACAACAAGTCATCTCTGTAAAGATTGCTCTTTCGCCAGACAAGTCTGGGCTTTCCTCCTGCACTGGGGTAACTTGCATCGGTGGCAGAACCTAAGTTCTAATGGTACGGTGTACAAGTAGTGGCGAAGGTTAAGAACCCAATATGACAATGGGATTCGACGGGAATTGGATGGTTTACTCATTTACTTCTGGTGGAACCTTTGGCTTGAGAGAAACCAACGCATTTTTCATGGGAAGTCTAGAACACCAACACAAGTGGCAACATCGATCAAGGAGGCGGTGTCAAACCATGGTTTTGACTGGTCGTCAATCGCTACGGATTAATCTGCGTGGTGGACTCTAATTTTTTCCTTGTGTGTAAATTTTTTCTTCTTTTTTTTCCTGTCTTGGTAACTTAGTTGCGTTGCTTACAATGTGAAGTTTTGTTTAGTTTGGAGCATAGTAGAGTAAGCGCTGACTGGTTGTAAGGTTTTTTTCGGGCCGGGTTTTCACCTTAAAAAACAGGCCACACTATCTTATCTCTTCTTAATATAATTTGCGGCAATCCTCTTGCTGCTCTTTCGAAAAATTTAGATTTAGTTATACTACCATCTGTAGTATTGGTAGTAAAATTTAGAGAGGGGTAAAAGGGTAAAAACTATTATCCTCTACGGTAAAACACGTCCTATGATTCCGATAAATGGCGGATAAATGGATAAGAAGCCTCTGAAGATTACTAGGTATTCAGTGAATCCAAAACTGTGAACAAATTATGAAATATCTAAAATACTCCTGATAAATAGATAGAAAAAATCTAAAATACCTTTAAAGTACTACCACTATGTAGTGTTATCTACCCTAAAATTTCTCTTCCTGTAAGCCTGTAACATACAGGCGAGAAGCACACAACAAAGCTAGTCCTCGCGGTTGTGCTGCTGTCCTGATTTGGGAATTGGGATTTCACCGTGAGATGTGCGTGCCGCGTGCGCGCGCCTTCGTGGTTGCCAGCACCGACCCCGCGGTTCACCACCGCTTGCTTCGCCCTGCTTCTCTGTAGGTCCCCCATTGTCAAACGCGAAAAGCTACCCTTCGCTTCGCCGTTCTTTCTTCCTTCTCTCCGCGTGTGCGTTGCATGTGACCCGCTAACTTAGTCAGTGTATAATGCTCGTTCCTTTTCTTGGTGGCGAAGTAGACTTTTTCTTGTTTTTTTAAGCCACGTAGATCTCCAGCTCCACTAGATAAAATTGGGTATTTCTAAGTCCACCAAATTTGTGAAATTGGAGCTGTAAGTACATTAAGAATGTTTAGATGAATCATCTTCTTTACATTTTAAACTAAAAGTATAAACTTAATTCACTTTATTTTAGTCTACAAGTTTCAGATCTCAAATGAAACTAGGATCTGGAGCTCTACCAAATAGGCCCTTAGTCAGTGTATAATGCCCATTGCTCAAGTGCTCACCGACAGAATCAGTGTTTGTTATGTTAGGGGTTGGATGAGTTCCAGATTGTGCAGTGTGGGGTACACGAGCTTGAGATACTCGGTTCGAACCGGACTCACCCACGCAGGGTTGGAAACACCCTAAGTCAAAATAGAGAGAAGTTATCTTAGTCGAGCATCAGTACTACTAGCAAGAATAACGCGCTACGCCGCGTCGCGCACGACGATGTAGCGTGAAAAATCTGAAGAATTTGGTTGTATTTTCGGTTTTCGTTCTTTTTTTAAAAAAAAATGGGTCAGTAGGACAAATCGGCGAATCCATGAGATGCTATAAACCTTCAACGAATCTGTATTTTTTTTTAAAGAAAACCGCTGTTAGGACCCGTCGGCGAATCTATAGGCTGCTATAGACCTTTGACGAATCTGTATTTTTTTTTTGAGAAAACCGCTGTTAGAACCCGTCAGCGAATCTATGAAATTGCTATAAACCTTCGTCAAATTTGTGTTGTTTTAACTGTAGAGAGATATAAATTATTTTTTTCCGGAGTCCGCTCCACTAAAAACCACCGGAAGGACCTAAACGTAAACCACGGAGGGACCTAAACGTAATTTTGATATTTTTCGGGTCTATTTTATTAAAAAATCATCAAAAGGATGTAAACGTAATTTCTAATTTTCCGGAGGGCTTATTTGTGAGGAGGGTTGACGTGGGTGGGCTCAATGGCCGGGAATGCTCGGCGCTATAAGGATAGTTGTTATTGTTATTACAGTATTTTTTTTCGAATTAGTACCGTTACAGTTTGATGAGTTGTTTAGATAGTCATACTAGTTCATGCAAAGAAGAGCAATTGGTCAGATCCATAAACAACATAGCTGCTTTAATTGTCAGTTAACAATGCCAAGCGATTAACATGTACAAATTAGCACTCATGCAGGCAATCTAAGCCGTGCATCCTCAGGTAACACGCTTATTTGTTTCCTTGAATTGAATTTCACAAGTCGATAGATAGAGATATACGTATCGCGTAGGTACAGTTCTGTTCAGCGCTTCAGAGAAAGTCGTCGTCGATCGATCAGCTTCGGTGTCTCACAACCTCTTGCTGCTCTCGAGCCTCGTGTAGCCGAGTACGCAGTTAGCGTAGGCCACGTTCTTGAGAGCCTTGCCGTGCCATCTGCCGACGGCGGCGACGCCGGAGCGGAGCGCCTTGAGCAGGCAGTCCGCCGTTCTCACGACCCTCCGGACGCCCATGGGCAGCGAGAGGTAGGGCGCGTTGAAGAGGTGGAACTCGAGCGCGGCCTGCTGCTGCTGCCGCGGCGCCGCCATGAGCATCCTGGCGACCTGCCGGGCGAAGCCCGCGCCCAGGGAGTGGCCACAGAGGCAGACGTTCTCGGACCCGAACCGGTTGATGGTCTCCCTCAGCGTCTGCAGCGCGCCGGCGAGCCGCGCAGAGCCGCGGAGGCTGTTCCGCGCGAGCAGGCGGAGCTCGTCCTCGACGTCGCGCCGTATGGTCGGCGCTCGCAGAAGAGTGCCCCGGAAAGCGATCACCGCGCTCGGCGCGCCGCTCGGCCTGTCCCCGCCGTCGCCGTCGCCGCCGAGCAGGTGGTGGTCAAACTCGAAGATTGCTCCGAACACGGAGCCGTCCCGCTCGTCCACCAGCTCGTGCGCCAGCCGGTAGCTGAACGGCTTCCACCACCGCTGCGCCACCTTCGCCGCGTCCCGCCGCTCCTGCCTCTCCAGCTCCAGCAGGTATACCGCCTCGATCAGGCACGCCATCACCATCCTCCTGTAATCATCGTCCCTCCTGCAAACAACAAAACAACCATTGCTCACATCAGACACTTGCATTTAGTTCTTTTTTGCCGATCAACGAGGATTAACCACGCATTTAATTCTTGGAGCAAGAAATTAAGAATCCCAATCAAGGTACAACAAGAAGCTGCTTACCAGCTAGTGTATGTGAGCTCTCGCCAAGTAGACGATCTGGACAAGTTCGCATGCGACGTCATTTCCATGGCTAGCTAACCACTCACTAACTACCCTCCTAACGCTATGCAGTAAGTGCAGCTGTGATCGTTGGCGTAGGGAAGGTGTGTCATGGCCTGATGGGAGGAGGCAAATATATACCGCGGGGACCCCCCCCCCCGGGGTGGGGGGGGGGGGGGCGGTGGTGGTGTTGGGGGCGTTGTGTTGCAGGGTTAGGCCGAATTTGTTGCGCGAGGCATTCTTTAATGGCGGAATAAAGGCGACGCACCGGAACAAAGATCGGACGCTAGCCCAGTAGCCCTTTACAGTTAAATTTTACGACTTGACTGAATCGATCGAGATATAAGCGCAAGGGATGGATGGCTGCGTGCTGCCCGTGGCGCGAATAGTCGCGTCCAGCCTGAAAGGCGAGGGCTCGGACGGACTACGTCCATCGCAAGCTTTAGGGGGGAGAGCATATATTCCCCACTGCTTATCCTGGACCATGAAGCAGCTTGGATGGCTCGTCCCAGGGATATAATTAACGATCGAATCTCTCAATCTTTCCTCTCTCTATCTGTACGTGTAGCGTATGTATGACAGCTTGGGCGTTGCATTCGTAGGGCGATCTTTCCTGCCCGACCCCGTCGTTGGTGCGGGAGAGCAGCTAGGAGGCAGCGGGAATATCTGGGTGGTTGCTTTTGCTTTCGTCAGGAGGAAGGGTGCCGATTGATTAGGGCCGAAGGTTAGCGAGTCATTTGGGCACGTTTTGCACTAATAAGGGGAATTTGTTCCTTCTCAGCCTCGTAATTAGGGTCGTGCTCCGCGTGTTGATTTGTTCACACTGATGACGCGGCGTTTAATTGCTTTCCTGCTCACGGTGGACATGAGCCCGGTCGTGCTAGCCAAGGTCGGGCCGGGTTGATGGACTGCTCGGCTCCTTTGGGGCCAGCCTGAAGTCGGGCTTGAGCCGGACACTGTGGGGGGTGGTTGGGTGCCTGGGTCGAGATTTGTTAACAGTAGGCGTTGTTTGTTTGAGCGTTTCGTTAGTTTGGAAGCTTAAATCTAAATAAATAAATAAATGATTTTTTATCTAGATTTTTTTAAATGTTATAAACCTCAATATAACTGAAAGCCAAAAGTCTCCAAAGAGATTATTATTTTTTAGCTTATTAAAGTTTGGACTTAAACTAATACCACTAATTTTAAGGTAAAGTTACCTATATCTACTATATATAAAAACCGATAGCTTTTCATCTGTTTAAACCTAAAAATTAATTTTAAACTATAAAAAAATCGAAACCTAAATAAACAAGACCTATGTAGTGTAGGAAGAGAAAAGCTAAACCGGGCCGGGTCAAGCATGCACAACACGGCTGACGGCTGCTCATCTTGGTCTATGAAGACGTGCTAGTTCCACGTCAGCCAGGATGCACATTGCACAACGTCAGCCAGGATGCACAAACAAGTGCATTCTAGTGGAAAAGTGTGCTCTTGTTCCGCGAGACTGGATTTATTTGTTTGGTACTGCTAGCTTTAGCTTACATTAAAACTAAAAATTTTAAAGATATTTTCATATGAATATCACGTATCATCAGGGTTCAAAATCTTAGCGAATTTCAGTGAAATTTTGAATTTCGGTCGTGGTCGAGATTCCAAATCCTGGCGAAATGAAAAATGTTGAAAATCAGGGTTACTACAATAATTTCAGTAAATCGTGGCTAGATTTCAATGATTTGAACTGGTTTGCATGGATTTTGGACCAGATTTTGTACAAATTTTTATATAGAATTTTAATACCTTTTATGAGAAATACATATGTAAAGTTTGCAAAAAATATATATACAAATTATGTAATCCTAACCCTAAACCCTAATTTGAATTTCGGCCTAAATCCTAAATCCTAACTTGGATTTCGGCCTTAACTCTAAACCCTAACGTGGGAATTTTATGTGAAAATACTTAGTATTTTGCATTCAAACAGATAGAAAATATAGATAAATGCTTGTATGATTTTTTTTCATATTTTTTCTTATTTTTTGTAGCCTCGGGAGACCATTTCATAGGAGGTTGAAAATCACTAAAATTTCGGTTTTCTCGGTTTCAAATTTACCGTATTTCAAATTTACCGTATTTCAAATTTGCCTTTTGAATTTTGTCTGGATTTCAATCAAAATTCTGAAATCTCACAAAAATTTCAGATTTCGGCCCCCATTGAGATGTGATTCAAAAATAAAATTTGAAACCTTACGTATCATATTCTCCATCCACCCCCACCTTTCCCCTATATCCCTTCCTTCCTCTAACACAACTTTTAAAATTAGAAAATTTTAACTTCGAAAATAGTTTCAAATTGAAAAAATTCAACTCAAAATTTTCATCTCAAAAAAATTTAAATAAAAAATTTCAACTCAGAAAGATTCAACTTGAAAATTTTTAATAAACAATTCAAAATCGAAAGTTTCAAGTTGAAAATTTTCAATTTGAAAGGTTTCAACTTCAAAAATTTTTAATTAAAAAACTTTTGATTCAAAAAGTTTTGAATAAAAAAACTTTTAGTTCGAGAAGTTTTGATTCACAAACTTATGAAAGTGGTTAAAAAATACTTCTTACTCAAAAACTTCAGAAAAAATTTGAAAAATAAAATTTGTTTTGCGAGGAAACAGAAGTGGGAGATAAAAGTGATGGCGCCAAGTGTTACGACAAGAGAGCCTTTAAGGGAGAATAGATATGTGGGAAGTAAGTAGGTGCTATCACTTTTCATTACTAGAAGGCAGCCTCATAAAAAATTGGTGAGGTTGCCATCAAATTAGCAATTTTCGTTATCTATTTTATCTATAGCCTATCTTTACTAATATATAAATAGGAGTTGGCGGAGATTGTCTTTCCTTCCTCTCCTCCTCTCTAAGAAAAGCAGCGCACCAACATATGACGACCCACCTCTCGTGAATAAAAAGAAAAACAACCGCATCTCTCTTTTCACCTATACTTGCTCTCCCCGGCTGGACCATTCCCCACTTCTTCCTTCCTATGATAACTCAAAAGTGTAATTTTATTTTTATAAATATATGGCATGATTTGATTATTTGATTCAAAATATGTTGACTAGCATAGTTATAAGTACGTTTGTTGGATCATGTTGGTAGGCTGATAGTCGGGTGGTTCGCTATGGAGTCCGGTACTAAGGCATTTTCTTCTTATTGTATTTTTTTAGTTTCAATATTAGTAGATCCTAGATTACATCACGTTAGCAATTTAACACCGCACTTCTCCATTATACATCCCAAAACATGTTGAGATTTGGAACCCAGCTGGGATTGCTATTTGCTTTCGATCTACAACTCTACCCTACTCAAAGTACTATTCTAGATCATAGGAGGGGATCTTCATTCTCCTCGCACCCTCAACATTTAGGATCATGTTAAACGGAACTCTAGGTAGTCCAATCAATCATAGGAGGGGCCTTCGGTAGGGAGACCCCATTTCGCCCATGCTCTTCATATTGGCTCTTGAACCTCCACAGCTTTTGATCACAAGGGTGGCATAGCATAACCTTCTCAAACCAATTCTATCTCGGCCCCCTCACATGTGTTTGGTCATGTATGCTGATGATGTAGTACTTATCGTTAACTCGGAAGTACGGGAGATACAGGCCATATAGGACATCAATTTTTGGAGGAGCAACAGGTTCAGAGTCAATCTTCAAAAGTCTGAAGTTTATCCTATACGTTGTTCTAGTATCGACTTGCCAGCCACTTTGCAAGGATTCCCAGCTCAGACAAAAGGGTTTCCATGCAGGTACCTAGGTCTACCGCTTCACCCAACAAAACTCAAAAGGACAGATGTGCAGCCGCTCATTGATAAGGTGGCATCTAGATTAGCAGAATGGAAAGGAGCACTTCTATCAAAGGTAGCCAGACTAGTCTTGGTTAACTCAGTTCTCATATCCTTAGCGACTTACCATTTAACAGTTTTCCCAATATCCAAATGGGCCTTCAAAAAGATTGACAAGATTCGTCGAAGTTTCATTTGGAGAGGGGACCTTGTCTGCAATGGGAGACATTGTTTGATCAATTGGAAGAAGGTGTGCAGGCCCAAAGCTCTAGGTGGTTTAGGAACTAAAGATTTTGACAAATTTGGGAGAGCACTTAGGCTTCATTAGTTATGGTATGAATGGAAAGACCAACATAGGCATTGGGTAGGGACAAGGCTGCCATGTGATGATGTAGATTGTGCACTTTTTAATGCAAGTACCATATTCACCATAGGAAATGGAGCAATAGCAAAATTCTGGACTTCCAATTGGCTCCAAGGATCCTCACCAAGGCTCATCGCACCACTATGCTACCAACTTGTGCAGAGAGAACAAATCAGTACTACAAGAATTACAAAACAACAGATGGCTTATCCCTCTATAGAGAATGACGACTCACACTCAACTACAGGAATTCTTCACCTTATGGCAAGCCATACAGGGCATTACTTTGCAACCAAACATCCAAGGCGAGACTACCTGGTGTTGGACCACGGATGGAAACTACTCGGTTAAGACAGCGTACAGGGTGCAATTTCTTGGTTCTATGCCAGACCAAAACTACAATATCATTTGGAAAGCTAAGACTGAAAACAAGTGTAGATTCTTCACCTGGTTTCTTGTTCAAAATAGGATTCTCACGGCTGACATACTGGCAATCAGAGGATAGCCACATTGTGCAGTTTGTCCAATATGTGGCTCCAATCCAGAATCGGTTATACATCTAATGCTACATTGCCCATTGGCGTGGCAGATTTGGAGCATTCTCCGTTGGCCAAATCAACCACAGGCACCTTCTTCAATGCTACCACATGTTGCGTCAACTGTTCCTTCTTGGTGGCAGACCATTCGAGCCAAGATATAGGAAGCATGTGGATGGGCTTCTAATCTATGGGTTTTGGAACATTTGAAAGGAACAAAATAGACGTATTTTTAGCAACCAGTACCAAACGGTGTAAACAGTATTTCACCTCATCTTACAGAACTTCACTACCCACACTACCCAAGATTTGGCGTGCAAAAATGATACTTCAAACCAGAGCTCACCTTAGGTATGGAACTGGAAGGCGACATTCTGCAGGGTCCAAGAGAATGGGAACATATCCTGTGCAACCAGAGAGTTGGTGAAACCACGGTGCAACCCAACTAGAAAAAGTTTCAAATTTTTTTGAAAAAAATCATGGATGTACATCTCAGCTTACCCCATCTACATATAAAATTTCATGATCAAATTCGTCCTGTGCTAGAAGTTACAAAAAAGACAAACGTGATCATGAACAGTACTTCTTGTTTATGATCAAGTTTGTCTTTTTATTACTCTTAGCACAGGAGGATCATGAAATTTTATATGAAACTGAGATGTACATCCATGATTTTTTTCAGAATTTTTGAAACTTTTTCAGTTGGGTTGCACCGTAATTTCCAATTCTGATTGCGAGATATTCCCAAGAGAATAGTCTACCGTTTTTGCTTGGGCTTCTTTGATCCGCTGCTGGCTAGTTGTTTGATGCATGTAATCCTTGTACATTTTTGCTTTTTACCGTAGTTTGAAGGGGTCGGTCTTGTTTGCTGTTTTTTGCCTTTTCCTAGCCAGGCTGGAAGGCTAATCTCGCTTGTTTCCGTTCTCTTGTATTTGTATCTCCTTTTGTAATGAACGGCAGAGTTCCTGCCATCTTTTCAAAAAGAATACTATTCTAGGTTTTTTTGCAAGGGCAACTTGTGATCATCCGCTGGAGTAGACATTAAATATCAGCATGATCACGAATCCAATAATTGTGATCTGAACCAAACATAAAGCCTAATATAGTACATTATCAAGCTATTTCTATCGAGACTTGGGTTCACTAATCGTGAGTGGAAAGTGTAGTCCTTATTGACGTCAATTTTCTAACATGATAATTGAAAGAGATTCCTATCCGATCAGATGCCTTTGTACTCAAGTGGTGAAGAAGAATCAGTCCGAATGTGTGACATGGTTGGATCTGATGTTTGAGAAGATAACTTCGTGACATGGTTGGATCTGATGTTTGAGAAGATAACTTCCCAAATCAGGGGGACACTGTTGTGACATGGGCGTCAAAGGCAGTCTACAAATGGCGTGTTCGACGTGATGCGTGGTTAAGAAGAATGTGAGCAGATGCAGTAGCAGCCAAGCATATGGTAGGAACAAGAGGGATCTTGTAGGTGTGTAAGCTAGGACTATCGGGAGCAGAACCATCTAGGCACGTAGCTGAACTATGAAGTGCTGGAAAGATAAGAGTGAAGTAAAGTGAGATCAAGATCAGTGTAAAAGTAGTAATTGTTCCTGTTTATCTACAGGGTTAGGGGGAATATTTATCTTTTGCAAGGAACATGTATGGGGAATATTGACGATGCATCATGCTTGATCGAGGACGAGATGCCCTTTTTTCAACGGAGGAGACCTGACTCCTGAGTTCTCACTCGATAGGAGTCGTGGTCTCGTGGAATCCAATTCCTGCGTGCACCATTGGCATCATGACCATGTAAGAACTACTACAGCGTTGCTCGTTTGCAAGACACGCCGGCCCTGGACGATGTGCTCTCGGAGCAGTGTCTGTGGCCTCTGCAGTGCAGTACTAATCTACCTTGGTGCTAATGATATGTGTTCGGTGTGTTCGGTTTCAGACTTCCGATCATCATGGTGGTATTGGATATGGTCTGCATAGATGGCATTATACTGCCTAGGATTCCAACTCAGCTTAAGGAGTTCAGTCTCATGCATCACAAGAATATTAAAGCATGAATAAAAGATAAATAGTGATTATTTACCCTTTGCTTATTTTAAGATTTGTACAACTTGTATTAGGAGAGAAAGCACTGAAGAACTGCTCATGCATCACTCATTTATGCAGATATCTGTGCAAACAGTTTTTTTTTTTTGGCACAGATATTTATTAATGATTGTTAATTAGGACACGGACAAAGACAAGCTTCATTGAAGATAACTGACGCAAATTGAGTAAGGCCTTGAAGCAGATTAATGAGTCGTAAAACTCTCAATAAAAGAAATTTGGATGGTCCAGACTTGGGAGCGATCCAGCTTCCAGCCCAGTGCAGCCTACCCAAGCTGGGCCTTGACAGTGCAAGAAGTGAGCCCTGTTATTAGATGGGATGAACTAGTGCCTGCTGCTGAATTTTCAGTACAGTGCAGGTGATCACCACATCAATAACTCAAGCATGGCTCAGGAATGACAAACGAAACATGCTCTTTTTTTTCTCTCCTTTTCTAGTTCACTGTTTTAAGATCTTGTCTACCTGCGGTTCGTATGGCAATGGATGTATACAGTTAAAGCAGCTATATCTTCCTATATGTTTCCAATATTTTCCTTTCGGTTCTTTTGCTTTGGTTGGTGTTGAATGGGTCTTCATGCATGTGTCATCAAATGCAAAGCAAAAAATCAACTGTAAATTGTTAATACATCAATTTTGAGAAGATTTGCAGTTAAATCAAACAAGATTTTTCAGTTAAATCATCGTATGATCTACAGCCTTATTTCAGTTTCTTTTCCTAAGAAAACACAATTCATGCCTCTTAAACGGAACACTAGTGGATATCAATCGAGCATTCCAGCTAGCTATGGCCCCCTTTGGGACATATATATTATGAGAGTGCATATTCTAAATTCTGAGAGAATCGGGTGGATGATAACTTTTGATTTTATACAAATTCTACTTCTGATTGTGGGAGAAACTTCCCAGAATCCACTCCAATAATTAAAAGCAGAATTTGCATATAAAATCAGAAGCTATCACACACCCGATTCTTCTAAAATACAGAATCTGCATTCCCATGATCTCTCCTAAAGGAGCCTATGACGCACTGCCCAACACATCGGTCTGACAAGGAAAAATGGCCAATGTGCTAGCAACAGCGATATCTCAGAGAATAATAGGGGCAGAACAGGGTAAGATCGATCTCACCAACGGAGCTCACCATAGCAACCAATTACCGTGCTCGTATGGATGGATAGCATCATGGGCAGCAAAGCAAAGCTAGGCGAAGGCATGGTCAGGTCAGGATGTGTGTTGCAGCAGCTAGCATGCACGCAGCTTTGAGCTGGCTCTCACTACATCATGCTCGCAAGTCTGGCTACACTACGGCTTAGCTCGCCATGGCCCATCCCTCTCCACCTCTTCTAGATCTTGGACCATGGCGCAAGGGAGAAATTGGAAGCCGAAAATGGAGGGGATACTGTCCCATTTTGCAAGGACAGCTGAGATCATCCTTTTTCCGATCTGGACTGTTGATTAGACTGTAATTCTACTTTTCGATGATTGGAAAAGGAGAAGCGGGTTGACTAATCGACAGGACACCGTCACATGAACACTGACACCAAATTTTGCACGCTGCGACTCAAGAAGCAGGCTCATACAGCCAGCCATACATGTGTAACTTCGGACGGTGACGGTTTTTACCCTTCGACTCCCTGATAGTATCCCCCGTGCCGTGCTCCTTTACCATCCAAATCCCAATCAACAGTGTGCTAATGCACGACTAACCGAGGGTACAGTACCGTCATGCAAACACCACAACAAAAGTTCGCACACCACAACTTTTTTTAGGGCGCCGCAGGAGAACTGCTGCTCCAGTATACTGAGATTAGATGTTTAGCCGTATGAAGACAACAGTGTTTGCATTCTCCTATTTGAACATAGTTCACGTGCTTATGTACCGTTCAAATCCGGCCCAAAAGTGATTGTTTAGGAAAGTAGCTCAATTACGGCACACTAAATTTAATAGGGACGATTCATTCTTTTTGATCTAATGGATCAGATTAGTTAGTGTTTATTTGTATGTACTTCCTACAATAGTACAATAGTAGGTGTCGACGATTCGGGATAGCGTCCCCCGCCGAGCTTACTTGTTGAATGAGGGATCAACGTGAGGCCCCTTTTCCGTAAGGGTTGTACGTCTGAGAGTATGCCGAGCAAGGAAGCGAGGTATCTTGGGACAATCGGAAGGCACAAGGGGTCAATTTTATTTGGTTCGGGCCTCCACGGTGGAGATAACAACCCTCGTCGATGGAATTTCACTAGTATCGAAAGGGTGTTACAAAGCGCTTGCTCGAGTCCCTAGAGGTCCTAAGGGACCTACCGGTGGGCTCAGGCGTGAGTGTGTGTGTATTACAAGAGGTTCCAACCCCGATCCATCGCGGGAGGGGGTATTTATAGAGAATTACAGAGACAAATCATTTATTACAGTGGCGCGCTCTTGTAGAGGGCGTGCAGAGCGATGCCGCGGCACCGCCGGTACCACGCGACGTGGGCACGATGGGCGTGGACCAAGTCGGCCGGACCGTGGCGGCGCGGATCCCGGCGCGCAATCCACTGAGCCGCCATGCATTTAATGCCACGTCGCCTTGTCGAGGACCCCAGTGGCTTGCTCGGGTGGGGTGCCTGAAGGTCGGTACCGCCGCGTTGTCCCGGCAAGAATGCAGTCGGTTGGCGTAGGGCTTCCATGGTCGTCTCGATCTTGTATAGCCAATCCCGACAGCTAGCCCCGAGGCTAAAGGGAAGGAGGCCTTGCCGAGGCCTCCGCCTGAGCCTCTAAACTTCCTAAAGAGGATTGGAATCATGCGGTGAACAAGCTACTCATGAACCCGAGCTTACTTGCTCGGGGTGGGATCTCGATGGCGGAAAACCGCCACGGCGCTGAGGAACCATGCTCGGCGGGGACCTGTGGCGAAGCCGCCGGCGTCTGGCCTGCCGCCACTTCGGGAAGAAAGGGCTGCATAATGAGAGGAAGGCACGTTCGCGGTATCCGAGCGACTGGCAGGGGATATATGCGCCACCTGTGTGGCCGAACATACTTGGTGAAACCGGGCGAATAACACACGTGGGTGGAGCACGCGAAATTTTTGCGGCTCCGTCCTTGTGAAGCGTCGCGGCATGGCCTCGACCCCCTTTTTTCCCGAGGCTGCGCCTGCCAGTTCGCTTTGGAGACCGAACCGCCACGCGCCGGCAATCGATTGCCTTTACCCGTCCGTCCGACTTCTCCGCCTACGAATTGCATCAGGTACGCTTTGAAAAGGCCTGCTGCTTTCTTCTTTTATCTTCATCTTCTGTGTAAACACTCCGCCCCAGACTTCCTAAACTCCAAACTTCCTCTTCCTGCCGCGGCGTCCGTTCGTCAAGAGTCCTCCCATGGCGCGGTTTAGTGCGAAGCAAGATCACGGTGGAGAGGCTCGGTAGCTGAGATTATGGATACTGGACCCTTATTCTTGGAGGGTCGGGACGGCGAAGAGCTCCGGCCGCCACGCAACTGAGATAGTCTCGTGCAAGCTCTACAAATCAATGGGCTCCGGATGCGAGAGCGAGTTCCTGGAAGGCGTTCTAGCGAAATGCCAGTGTGAGGTCACCCACCTGAACCCCAACTCCATCCTTGTTTTGAACATTTTCGCCCACCTCTGCGAAGGCTTCGTGGGCGTCCTTCCTACGTCGGATCTTTTCTTCCATTTTTACAATCTTTTCGCGTCAGGGGCTCTTCGCTCACCGGTGCCCTATACTTCCGCCTGAGGCCCAATCGCCCGTACGAGTTCCCCGTCTTCACCCTCAAGGACTCCGTCGCGGGCTGGGCCGAGCATTGGTTCTACCTGCGGAAGCTGCCGGGGAGCTCTCTGCGCTATCTGAAAGCGGCGCCAAACACCGAGACGCCACGCCCGCCCGGTGACCCGAGGAGGAGGCGGATCGATGGCGATCCACGAGCTCACAAACATGGGGCTCACCGGGCGGGACATCGTCCGGGACTTTCTTAGGAACCGGATATCGGCCGAGGCGAGAGAGCACCCTTTCTTCAAAATCGGCGGGTGGGGACGACCTCACCGCGAAGAAGAGGCAGGTAAGGTCCCATGACTTGCGGCAATTTTGTCCCGCCTATACCGCTTGAGTCGTCTTGACCCTCGTGCGATGTGGTATGACCCGGACCCGATTGGGTCGAGAAGAGGGTTCGAGATGTTCGGAACCCGAAGAACAAAGAGCTTCTGCGCGACCGCCAAGTCTTAGAAAACGTGCTTGCTCGGTGTGGCGTGGTAAGCCCCTTGGTCGTTTATGCTCGGGAAGGGCACCGAGCTTTCTTGAAATACTGCATGCAGGAACAATCATCGAGCTATTCTAACGTCGCCCGTTGTCCTTTGGTAGGAAAAGACCATACGAGCTGGGCGTGGCGAGCTCAAATCCAAGGCGGGTGGTGGCGGCGTGCTTCTACCCGTGGCCAGGGCCAAAAAAGGGAAGGGCAAAAAGCCGGCGCCGCCGCCGCCGGCAAGCACCCAGGCGTCAAAGACGCGCACGGCACCACACGGAGACCCCGGCGACACTTGGAGTATGCCGTCGGATGGAGGTAAGCCGCTGAGCTCTGGTTGAAGAATTATAGCTGGCGATTCGGATCGAACCAAATCGGCGGAGGAGATTGATCGAGGATGGTGCGGTAGGCAGACGCTCTGGCGAGGAGCTCGAGGGCGTGAGAACAGCGACCGAGCCGCCAAACTTCGGGAGTTCGGGATCGTCGGCGGTATGACTCCGTGTGAGCCCGAGCAATCGGAAAGAGCGTTGGTGGGGGTCGACATGGAGGAGGTCGACCCCAATGGCGAGAATCACCCAAGCCGCCGATGAGAAAATGGCCCGGTGCTTTCATGGCGGAGAATCCAACTACTGGCGGCGAGGAAGGCTCGGCCAAGGGTAAGTCTCGGCGCTTGCTTTGCCTTAGCTTTGTTCTTGTGTCTTTGCGACCGAGCTAGCCCCACCTAAGCGGCGTGGGCGACATAGCTCGTAGGTTCATTCGGATTGCGGAAAGTGGCTTCTGAGATCGTTGACAATGTCTTAGCGGCGATATGCTCGAGGTCGCCGACATTGTGATGGCCAGGAGTGGAGGTGGCGGAGGAGTTCGGCGCCGGCGACCAAGCGGCGAAACCCTGGCCCTCCCGAGCACGGTAGGCGTGCAAGAGGTGGCCGAGCTTCAAGATTGAGGCGAAGAATCTGCCCAAGAAGGTTTGAAGCCCGGCGAGCGATATGTTGAGGCGACCTTCCGCGCCCTCGGGCGAACAACGTCTTGCGGAGGAGGCCGGCGAAAAACCCGAGCAAGGAGCTCGCTCGGGGGGGAGGCGCTCCATGGTGATTCCCGCCGGGAAGCCGTCGTCCGGCGATCCGCCCCTTTTCGGGACTCGGCTTGGCGTCCTCTCTGCCGAGTGCAGGAGATATCGAGCGACAGCGATTTTGAGCGATCTGCGGGTGAACTGCGCGCGCATAGCGTTGCCGAGGTAAGGCGCTCTGGCATCGCCACGACTTTCCTTATTTGGATTTTGCGGGGAGCTTTACTTGGGGTATTTTACGCATGACTTCTTGAAAAAACCTGGCGACTTTGAGGAGGTCTTGATCGTCCCTAACTCTGTGAGCCGCTTCTATGAAGAAAGCGGCTCGTGTCGGCCAATTTGGAGAAGTGGGCGAACTCAAGCGGAGGTTACCTGCTTGAGCAAAGCGCCTCGAGGCAGGCAGCTGGCGTCTCTGAGTCCAAGGAACGTTTCCTCGTGCTCGAGCGAGAGCTTGAGCAGGAAAGGTCGGGCTCTCGCCTGTGCAAGGAGAATGCCGCCGCCGCGGAGAAGAGGGTGCTTGCGCTCGAGCAAGAGTTGGGACAGCTGAGGCAAGCCGCCGACGCGTCGGAGAAGGACCTTGCCCTTAGCCGGGACAAGGTCCATGACCTTGAACAAACTTCAACAACATAAGGAGTATGCAGGACCATGGAGGCCAAGGTGGCCGAGCTCGAGGTCGGCGAGACCAAGGAAGAACTCTCACGGTGAAGCGGTGCCGACCAAGCGGAGAAGGACCTAGCCGTTAGCGGGGACGGGGCTCTTGGCTCGGCGAGAGCTCGGCGGGAAAAGCGGCGTGCCCAAAGTCTTGAAGCCAAGGTGGCCGTGGAGGCCAGGCGGCACGGGCGACCGCCGCTTTTGCCGACCAAGATAAAGAGGAGATCGAGCAACTCCGTGAGGAAGCTAACGAAGGTCGTGAAGCCCGGCGGAAGGTGATCGATCTCCAAGCCAAAATCGCCGATTATAGGCAAAAGCTTTCCTTGGCCTTTCGAGCGGCCTTGACCCATAGAGTTGTATATATATATTTTTTTTGGTAACGATGTCTTGGGATGAAAATTATTCCTTAGTTAATTGTAGTATTTTGTAGCGGTGCCCCTGGAAGGTGATGTTCGTCGGGGGGCAACACTTTACGGCGAGTAGTGCCTTAGCGACAAAAAGATACGCGCGCTCGGGAGCTCGCTTCCATCCGGCCCAGCTGCGAATAGCGCTCGTGCACCAAATTGCGAGCACGAGTTTGTTCGCAGGAGAGATGAAGGAAAGCGTCGGCCCCTCCGGCGAGCACCGCGTGCAAGCAACAAGCGTGGGATAGGTCGGTGAAAAAAAAAACGGCGTGTCTGAAATTTGTTAGCGTTTAGGACGTGCATCCCTAATTTGTGGGTGTGGTGTGTAGCGACCAACGCACGCAAACCGAGCTAAAAAGTCGAGCCGACCGAAAGGGTGTCTGCTTGCGGCTTGTATCGTGTAGCGGATAGCTACTGCGGACCAAGGCCGGCTTATCACGACTGAGGCCTTTGGTGGTGAGCTAAAAAGCCCGCGGTACGTTGTGTCATTAAGCGCGCCCAATCCCGTGGTAGTAAGATGAAAAGGGTACCGGTTGGATGAAAGCTATATTGCCCGAAAATAGGGACGCGGATTCACAATACAACGTAAAGAGAACATGAGCTTAGACATAGAACTTGCGCGGTGGTCGATGTTCCATGAGTTAGAAGCTTCATGGCCGTCCTCCATGGCAAAGCGGATGACCCGGTAGCGTCGTTAAGCGATTGTGAATGGTCCCTCCCATTTGGGGAGAGCTTGTTGGCCTTTGACAAGTCTGAATTCGGCGTAGGACAAGGTCGCCAACACCGCAAGGATCGGGTCATTTGTCTTGGCGCGTGCTTTATGAGTGCTGTTGGTAGGCAATTGATCGGAGTGTGCCTTAAGCGAGATTCTCGGCGAGATCGAGGTCTAAGCGGCGCTCACGACCACAGTGAGCGATGTCGATCAAATGGATTCTTGGGGATCGAGAACGATTCGGCGGGCAAGACGACCTCCGCACCATAGGCAATTTGGAATGGCGTTTAGCCGTAGCTTCGGCTTCTTTGTGGTGCTTGAGAACCGGAAGGACGGAAGGAAGCTCGTCCACCCATGACCCGCCTTTGTCGGGAGAGGTCTTTGAAGACCCTTTTCTTGATGCCTTGGAGTAGTTGCCCGTTTGCTCTTTGGTTGCTCCATTGCTCTGCGGGTGAGCTCTGAGGCGAGCAGATCTTTGTTCCTATTTCCTCGCAGTAGACTTGAAATAGCTCGCTTGTGAACTGAGTGCCGTTATCCGTGATGAGGCGATTGGGTACCCTCAAGCAGCGTCCTGCGTTCTTTGCGAAAAAATCTCTTGGTACTGGCGAAATGGTTGAAAGCGGCTCGCCTCAATCCACTTAGAGAAAGTGTCGATAGCTACGAGCAAGAATTTGCAACCCTTCGACCACGGAAAGGCGAGAATGTCGGTTCCCAGTCGAGAATGGCCATGAGATCGGGATGGTTTGCGGTAGCGTCTGTTGGTGAGTGGGACTTCTGGCGTGGGCGCTTGCGCTGACAAGTCTAACAATTGCCCGGCGTCGTTTAGGGTGTTGGCGATGAGTATCCGGCGGAATGCCTTGCTTACAAGAGTCCGAAAGGGCGAGTGGGCTCCGCACATTCCGCATGGATGTCACGAAGAATTCGCCCTCTGCTCGGGATCGCGCTTGGAAGTACCCCGTCGCGCTTTTGCGGTATAAAGCGCCGTCTCACGAGCTTGTGAGCGGATGACCGCCTTCTTGGTAGGGAACTTCGGCTTCTTCCTCGGGCAATGTCCGTGGGCAAGATCTTTGGATGAATGGGGCCATCAATCGCACCTTGCTCGAGGAAGGAGGCGTTACCGCCGTCTCTTGTGCCACCTCGGAGGAATGGGGGCTTCGCGAGATGCTTTCGGCGGCGCCTCGGGCGGCGAGGCGTCTGGGTGGTGCCTCCTCTGAGAGGAATGGAGGCTTGTGCGAGATGCTCAACGAGTGCCCCAGGTGGGGCGGGCAACTGCGAGGAACCGACCTTGGAAAGTTGGTCGGCCAGGGAATTGTCCTTCCTGGGGATGTAGAGTACTTCGAAATTTCTAAAGTATCGCTCCATCTTCCTCACTTCAACCAGGTAAAGCGCCATTGAGCCATCGAACAACGATACTCCTTGTTTACTTGGTTGACGACTAGTTGTGAATCGCCCTTCACGGTCAGTCGTTGGACTCCGAGCGCCTTGCACGCCCGAAGCCCGGCCAGGAGGCCTTCGTACTCTGCCGCGTTGTTGGTTGCGGCGAAGTGTAATTGGATGACATATTGCGGCGATCCCCACGAGGGACACGATCTGACCTTGACCCGGCGTTAAGCTTCGGGATCCGTCGAAATACATGGTCGGTAGCCGTCCCAGATTCTCGAGATTCGGTGGCGGGGTTGGCGGGTTAAATCCATTCCGCCACGAAATCGCCAAGATCTGGGACTTGATTGCCGTCTTGGCGAGAAGTGTATGTCGAACTCCGTGAGTTCCATGGCCCCCATTTGTCCAGGCCACTAGCGTCTGGGTTTCTTAGGATCTCCTAAGCGAAAGCCGGTCGGGACGGCGACCTTGTGGGCTTGGAAGTAGTGGCGTAGCTTCACGGAAGCCATGAGCGGCGAGTCTGAGGAGTTTACGGACCTCGGTGCGCTCCTTTGGGCGTGCAATACTTGCCGACGTAGTACCTTTGAATGCTGCGTCCCATCTCGCTCTACCTTGATCCGCGCCTTACGGCTGGGTGTCGCCGCGAGTAAAGTAGGAAGCGGCTCCCCGACCTTGGCGTGGCGAGATTGAAATTTGGGCAATCTTGCTTTAGCTCGTCGAAGGAGTGGTTAGCTTCTTCCGTCCATACAAAGCCCTCATGCCTGCGGAGTGCCTTAAAGAAAGGCAAGCCGCGTTCGCCTGACCGGGAAATGAAGCGGCTAAGGGCTGCCATGCGTCTGGTCAAGGTTTGCACCTCCTTTACGGAGCCCGGAGGGCGCATCCTTTCGATGGCCTCGATCTTTTCCGGGTTAGCACCGATGCCCTGGGGCCCGATGACATACCCGAGTACTTTGCCAGCTTTCACCCCAAAAACACACTTCTCGGGATTGAGCTTTATTTTATGTCTACGAAGATTACAAAAGGTTTCCTCAAGGTCGCATACATGACCTGAGGGGAGCTTACTCTTAACTACGATATCATCCACGTATACCTCCAGGTTTCGGCCTATCTGGTCCTGGAAAGTCTTCTGCATCAAGCGCTGGAAGGTCGCCCCGACGTTCCGCAACCCGAAGGACATGGTCGTGTAGCGAGCGTCTGCGGACGGGGTGATGAAGGAGGTCTTTTCCTCGTCATTGGGAACAAGCCGATCTGGTGGTAACTGAATAGGCATCAAAAACTCATTACAGGACTCCGCCGTTCGTCGACCGGTTGATCAATCTTGTGGCGGTGAAGTTGTCCTTGGCGGCGGCGTTTAGGCGGTGTGGTCGACACACATCGCCACTTGCCCCCTTCTTCTTCATGATGGTGGGTTTGCGGCCACTCGAGTGCCCGACTTCCCTAACGAAGCCGGCCTTGAGGAGTTTGTCGAGTTCGTCCCGGATGATCGCTGCTTCGGGAAAAGCGCGAACCTCTGGCGCCACGGGCTTTGCGGTGAGCAATACCAACTGTGCTCAATTACTTCCCTTGGGACCCCGGGCATGTCGGACGGTTCCCAGGCGAACACGTCCGCGCTCCTCCGGAGGAAAGTAATGAGCTCGAGTTCCTATTTGGGGTCTAAAGAAGACCCCAGATGGAAGACCTTGGACGGGTCGGCCTCGTCGAGAGCTACCGCCTTGGTCTCTCCTCCGGGTTGGAGGGTAACTTTTGGTCGGGAACGAGCCGGCGCCTGGTCGGGGCCGCGCTGGGGCAGCTGCCCGACCATGTCGAGCGCCTTTTCATCACAGTTCAAGGCCGCCCTGTGGTCGCCCTTGATGGTAATGACGCCATTTGGCCCGGGAGCCTTCAGGCACTGGTAGGCGTGGTGTGTGGCGGCCATGAACCTGGACAGGGCCGGCCTGCCGAGGATGGCGTTATAAGCTGACTTGAAGTCGGCGACTTGAAATTGATCGGCTTCGGTCGGAAGTTGGCGGACCCCGGCGTTCTGAACAATGTGATCGGCCGGGGCTTGACCGAAGTGCGGGGCGATCCGTAAACGGGGCAACAACGCTCGATCTGGGCCGAGAACACGCATCTCGTTCGGGACCGAAGCGATATGAGGTCGAGGAGCTTCCGCCGTCTCGAGGACTCGGCCGACCTTAGCGTTCTTGATGGTGAAGACTTCGACCAGCGAGAGCCTCTGGAACTGGTCATTCAAAGGCGATCCTCTTTGGAGAAAGTGAGGCGCTCGGACCACGAGCTGCTTTGGAATGAGCGGTTTCTTTGTGAGTGATGTGGCAGACCTCGTCGTGCGCCTCCTTGAGTCCTTCGGGATTTATGCGCCGAGCCCCGAATATGACGGCGATGTGGTTTCGGGGCTCCTGGAATCCTATGCCATCGTCGACGTCCTCCGCCGGGCCCTTGCCCTTGCCGTTATCCGCCCGCTGCGGGAGCGTGGGCATGGGACCCTCACCGTCGTAGAACCTTTCGAGCGATCGCCCGAGTTGGCGATTCGCGGAGGTCGTGACCGCCGCTTGATGGTGCTGGCGAGCCGGACGCCGGGGCGCCCGCCGCTGCGTGCGCGGCAGCGCCTTAGCCTTGGTCGTTCGGGTCTTGGTCGCGTCCGTGGTCGCGGCGAAACTTCTTTCGGCGTCGGGCTTCCGTCCGCCCGAAAGCACGAGGCGGCGGCGCTTCGGCAGCGGCTGCCGTGCGCTGACGACGGGCCTCTTCTTCTTTGGCTTTCTTCTCAACCGAGCTGCGCGTTTCTTGCCGAAGAACCCTCTAAACCGGTTGGCGGCGGCTTGCCTTCGTCGATCATCCTTTTCCATTTGCACCGTCGGCGTTAGCGTCTACGCGGTCGGCCATCTGGAAAAGCTCGTTGGCCGTCGGTCGGGTGGATTCAAATCTTGTGTGAAGCGCACGTCGCGGACCCCAAATTTGAAGGCCCGGACGACCGCTTCGTCCGAGATGCTCGGAATGGAGTTCCTTACTTTGATGAACCTCTGGACAAAGTGACGCAGGGTCTCCTTGTCCGTCTGGATCAGCCGCTCCAGATCCCGCGCGTTGCCCGGGCGAGTGTAGCAGCTTTGGAAATTTGCGCGGAGGGCATCGCAGAGCTGCCCCCACGAGCGGATCGAACCCTCCTTCTGGTTGAAGAGCCATGTTCTAGCAGAGCCATCGAGAACCGTGGGGAGGTAGTTGGCCATGACTCTCTCGTCTCCCCCGGCCGCCACGATGGCGGTGGAGTAGATCGAGAGGAACTCATCCGGGTTCTGGGTCCCGTTGAATCGCTCGATGTGGCCGGGCTTGAACTTGCCCGGCCACACTACCTCGCGAAGAGACGCCGAGAACGCTCGGCAACCGAAAGTCGGGCCGTCATGGCGGCCCCCGCGGGGGTAGAGATCGCGATGGTCGGGTCCCAGTCGGTCCTTCGCACAAGGCTTGACGCGGGAGAACACGCCCCGGCGCGGGCGCCTCGAGGACGAGCATTCGGAAGGCTCGTAAGCGGTCGGGGCACGCCCCCGAGCCCGCGAGTCTGCCCGGGAACTGCTCCGAGCGTCATCGCGGAGCCGTTCTTGCTTCCCACGGCCCCCCCCGAGCAGGACTTCGGGGGGCACCGTGTTGGGAGCGAACAGGGGAAGGGAGCCGGTGGTCCCGAGAAACATTCCGGGGCCCTTGGGCGCTAGCCGCCACAGGAGCCCTATGTCGGACAAGATTTTCGAGTTTTCACCACAAGCGCCCCATGGTGCCAGTCCGCTGTTGGAGAAGTTTTGGAGGCAGCGTCTGTTGTCGCAATGGCGCGATGGCGCTCGGCGCTCTGGGGAGCGACGGGGGGTGATCTCGGGCAACACCCGCGCACGTGGTCCGGGGAATGGTACCCGCCGGGGTCCTTGCTAGGCGATTCGGCCCGCGTCCGCCCTCGCTAGGTTGGTGGCGGCGCGACACGTTCCGCTTGGGAACAACTCCGGGGTCCCGCCGCATCGTCTTTGGTGGTGGGGAAGCTTCATGGGACCGATGCTGCATACAGTCGCCCTCGCCCGCCACGTTGATGCGCGGAATACTAAGCTCGCGCGACGACGACAGGAGTGGTGTCGTCGCCGTGTTCTCTGGTGAGCTCGAGGCGTCGGGAGTGGCTCGGCCGCCACCGAGGTCGCCGTGTTCTTCCCGCGGCGAGGTATTCGATCGCGGCGGAGAAGCGCTCCGTGTGCGCAGCCTACGGGAAAGACTCCGGTCTCGGTGTGGCCTTACGGGTCGGCCCGTACCGCCTCTGGCCGTCGGGCGTAGTACTCATCTCCGTCCTCGCGTCGTCGAAGACGCAGAGGTCTGATTGTCTGCGAGTTCGGCATCCTAGGGATTTCTTGCGAAGGACTTGATCGGTCCCCACAGACGGCGCCAATTATCGGCGATCGAGATAGCGTCCCCGCCGAGCTTACTTGTTGAATGAGGATCAACGTGAGGCCCCTTTTCCGCAAGGGTTGTACGTCTGAGAGTATGCCGAGCAAGGAAACGAGGTATGCGGGACAATCGGAAGGCACAAGGGGTCAATTTTCGCTAGTTCGGGCCTCCCACGGTGGAGATAACAACCCTACGTCCAGTAGATTTCACTAGTATGCGAGAGGGTGTTACAAAGCGCTTGCTCGGGGTCCCTAGAGGTCCTAAGGGACCTACCAGTGGGCTCAGAGCGTGAGTGTGTGTGTATTACAAGAGGTTCCAACCCGCGATCCATCGCGGGAGGGGGGTATTTATAGAGAATTACAGGAGACAAATCATTTATTACAGGGAGCGCGCTATTGTAGAGGACGTAAGCGAGCGATGCGCGCCACCGCCCGGGTACGCAGGCGTGGGCACGATGGGCGTGGACCAAGTCGGCATGGACCGTGGCGGCGCGGATCCCGGCGCGCAATCCACGAGCCGCCATGCATTTAATGCCACGTCGCCTTGTCGAGGACCCCGAGTGGCTTGCTTTCGGGTGGGGTGCACGAAGGTCGGTACCGCACGCGTTGTCCGGGCAAGGGCACGGTCGGTTGGCGCCGGGCTTTCATGGTCGTCTCGGTACTGTATAGCCAATCCCCGACAGTAGGAATTAGGGGTGCAACAATTTGCTTGGATTCGATCGATATCGCTTTTTTATATTCTAAACCATATTTTTCCCCAGACTCAGAGTTATATACCAATATGGTGCAGATAATATCGGTCACGAATTTGAAGCGGATACGAAGCAAAATCAATATGGTACCGAATAATTTTTGTCAGATATCGCGCGAAAACAGGTATACCACATATACTGATCCGGCGAGAGGGAAACATGGCGTAGGAGGTCACGAATTCAAAGTGAATACGGAGTGAAATCAATATGGTACCGAATAATTTTTATCGGATATCATATGAAAACAGATACCACATATACTAATTTGGAGGGAGAGATGGATAGCAGCAAGAGGGAGGATAGCAGGAGGGATTGCAACAGCTAACAGGAAGGATGGCGGTGGGAGGATGTTGGGATGGTGACGCAAAAGCAGCGACTGGTGGAAGGGCACTATTAATTTGCCGTAGCCTACAGGGGTTGTAATTTTTCGGATATTTAAGTAGAGTTTTTTTGGGAATTTTTAGAGAATATAATTGGGATATACCGATCTAATGGATAATGATATTCCAAATCCGACGCTAAATTCGAAACCAATGTTAAATCCGACAATTATCCGATACGACTAATTGAATTCAAGCTAAACAGATCTGGTTGGTCGATTGGTATCTATCCGATTTGATTGTATCCCTAGTAGGAACACTCTTAAAAAGTTAATAGTTAGATTTAATTTTTATTGCTCATCATATGGTAATAATATAGTGCGCTGTAAAAATTCTCCCTGAAAATGCAATAACGATGGGACTAAAGTTTTCGCAATCCTTAAACATGGCTGGTGTACTGGAGAGGTGTTCACCGTGCAGGTCTTTCGCCCGCATGACCGCGGGTCTACGGCCGGTGGTAGGAAAGGGTATGGATGATGTCGTTGAAATGGAAGAACGGGGAGAAGACAAAACAGAGAAAAAGACACCGGGCAGCAGCTGTTTTATATAGGCATGCGTGATTGCTTTTGAGTCCTGAGACAAATGCGTGATGATGGTGTCGCCGTACTTTGGCCTCTTTGGATTGATTCAAAGGGAGGTGGTGGGAGAGAGAGAGCTTGTGGCATGACAGCTAAAGCGAGTGCACCGCGTGCAATGCATAAGGAATCGATCGGCTACCAGTAGAGAACTGATCATTTTTTTTTAGCTTCTGTAATTTTTTTTAATTAGGATTCTTTTGAACGAAATTATAAATTTAATCTTTTTCCTCACCGCGAAAGATGACACCTATTACCTACTGTGTCTGGGGAGCGCAGGAGTTGACAAACACGACGCACGAGCGCAGGCCAGTCTACTGCAGACGGTAGACACAGGAGCAACAGCATGCCGTGCCGGGCGACGTGGGTAGGAGAGCTTGGGAGGAGCTGCTGCTGCCTGCGTGCGTGCGTGGTAGGTATCTTCTATGGTGAGGAGAGTGTTAGATTTATAATTTCACTTAAGAGTGTGCTAGTTTTATTATAAAAAAGGTCTCTAATGTTAGAAAAGTGATCACTTCACCGGATGAATCCACTTGGCAGATTCTCTTCGTGATTAGGATGCACAGCTGGTACTTTAATTTTCTCCGAGAAGTTAACATGCCGTCTTCTAAACTTTGCTTCGCAATTCATTGGCACCGTAATCCTTCAGGCGCAGCCGGACTATAGAGAGGGAGAATTACATGAGAGAGCTATCAATTCGTGAACACATATTCGGAGAAAAAACAAAGGATTTAGATAAGAATACGTGGGAACCCTCTATGATGGCTTAAAATACTAAAAAATGTTCTATGCGTATACAATACTAATCCCACAATAAATAGCTAATATACATATTTACAACACTAATAGTACACCCATACACAATATTATACATATGATAACAATAATTAATAAATTGTAGCAGAAATTTGTGATCATATTCCCTGTATGACCTATAGACTATTGACAAGGCGTAAACCTTAGAAAAATTCATGATCATATTCCTCATAACATGCGTCAAAGTATACATCATGTGTTACTTCTCTTTCGTCATTTACTGGGCCAACAATTTAAGCAAGTTTGAATATTTTTGTACTCATAGAGACTTGTAGTGTACCACAAATATATAATAAATGCAGGCTATGTCAATAGAAAGGCTACTAAGGTTACTTTACATAAAGCGAAGTTGAACATGATTATCAAGTAGTAATTTGCAAATAGAATATGTAAGAGCAAATTTGAAACATATGTAAATAAATAGGAAGAGAATGATATATCACAACTCACTGTCCTCCTTGAAAGTGAGTATCGTACCATCCTTTGCCAATCCTTGATATAAAATTTTGAAAGAAAGTCTTTCCAATAAATATTCCTTATTCAATTCTTTTTGAAAATACCAAAACTTTGACTAATGTCAGTGCACCAAGTTTTCCATAACTGTGCAAAAGGATTTTCGAAAAATTTTAAACTCTACAGAGGTGCACAGTTTTACCTACAATAAATGACCAACTCTTTAGCCAAGCTATTAGCACACTTCCTTTGGTGTGCAACAGAAAGATCATGACATAACCGTTACATTACTTAGACCTAACTTTACACTAGCCTGATGACGACAAACTCTTGCCATGGCGGCAGAAGATATTTGTACGATCATTGTATTCTCAACAGTCTTTCCCTGTTGAGTCTCACTTACCTCTATAGTAAGGTGTACACTATTGTATTAGTATGTGTTTCACCCACATCTTTGTGTGGACACGTCTACGAGCAATCCGTCTCAGAAAGCTTATACTACTACAACCTTCTAATATGTAAAGTTAAATCTAAGTAACTTAATAAGTTAAAACTATCTCAAATTAGCACTATACTTGGATTATACAAAACTCAATTCAATCCTTAATTCGACCTGGACGAGAAATCTTCCCTATCTACGTGCAAGTATCATGCACATCCGACTATTGCCAAAACTCACATGCGTCAAATCATACTTTTAGTTTTAGTTTTAACAAAATCTCAACAACCTTTATCATGTCCTACATTTTAATTTATAAAGAACAACATGTTTGGTCTTCCATTATGCCATTACTAAAGCATGACTAAGTAAGTGCATATATAATCAAGTATACCCAAATTGACATTATTATGGCCCTATTTGGCAAAACTCCAGATTCTAACTCCACCTCAGATCTGAAGTTTGAAGGCTAAAATAAAGTGAATTAAGTTTATATTTTTAGTCCCAAGTATAAATAAGATGACCTATCTAAACACTCTTAATGTACCCATAGCCTAATTTTATAAATTTCTGGAGCTAGCAATACCCTGCTCTACCAACTCCACGGATTTTAGTGGAGCTGGAGCTATGCCAAATACCCCATTATATGTCTAAACCTAACTGAGGGATACCTAGATTATCATGCCAATATTTATTAAGAAAGTTCTATAAAATGAGGGTTATATCTACCAATACCACAATATAGCGAATTTACTCAAAATACATGTATGCATAATAGATTTGACAAAAACAAGGTAACTTAAGTGAAATAATAGGATCAACATAGTCAAAGGGGTGGGGTGCTTGCCTTCTTAGTGAACTCGTGAACTGACCTGGGGTTGAGGTCGACAGAGGTAGCCTCGGGGACGTCAATATCTACATGTGATTCTATGTAAAGCAATAGCAATAAGAGGTAAAAATAAGTCAAATAATACCAAATTCTAAGATTAATTGAAATAGAAGGTTCTAGTTATAAAAGATTTTAAGTATTAATTTCTCGATACTTAAATTTGTTTATTTATGTTATGAATCCTAAAGTTAATTTGTATTATAAGAAGTTAGGTTCCTAATAGGAATGAAGTGCAAAACATGTGTAAATTCAATTATTTCTATAGTATCAAGGGTTCTTGACCTCTGAAGTATTTTAAAACTGGTTTCACATGTTTAATATTTGTTTATGGAAATAGTTCACATTTGAATTATTTTACATACTAAAGGTGATATCATTTATGAACTTTACTTCAAACTAAGTCAAATATTAAATATATTTACAAATCTAGAGTGCCTAAGGTTCTAACAACTTTTTTGAATTTATTTCACAATTTTTAGAGCTTATTTACAATAGTTATAGTCATTTAAACTTTGAATGCATCGGAACTAATCTATTTATGAATTCAATTCAAACTAAACTAAATTTAAATATTTTTGAAAAATGAGCTACTTATGCTCTCAAAATTTTTTAAAATTTATTTCATAATTTTAGGAGTTAGTGTTTAACAATTATGAATAGTGTTTAACAATTTTAAATTCAAAATTTGTGAACAGAGATCTAAAATTAAATATTTTTTCTAAAATGTAATTCTTGTGATCTTAAAAGTATCCAAAAAATTTTTGTATTGAATTCATAGTTTATTTGCAAAATTTTTAAATATAGCACATTCTAGGCCTTTATTCAAAATTTGGATTTAAATTTTAAACAGAGAGAAAGTTTAAAATATTTTTGCATATTATGAAATCTCATAACTTTAGATGGATTTATAAATTTATTTTACCCATTTTGGTGTTAATGTGCAAAAGTTATTAGCATTTGACTGCTGTAGGGTTTGGAAAATGCCACAAATGGAAATTATGTCTTTCAACAGTGAAGGCATATTTCTAGTTTTGAGTTGTTTTTTAATTAACTGCATTGAGAGGTTGGGCCCTAGGCCAGTGAATGACTCGACGGGGAGTGACTGACACCTCGATCCTGCTCATCAGTGACCCGAGAGCAAGGAAGGTGGCTGGGGAGACCTACCGACGACGCTTCGATGGTGTTTATGCTTGGCTGGTGGTTCAACAAGCTAGAGGAGAGTCTAGTAGTGCTAGGGCACAGCTTAGTGGTGGCGGTGGAGGCTAGAGTGATGCTTGCGGTGGTGTGATGCGGTGGCAGCGGTGGCTGTAGGACCAAGGATAACTGACTAGAAGGGGTGAAAATGAGGTCTTTAAAATTCTTTGGCTCTAATTACAATAGATGATCAAGTAATGTTAGAATTGAGAATTTTAACAATTAAGACCTAAAACGTCTAGGTTCTGCTAAGTGCATTAACAAATTAAGTCTAAGCCAATTTCACAATCCTAGATAAACAAGCAAACACTAAGTATGCTAGGAATGTAAATTTGCACAAGAGAACACAAGAGAGCAAACCATAAGAGATGAACACAGTAAATTTTATCTCATGGTGTTGAAGATTTGCCAGTCTCTCCTAATCCATGTTGAAAAAGCTTGAACAAATCAAGTCAGATCCTTGCGTAAATATGCCTCCCTCAATCACTAGTGGTAGCTCTTCCTACTCCGGGTAAGTGAGCTCCAACCTTGACAATCTACCAGGTCTTCTCACAAGCTCCTTTGAAAAGATCACGGTTCCACACCTTTAAGATGTCTAGGAGGCGACAATCTTCAAAAGAATAGACTTTGACGCTTGCTTGAGATTGATCAAATCTCTAATGACTCAACTTTAGTTCACACACTTGAATTCTCTTAACAACTCACACAATATGAATTAAATGCACTAGAGATGAAGAGAGACTTGCAAGGGCTCACAAATATACAATGAATGTCTAAGAGTTACTCCTTACTGCATATAGGGGTGTATTTATAACCCCCACCCACAATTCTAGCCATTACCACCTAATTCTTGAAAAATTCAAGAAAGTCAGCACTTCCACCCATGTAAGGCCGTTAGTGCTAGCAACTGAGAGGAACTATCCATTACTACAGTTCCCCCGCACTACTGCCCATGTTGGACTTGTAGTGTCGGCCATAAGCTCTTAGAAATGTGCATTTTCATCCTCTTCTGGTAAAAGACAACCGTCTATTTGGGTCATAACTACCGCACCTACGGTAGTATCGCTCCCAGATGGATGGCTCACGGCAGTGTCGGTCGAGTGAAAACACTGAAATGCATCGTTCTGGAAAACAACTGCTGACCACTAGGGCTAGTACAATCGCACATATGGTAGTACCGCCATAAGTGGGTCGGTAGTGTCGGCCTGGGCATAACAAAAAAATCAGCATTCTTTAAAAAGGTTACTGGCCACTAGGGCCGGTAATACCGCTCCCAAATGGTTGGTAGTGTCGGTCTAGGAAAACCCCCAAAAATGCCCCTCTCTATCAAATAACTATCGGTTCAAAGGCCAGTACTGCTGCAGGAGGGAAGTACCACTCCTAGATGGTTGGTAGTGCCAACATTACTGCTTTTTAGAGATATCAAGGGATTTTCCAAGAATTGCATATGATCAAAGTATGAGCATAAATTTGAGCCATTAACACTAATTATCTTTAAGCTACTAGCCAAAAGTCCCTCTTAATAGTACGGCACCTATACTAGCAATCTGATCTTTTCTCCAAACACCTAGATTGGCAAAAAGCTAGAAAATGGTCCATACATCTTATACCTTGGTATTAGCTTGATGTTCCAATTTTCTTAAAGCTCAATGATTTCACCTCTTCATAGGACCAACCTAATTTTCATAACCTCAAGAAAACTTGTTAGTCCTTAAAACATTATTATCATTAATTACCAAAACCAAACACAAAATTTAGGGCGTAGATGCTTCAATGGTAGTCAGCCGGGAGGTAGAAGATGACATTTGAGCTCTAAAAAATGGGTGGGTGAGCATCAGGATACATAGGAGAACTCATTGTACCACTTGGTTGAGATGGAGATTAGCCAGAGAAGCTTGCCACTGAGCGACTCGGCCGATCTAAGCTGCAATAGAATGAGGCTAAATGATCATTAGATGCTCGAGATGTTATTGTGCAAATGAATTAGAAAAGGAATCACCGAAGTGGCTCAATTCACTTTTGCCCCTTTTCTTATTGCTCTTTGGCAATGGCGGAATTGGTGGTGCAATGTGGATGATGCTTGGGCTGTGGAGCTTTGGGAGGTTATGGGGGGGTAATGGAGAGACTCAACTAGTACTTATAGGCATAGTGTGGAAACAAATTGTCGATAACGGTGGTGCAACGTATGTGGGAGGTGACGTTGTGGCAGGGCACACGTTTGGTGTCGTATATAGCGAGCTGCTTGGTCTGCATGAATTGAGATCGATCGAGAGAGCCCGACACACAGAGAAGGAGAAAGTGGTGTAGGCAGTGGGAGAAGAAGGAGCCAGGGGCTTCAGGTCCAAGGCCATTGGAACAAGGCTGGTGGATCACTGCCAAGTGGGCTCAAGCAATAAGAAGGCCCACATGGCAGTGAGTTCAAGAAGGGAAACACGAGAAACTGAGTTGTTCCTTTTGGGCAGATAAAGGTTGGTGATTTAATTGACCTGGCAAAATTATTTAAAATTTTATAAAACTTTTTTGTATGATCCTGAGGCAATTATTATCCTACCATAAAAATTTATGACTATGTTCACACTTATACAATTTTATAAAATTCTGACAAAGTCACTGCTTCAATTTTGTGTTTTTTGATTTTGATTTTTCTAAGGTACCAAATTAGGTTTAATTTATTAGAGGATTTTTTATGTGATAATAAAGGTTGCAGATATTACCATAAAATTTTCAGATGGTTATCAAACTTGAATATTTTTATAAAATTATAAAAGTGTTATTATTGTTTTGAAATTACTACTTTTCTTATTTTCCAGAAGCAGCAAATAAGTTTAAATATTTTAAAACTTTTTATGTAAGATCATTTAGTTCTGTATATGTTACCATTAAAATTTTAGTGGATGATCATGCTTGTACATTTTTAGAAAAATCTAACAGTGTCTCTATTCCTTATTATTAAATGTTGTTTTTTATTTTCTAATAGCATTAAATTCTTTCACATTCCCCTAAGACTTTTTGGGGATGTTCTGGAGTTGCCTCTATATTTAAATAAATTTTCTCTAGATTTTGTTCTTACATGATTTTGATCTTCACAATTTCAAAAATAGATTATTCAACAATATAAATAACTTTTCTTAAAGACCAAAATCCAAGAAAAGCATAGAAAAATAGAAATTAAAAAATAAAACCATAGTTCAACTTAATTTTATATTTTATTCATATTTAAAATTTTTAGAATGTCACAAACAGTTGCAACTCTAGAATAATTGATAATATTTCTGCCATTTTCAATCCTACTTGTTTGTTTATATGATTTTTCTGCCAATCCAAATTGTACTTGGTGTTGCTTTTAGTCCTGAATTATAAACACATGCATACAAACATAAGGAAAAACATAATAGCACATAGAGAAGATTTTTTCAATATCGTCACCATTTTACATTTTTTTTTTCTTTTCTCCTTTTTCTTCTCATCACTCGCAAACAACTAATATGCCTTAGTTATGTAGTAGTAGTTCTAACTAATCTACTAGGAAACAAATCATAATCGGAAACGAATTTATTTCCTATTCATATAAGATTAATTCTAATATTTACTATCTTAATCTTGTAACATCAACTAGTTCTAGTTTTGACACAACTCTAACTTGTTGTGGCAGTCGATCTCAACTATGACTTACTAACATTTACTCAATATATCATGATAAACACATCTCCTCAACATACTGAACTCAACTTCAACTTGCACTACATACGAACAACCCATTGGATGGCGTTCAGGACTCATCAATGTCTTAGACAACTCCTGTATGCACGCACACAGCCACGATGGTGGTCATAACTCCTCAACATTTTAGACTCCTCTCGCCACCATGAGTGGCTTCCTCTTCATCTTCTTGTGCAACATAATCTCTTCTAAGGCACGACATTTCTGAACGAATTCACACACATTTATTTTGTGCACACAAACTGACATGAGAACACGTAGTTTTGACTGCCTTCTCGATGAGACACAAATAGCCGCCCATAACATCTTATCACACAGGTTGTCAACGAAACTCATCAATAGCGGGTATCGGAGAGACACGACTCCTTCACCTTTCGTCGCCATATCTTCTCACCGACTTTGGAAGCTAGCCGTGGGCACACACTGATCATTGGACTGGAAACTCTATTAATTTGTTGGATGTACAGGATGTATATACCGGTATACATGCCATGTGGGGCAGTATTATGACGCCATACCGGGTGCAAAATGAATCAGGCAAAATCCATTCACATGGAGTACCATGCTATGCATGCTGCTACGGAAGCGTACAAAGTATGAGGATTTTGTCACTTTTGCAGCTCCACCTACGATGGCATTAACCCATGTCGACTCCATGATCTAATTATGGAAACAGATACAATTGCACTACGAGTACAACTTACTGTTGTCTTTTTTTTTTGTGTAAGTTATACTCAACTGAAGACCACTTGCTATGCAACTTAATTTGTGCAACCAGCAGTTCCTGCAATATAGTTTGTGTTAATACGGGAAGCTTGTTAATCTGACCAATGTAAGCACTTGGTCACACACGCCAATCCAGTGGGTAGCCCAATCGATATGGTACATGTGTTGTGTTGGTACATATCATGTCTAATATGTCCCACAATTAGTGACGTGTGCTTATTTCTGGATTTTCTGGGTATTTGATCTAAGACCTATGGTTTACTCAGTCTTAATAATTTTGTGTTATAACGAGCCGATCATCTTAGCTCATGATCCACTCAGAATCTTTAGGTTCTCATCGGGGTGGAAGCTGGACATGAATTTGCTAAATTGCTAGTAGTATATAAGTCTCGAACTGTTTGTGCAGCCGTACGTAGCTACAATGCATATTGTAATATGCCAGTGTAGCCATGACCCACGATTGCTGCAATAACAGTTCCTCAATACTGTGACTGACAGGACAAGTTGGAACCGTTAAACAAAAACCCACGACCCAGCATGTGTGTGTGTTTTGGAGTTAATCATATCCCCAATTAAACCTTGCAAACTTCCGGCTAGGAGAGGCTGTCCACCTATCACCCTTAGCAATTTTACAAAAAAACCTTGTATTTCTTGAAATTACGGATAAGTCCATATATATTACGAATAAGTCCTTCGTGATTTTTTTGAGAGGAAGATTTTTTTTCTGAATCGCGTTTGGGTCCCTCGTGTGCCATTTTACGGAAAAAACCTCCCGTTAAATTCAAATCGCGAACAAGCCCTTTTCTAATTTTTCAAGATAGCGGATAGGTCTAAAAATGTAACATTCTGGTCCTTGCTCTTTACGTCTAGATCCTTTCTCCGTTTTTCTCGGGAAAAAATGTTTTCGTCACCAAAAATATGTGTTCAGCTCTATCTCTAAACTTTTTTCCCAGCTCGGTTTCCCATCTCGATATCTAATATTTTTTAAAACATGTATTGTTACTCGGTGAACGCGTAGAGTGTTAGACTTGATAAAAGAAGGTTGTCGTCTCTAATAGTTTTTCACCCTTTTCCCTCTAGACTTTTTCCCTATCGCGGTTTTCTAGCTCGGTCTTCAATTATTTTTCAAATAATTCGTCGAAAGAGATATTTCTACAACTCTATCTCTCTATTTTTTTCCCATTACGCTTATTACTTCGATGATTTAAAAAATAAAACGTTGCCGGGAAAAACAGTATTTTTTTCTAGAAAAAAACGGGACGCGTGGCATGTTACGCCGTGAAAAAATTTGTATCCTTTCAACCGTTTCTCTCATTATTTCGATGGTTTAAAAAATAAAACGCTACCGAGAAAAAAAAGAAAATTTTTCTACGAAAAAACAGCACGCGCATACGCCGCAAGTCTTTGATATTTTTTTAAACATGTATTATTACTCGGTGAATGCGCAGAGTGTTAGACTCAACAAAAGAATGTTGTAATCTCTAATAGTTTTTCGCCCTTTTCCCTCTAGACTTTTTCCCCACCGCGGTTTTCCAGCTCAGTCTCTAATATTTTCCAAATAATTCGTCGAAAGAGATATTTCCACAACTCTAGCTCTCTATTTTTTCGCCATTTCGCTCATTATTTCGACAATTTAGAAAATAAAACGCCGCCGAAAAAAATGAGTTTTTTTCTAGAAAAAACAACACGCGCGGCGTGTTACACTGCGAAAAATTTTGTGTCCTTTCAGCCGTTTTGCTCATTATTTCGACGATTTAAAAAATAAAACGCCACAAAAAAAAAAAAATTTGTAGGAAAAAATGGCACGAAAGAATGTTGTCATCTCTAATAATTTTTCACCCTTTTCCCTCTAGACTTTTTCCCCACCGCGGTTTTCCAGCTCGGTCTCCAATATTTCCCAAATAGTTCGTCGAAAGAGATATTTATACAACTCTATCTCTCTATTTTTCCCCCGTTTCGCTCATTATTTTGATGATTTAAAAAATAAATCGCATCGAAAAGAAAAACAATTTTTTTCTACGAAAAACGGTACGCGCGGCATGTTACGCCGCGAAAAAATTTGTGTTCTTTTAGTCGTTTCACTTATTATTTCGACGGTTTAAAAAATAAAACGTCATCAAAAAAAGAAAATTTTTTCTACAAAAAATGACGCACGCGGCGTGGTATGCCGGAAAAATTTTCTAGTTTACATGAGAGTGCCAAATATAGATGGCATGTCACTTGAGCCAATCTGCGGTCACGGGCTAGGTATGATATAGCCCAAATGTAAATAGGCCGGATCGGTACGACCCAAGAGGGTGGGACATGTTTAGACCATAGCTCCGGCCTAGAGTGCCAGCATGGGACACATAGTGCCGGATTTGCACGGCACGGCCCAAGGCACGCTCGTTTAGGCCCATTTAGACATTACGGTCTGTTCGGCACGTTTAGGTCCGTGTGGTCCATTCGGCATGTTTAGTTAAGCACGGCATGACCCATGTGGCTATGTAGGCATGTTTAGGTCCGTTGTGGCTCATTTGGTGCGTTCAGTATGGCACGACACGACCCATTAAAACCCATTTAGGCACGTTTAGATCTATTGTAGCATATTTTTAGATTTTTTTTGAATTTTTAGCACCAAAGGACCGGCCTCGGCACGACACGACCCATCGACCCACTAAGGCCCGTGCCGGCATGGTAGGGCATGAGAGCCACCTGGGTTATGCTTAGGCCATGATCTTGGCATATGGGCTAGCACGGCACAGCTCGCTGTGCTTTCGTGGACCATGCCACGCATTAAACGAGCCGTGCCGGATGACCCATTTAACCATCACTAGCGCCAAATGTCCGGGTTCAGATTATTCTCAGAGAAGTTATCCCATCAAAGTTTTGTCATGACACGCTATGCTTCCTCCAGTTCAGTGGACTGAAAATCTGAAACTAACCAACATGATCAATGGATGGACCCTCTCCCTCTCTCCCTTTCAAAACCCTCACCAACCAAAAACCAGCAAGGTGCATGCCGGCTACGACGCAACATTCTAATACTCCTCAAGCTCAACACACACACACACACACACAGCAAACACAAAACTTCTCAGTCGGTACTTTCCTCAAACTTGACCTATCCCAACCCTCCATCTCTATGAACCAATCACTGCACAAATATATGACAATAGGTAAAGAGATAGATAGGGGCTAGGGGAGCAGCACTAGCAACAGCTGCAGCAGCCTGCAATGCATGAAGCTGTGGGCAGCACAGCACAAAGGAGACACACCAAACATCCCGTTTAGATGCCAAGAGGGCTATGCAAGCGAGCTAAGCTGGTCTACATCGCCAGCCGGCATCGTGCTAAACGATGTGCGACAGACAGGCCCGTCTTTTTGGCGTTCCGAAAGGAGCGAAACTGGCGACTGATTTGCGACAAAATCCGAAAGAATTGTCATATGTATCTAGGACCATTCTCTAATATCTAAAAGGAGATGTAAAAGAACGAGTACATACGGCAGGCCAGCAGCCAGCCTTGATGATGACGATGGTGGTGGGCTGGTGGCCACCGCACGCGGTGCTCCAGCTTTTGCTTTTCTGTTTCTTTATTTTTCAGCCGTGCTAGCTAGCTAGCTGCTTGTGCTTTCTTTAGCTTTTCTCTCATGTCTCGTGCATGTGTGCACTGCATGATGAGTACTGCACTACTGCTTCTGCGTAGAGGATGAGCAGGAGAAGAGTATAATTCCTTCACATCCTGAAGGCAAGGCATGCAATCCAAGGGCATGTTATTTTTCTTGCCTCAGCACTGAGCAGTGGATGCCTGACAATGTTGGCAAAAGCACTGGAACTTACAATGTGCGTTGCAGTTCTTCTGAACTCAATCAAGAAGAACACAACCAAAGAACGGAAAAGAATCTCTGTATTGGCAAGGAGGTTTCAGAGCGAAAGAGCAAAACACAGCAATTGCGATGCGCAATACCTTCCACATCCTTTTCTGGTTATATTCATCAACTTATATACACCGCAGGTTACAGGTTGTTCAAATAACAGAAAAACTACCAAATCGTGTCTAGAACAGACTCAACTAACAAAACAAAACTGACTCTGTATCCTGTCCGACAACGACTTATTTCTGAACTAACTAACAACCGTCTCTGAAGATACTAGCAACCTTCTCTGATGATACTAGCAAGCATCTCTGATGACATTAACAAGCGTCTCTGATGACATTTCGAACCGTCTCTGAAGACCATCAAACAAAGTAACACATATGCTGAACCTTATGACAAGATTAATAGGTAACAGACAAATTAAGCCCTCCAAGGTTGCTGTCATTCCGGCTTGAACGGTCATTTCAGAGTTCAGGCGCGCACTAGTCTTGCTTTGTCCCAGGATTGTTGGGGCGTGCATGTGCACAAATGTACATACTTTCAATTCTTATCTCTGAACTTGACGGCCAAATGAAGCGATGTTAATGTTGAGGTATTGATTATCGCTTATCCGTAAACGGATGTGTGTACGTGAGTGTTTGTTGTGTAGTATAATTAACTGGAGCACTATGTTTCAAAACGAGTATTTTCCCTATGTGTTGCATGCAAATTGTTTAAAATTTTTAAGATGTTGAGTTTAATTAGTTTACTAACTAGTTCCAATAAGTTTGAACTAAAATTCATACTAGAGTTTCCTTTTTTGACAATAGTTTGATTGTAGGTATGTACATAGGTATGTATTTCATTTGAATTATTTTAGATAAGTCTATAGTACCTTAAAACTAAAATTTTCAAAAAAATATACCGGAATATAGATTGAATTCGTGCATTTGAAATCATGCTGCCCAGACACCATGGTGTGTGTATGTTTGAAATGCTAGATTCCCACATGATCGATTCAATTCTTGCAGGAACTAGAAAAAAACCAACATTTCAAACAAGGCCTTAAACTGCTCATGCAAAATTCCTGTATTCCAATCATCCTCTAGCCATCGATACTGTATGCACCGAGTATACGCATAACATATTTGAGATTAAACCATGTGAAACGTTAGCTGCAATAATTTAATTATGTCCGGTCGATATATACCTGATGATGATTATGTACAACTGGCTAACTCAACCTAAAAAAACCTTAATTATAATTCAAACGGAGGTACACAACCAACTGGTGTTTAGCATCAAGTTAATTACAAGCCACATTAACCCTACTAGTCATCAATCCGTACACCTGCACAAACTACATAACAATTTTGCCGTTAAACACAATGTGAAAATCCCAAATTTATTTAGATAAAACAATCAGATTAATCACCTTTGATAAGTTTGAATGGATCAAACTTTGTTTCTCTAGTCAGTATATATATATGGTGCGCGCGCTTATAACGCTGATAAATTTTAAATATTAAAAGTTTTGTAATGTTAATTTTTGAAAATTAAAATCAATATTTTTGTGGTTATTAGAACTCCAATATGCAGTTTTCTATGCATATATGCATATTTATTTTAAATTTATAATTCCAAATTCTAATGTCCGTATAAAGCTTGCTTAAATTCAAATTTGTTCACGCAACTTTAAATTTTCTCACCTAATTTTTAAAGTTGGATAGAAAGGCATATATAGTATGGAATTTTATATTATATGTTCAAAATTAAAATTTTAAGCTATTTTGCGTATGTTGAAAATTTTACTTCAGTTATAAATTAAATTTTAGCAACTAATTTTAATTTATATACATTCTGAAATTAATTTTATGGCAGTTTCTAGGAAGAAGCTTTTCCTAGTTATTGTTGAAATTTCCAGAAGAATACTTTTAATTTTTTGTCTCTCGATTTTTGGATTATTACTTTTTAGTTGTTCAGTATCTAGTAGCTTTGTTTGTGAGGGATTAGTATCTAATTATAAATTAAGAATGTATGTCATCGGGTCATGTGCACCGCACCAATCTGACCTATTTGAATGCACACACGCATGCAACAATTGGTTTCCAGCAGAGAGTTTGGCTCCAGTACAACCTAGCACAAACATACTCCGGATTTCCGGAAGGATTGGTACGTACTACATATGAATCGGGATGGGCATGCAATTTGGATCGGATTAGAAAATAAGAATTAATTAGGATTGGTGTATGGTATTATTTGTAGTATGACTGCCTCCATAGGAATTGGCTTATATATTGTGAGATGGATATAAATGATTTTTTTATCAATATGAGAATTTCTAGTTATTTTTTATATGATTAATATAGTAGTTTCTAGCTTTTTTTTTTTTTGCTCTCTTAGGATTAATATGGTGGCTTCCAGAAGAGCCTGTAATTAGTATATAGTTACATAAATAACTTATGGTACATGAAGCATACATGTATCTTCTCTCATCAACAAAAGGTAGAAAAGGAAACAATACTGACAAGAGTTACAGTGGCTTATCCCTGCACTGTCACAAACGTAACAGTCTCGAGTTCGTTAGGCAAAGCCAACAAAAAACCTAAAAGCAAGGCAAGCTAGAGCTAGGCAGTAAGGTCGAGATGGACCACGCACACCCACTGAACCACGCACACTACCGCTTCTTGCCTGCCCAGTAGATTTAAAGGATCCCTCCAATAAGAACCAAGCATCATCCCATCCCTTCCTCCTCCCTCCCTCATCGATTCGGCCAAAAGCACGGCAAATATTATCGATCTCACCAAAAGAGAAGTGGAACTGGTGGAGAGGAGGCAGAAAGAAGGAAAGCGAGAGCATCGCGCAGAGCTTTTCCCACTCAAAAGAATACATACACGCTTAGAGTACACACAATTTACATAGCCTGGCCTCCCAGGTAGCTAGCTGGATAGCTCCTACACAAGACACTGCTCAGCCCAGCTCGCCATTAAAATCCCTTGTTACCACCTTGCTCTAACCCTTGTAACAACGACGGGCGCAGCAGCTCGTGGTAGTAGTACCGCTCCTTATGTTGCCTCCTCGCCGTAGCTTACATGGATACGTTGTTTAGGCTGGTTAGCCTCCAAGCCACCGAGCAGCAGCAGCAGTCGGCTTCCTACAACTCCAGGAGCACCACCTCGAGCAGCTCAAGGTCGTCCTCCCACCAGACCAACGCCTCCTACAACTACTACTACCACAGCAACAGCAGCGGCGGCGACGGCGGCGGCGGTCAGTATTACTATAGCCAGCACCAGCACCAGCAGCCATACTACCTGGAGCCGTACCAAGAAGAATGCGGCAACGCCCACCACCACCTGTACATGGATGAAGACTTCTCTTCGTCATCGTCGTCGAGGCACTTCCACTCGCACGGCGCGCCGGTGCAGCCGCCGACGTCGTCCACGCCCACGCCCACGCCCCCGCTATCCACGTCGTCCACGGCGGCGGGGACGGGGCACGCGCTGTTCGAGGCGGCCGATCTGTCGTTCCCGCCGGACCTCAACCTCGACTTCTCGTCCCCGGCTTCGTCATCGGGCGTGGGGACAGAGTCGTCGGCGGCGGTGGGGGGAGGGGGCGGAGGGAGGTGGGCCAGCCAGCTGCTGCTTGAGTGCGCGCGCGCGGTGGCGGTGCGCGACAGCCAGCGCGTGCAGCAGCTGATGTGGATGCTCAACGAGCTGGCGTCTCCGTACGGCGACGTGGAGCAGAAGCTGGCGTCCTACTTCCTGCAGGGACTCTTCGCGCGGCTCACGGCATCCGGGCCGCGGACGCTGCGCACTCTCGCGGCGGCGTCCGACCGGAACACGTCGTTCGACTCGACGCGGCGCACGGCGTTGCGGTTCCAGGAGCTCAGCCCGTGGTCGTCGTTCGGGCACGTGGCCGCCAATGGCGCCATCCTGGAGTCGTTCTTGGAGGCAGCGGCGGCATCGTCGGAGCCGCAGAGGTTTCACATCCTCGACCTGAGCAACACGTTCTGCACGCAGTGGCCGACACTGCTCGAGGCGCTGGCCACGCGATCCGCCGATGACACGCCGCACCTGTCCATCACCACCGTGGTGTCAGCAGCGCCCTCCGCACCGACTGCGGCCGTGCAGCGCGTGATGCGGGAGATCGGGCAGCGCATGGAGAAGTTCGCGCGGTTGATGGGCGTGCCGTTCCGCTTCCGCGCCGTGCACCACGCCGGGGACCTTGCCGAGCTCGACCTCGACGCGCTCGACCTCCGCGAGGGCGGCACCACAACCGCGCTCGCCGTCAACTGCGTCAACTCGCTGCGCGGCGTCGTGCCTGGCGGTGCCCGCCGGCGCGACGGGTTCACTGCGTCCCTCCACCGGCTCGACCCGCGGGTCGTGACCGTCGTCGAAGAGGAGGCTGACCTGGTGGCTTCTCATCCCGATGGATCCGACGAAGGCGGCGACACGGAGGATTCATTCTTGAAGGTATTCGGCGAGGGCTTACGGTTCTTCTCGGCTTACATGGATTCGCTAGAGGAGAGCTTCCCGAAGACTAGCAACGAGAGGCTGGCATTGGAGAGGGGAGCAGGGCGTGCCATTGTCGACCTGGTCTCGTGCCCGGCGTCGGAGTCCATGGAGCGGCGGGAGACGGCGGCGGCATGGGCGCGGCGCATGCGGTCGGCCGGGTTCTCTCCGGTGGCATTCAGCGAGGATGTAGCCGACGACGTGCGGTCACTGCTCCGCCGGTACCGGGAGGGCTGGTCGATGCGCGAGGCCGGCACGGACGACTCGGCGGCCGGAGCTGGAGTGTTTCTATCGTGGAAGGAGCAGCCTCTCGTGTGGGCGAGCGCTTGGAGGCCATGATCAATCGAGGTCGAACTCACCAATGCAAGTGCAACCTCGGTGAGTGGAACAGCAGGAGATTCGAATGGATGCATCCATCCATTGGGCGTCGCAGGCACGCACGTACGTGTATAATGGCTAGCTCTCGCCTGTCTTGAAATCAATGGCTCACACACATGTAGGGTTTTGAAACAGCCTAAGCGTAGGAAGCTACAAGAATGGCTCACGTACACGAAATCATGGCTTATCTACCTCGGTGTATCTCATTTTTAGCAAATCTAGCCTTTTACGCACGCATTGCAAATTTAGCTTCCTCCCCTACTATGAAAGTTGTGGCAGACGACACGTATCCCTGTCACATATGAGGAGCACGGAAGCTTGCCAGCGTCGTGGCAAGCAAGCAAGCGGAGGAGCAGTGTGGCCCACCGTGATAGGAGGGCTTCTGTGCTTCCCGACCACGGCAGCGAGGCTCGCTTGCGCGCTCCCCAGTTATCCGTTGCTCCGGCGCTTGCTCGTCTTGAATGGTGTTGGCAAACTTCCATGCTCCCCGGATGCAGCAGGACACATATCACCTGTCACTCCTTTCACGATAAGAGAGGAAGCCAAATTTACAAATACGTACACAGAGGGTTAGATTTGTAAAAAACAAGTACACAGGACAAGATAAGCGATAATTTCCATGTACACATTAATTGGTTGCAGCGAGGTGAAGGAGGTGATCATAATTTTAATTTTTAGACTTGCATCAATTTTTCATCTTCTATCGTCACAATTTCTTAGCGTGATATTTTGATATGCTTGTTCCCGTTTCTTTCCCCCTGCCGTTTTGTGTTTCTTCTTGTAAGGGTAACAACTTTTCTTCCTTTTGGAGAAATTCACGTGTATGGTTTCGCCATACGGCCTATATAGCTAGCTTCTTGCATCGATGTTTTGAATGGTTTAGGTGTTACTTGGCTCCTTGATTGGAGGAAGTTTAGGACAGACACTTGCACGGCCTACTACTTCTAGTCATCAAAACATCATGCATGCACTAAAACTTGTTACACCATATTAGCTATACTTTTTTTTCTTTTCTTTCAAAGATGGTTAATTGGCGCTCTTTTTTTGTGTCACTGTATTTTCCCTTTTCCCATTAATTAGCAACATGAAAGAAAAGCACATTGGACAGCCTCTATATAGCTTGGTCAAAGAAGATTACGTCATTTATTTATCTTAGCTTTACATTACCTGATCGAGAAGAGTATGATTAGGGTCGATATTTACATGACCCTTGGGAGATAGGGTTGATACTAATACGAATAGTATAAATTAAATTTTAGCCAAATACCCCTAATCTAAACAGGTCCATGTGATAATATGACTTATGTTAGCTTAAAGGTATGTTTGGGGCTTTAAGTCAGTTTTAATTTCTGAAATACTAGTAATTAAGCTCCAAAATAGTCTAGCTTTTAAGCGGCTTTTGGCATAAATTAGAAGTCATCTATAACTAGCAAAAGCTAAAGCTAAACTGAATCTGCTTTTGCAGCTTATTGCTAATGGAAATTAGCTATTTATCAAACAGTCTCTTATAAAAATCTACAGCCATTACTTTTCAGCCCGAAAAGTCAAAAAATAGCTTTTTAAAAATACTATAGCTCCTCTAAACATGCCCTAAGTTACAAGAGCAAACAGACCGGTTTTAATTTTAAGTTGAGACAAATTAAATGGCCTTATGTTGGTTTGGCAGACAAACTTAGGGACCATTATTTGTTTTTTAGAATATCTAGTGAAAAGATACACACAGAAGCTAATAATAATTTGGTGTCCATATCTTTGGTCAAGAAGCCGGATCAAATTTGTTGTGTCTATTACGAGCTAAGACCTTTGCAAACTTTCGGAAAGTATGGCCGGCCTGTTGTTGACAGATTAGTCCCTTCGTGTTACTTAATCAGTTAAATTAACTTAAGTTTGATTCACGGTATGAGACAAGATCAAGAGTTGTTACGAGTTTGCAACATAGTGGGCGGTGAAAACAGTCAATGGCATTATCAGAACATAATAGCTAGGTCGAAGAATAGGATAAAAAGAGAAGCATGAGGAATTCCGACCTCAGGGGATTAGGTTCTGGGGTGGGTGCTATCATGAGCTCAGAGCCTCAGAGCCATTTCTAGAAAAAAAAATCATATTTTGCACACACTTCTAGGGGTGGGCATTTTTAAATCGAAACCGAATTACCGAACCGAATTAACCGATTATTTCGGTTATTTTGGTTTTCGGTTTTCGGTTCGGTTTTTATTTCGGTATAATTAGGTTTCGGTGTTCGTTCGGTTTTTGTTTTCAAAAAATAACTAATAGCCCACGTACAATACCATTTTTATAGTATTCTTTCTAAAACCACTAAACAATTCACATGTTGTAATACATTTATGCATATGTTTAGTATATTCATATGTTTTATTATGCTTATATTATAATTACATATGGATATTGTGTGGGTTTATCCATATTTTGTGTTGCAATATGAGAATGATTAAATCTAATTTATCTAGTGTTATTCATATTTCGGTTAACCGAAATAACCGAACCGAAATATTTCGGTTAATTCGGTTCGGTTTTTTATTTTTATCCGAAAAATTTGGTTTCTAGTTTTTAAAAACCGAATTATTTTAAAACAAAAAAAACCGAACCGAAAAAATCGAATACCCACCCCTACACGTACACTTCCCATGTCCCCTTCTTGCAGAAGCAACTGTCCCATGTCACATTTCAACCTTGACGTAAACATCTCTCCCCGCCTTCTACTTTGGCCTTAGGTTTTTTATTTAATCTGTTTCACGAATAAATTATCTAAAGCACTCAATTTGTAGTAAAAATAGAAACCAAATCACAATAACGACCGCGGGAAAACATTCTAATAAAATCTTACAGAAATGCTAAGTGCACAAAGAGACACGTGCAGACTGCACAAGATATAAATTAGCACGCGCGTCATTAAGTATCAACATATATACAACATGCGCGTTAATTGGCAACCCATCGGTGAGATTTCATGTGTTGCGTACTTGTTTTATTTGTAGTCAGGGCAGTCCCAACTCATGGTGTCTATGAGTAATGTCTAGAGGGGAGAGAGAGCAATAAACCAATGCATAGTTTCCCAACCCATGGTTTTCATGAGTAGTGTCTAGAGGAGGAGAGAGCAATAAAGCAATGCATGAGAGCAATAAACCAATGCACAAATACACTGTAAGCCAAGCAGAAATTGATTTTGCTAGTTTCTTGAGTCTTGGTGCGTCGAGTTTCTTGCATGAGACACGGTTTCTTCTGTTTTCCTTCTCTCCTTCCTTAACTCCTATGCCACATCAGATTTTTTGCTTAGTTGGCAGCCTATAGCCGGTGAGATGGAGGGATGGGAATGCCCTTACTATGCACACCAGCCGATACATACTGTGAATGTGTGCCATTCTCAGTGGAGAGTTTCGTTACACGGTTTCCGATAGTGCCACGTCATATTTAGATGTTTGGGTTGATGAATGAAACAACCTCTCTCAATGCATAGCTTCATTTTGCAGTTTCATAGGTATGTCATAACATTTAATTGTTGCATGGTGTTGTGATTAAATGTGCCATATAAATTGTGTAGCCACTTGCAATTATATCTAGCACACTACAATATAGCCACACGGGATCCATAAAAAGGTGTGGAGATGAAACAAATTGCTCTCAGTGGGGTTTCATCCCAGTTTCAAAGCACTTGGTAACTATGTACACTAGGTTTCATCCCTATGAAACCCAACTCTCCTCTCTCCTCATAAATTTGTTGCCATGTCGCCATTTTTGCCTATATGGCATCTCATTTAATGAGAATGAAACTCCTATGACACTTGTACTGAGAATGGCCTAAGGCGTATTTTGACTTTGCATAAAAATTAAGGTTGTGTTCAAATTAAGAATAGTATGAGAGAAAATAACTTAGATGTCCACATTTAATTGTCCTGAAAGATAAAAGATATACTTTATGTGGGTGGTAATGAATAAATGCATATGGTTGAGAAAGAATAAATAGGAATATAGAAAGAAAGTCCTCATTAAATCTACATACAAACTTTATATTTGTGAACAAGAACATTCAAAAAATTAATAAGCCTTATAAAAGTGAACGGAGGGAGTACTTAACAGCCCACGTACTTACAAAGTGTCGAGCTGCAAGCAGCAGCACAGCGAACCAGGGACTTGTTGGGTTTGAGCCCACCTTCTGGTTGATGGATCCTAAGTACCTTTTTAGCACCGATATTTAGTTTTTGTATAGCAGCAGCAAATGCACATGTCTTCAGACACGGATGAATAAATAAGAAGCTTTGCTAGGTAGTTGAGCTGCTTCTTTGATCATGTGGCTCAGTGGACAATTGTTTATTGGAGGTCTGGTTTTATAATTGGTGACTTCACTTGTTGCATGCACAATTACACTCGAACCCTAGTCAAAAAGAGACAATAGAGAGAGAGAGGGTGTGGCTCGACACCTTTCCTCAAAAGGATATAGCAGCCCACCGAGTTAAGAGCGATTAATGCTCGTCACAGGGAGTCGACAATCTTGAGTGCCTATGATGGTGACTACATCTGCTGGCATGTGATGTTTGGACATAGAATCGAGTCCTTGTGAATGGGCAAAGCCAGGTGCTCTTATTTTACAACGGTAGGGACGATTACTCCCATTACTGACAAGAAAGACACCAAATTCACCTTTAGGTGTTTCGACTGCGGTATAGGTAAGAGCTAGTACAGAGAAACCTTTTATATAAAATTCGGAATGGTGAATTGAGGTAGAGTAGACCAATGATCTGGTAGTCATTTAGCCGGTTATGGAAAGAAAATGCTTGCATTTGCACCTCCTAAACTATAATTTGCAAGGACACAACAAGAGTGGATGCTAGAGAACCGACAAGGGTAAGGTTGTGTGGCGATGGCTACCCACCGCAACGACGGTGAAGCAGGCATGAAAGGCGGCACAGTGTGACTCGGCGAGTTCTTGATCAGCTAAGTGGGCTAACCATAACAGCAAATAAACAATGTGAGTCCCTTTTTTAATTTATGGGCTGTTTTTGTCAATTACAACTATATCAATAGATTGAATAGAGACAATAACTAATTTGTTTGATTTATTGATATTAAATTGTTCATAGATTTACAAAAGTTTGACAAATGAATGTTGCATAAATATTCCTCAAATAACAAAGTGCGAGTAGTAGCCCTCAAATCGATAAGAACAAAGCTGCTTAATATACTTATATCAATTTAATTTAATACTTTGAATCCACCCTCTACTTTTATCGTCGTTTCGCCATCAGCTGCAAGCACCGGCCGGCGGTCGAGAGGCATCGGCATATATGCCTGCCTACGCAGCTAGCTAGCTACGGTACGAGATGATCAGCGGAATGGTAAAAAAGGCCAGCGCGAGAGAGGAATGGAAAGATCACTCGGTGCGCGCGGGCGCGGCCGGGTCGTTATCGCGTGGGCGACCGAGCCCTTCGCGCGCGCGCGAGAGAGAGAGAGAGAGAGAGAGAGAGACGGACGCAGCGTGACCGTGTGAGGTGTGGGGGGTGCGGACGGGCGGAGAGGTAAGCGAATCTTAGGACGGACGCTGCTGGAATCTAACAAAAGAAGGTGGTCTTGGACCGGCCGGCCGGCCGGCCGGCTAGCTGATGGCTGCCTGCGCGTACGGGCCCCCCCACGATCTTTACCTTTCGCCCTTTTCTCCCGCGAAATTATTACGCCGATCGACCCACTCAAGCTCACCCGCCCCGCCCCATCCGTCGACAGCGTCGCTGTCACCTCTCAACGAATCCACACACTTGCACTACTACACCCGTCTGTCATGTACATATCCGCGATCCACTGGCCAATCGAGATCAAAACTAATAATTCTACTGTGTGCACGTATATAAATATCTGTGGATTACAACAAGGGGAAGCACCGTAAGCACCTATATATCCTTATTATCACGGTACCAGTCTGATGATTAAATGTAGCACCTCCTTGTCGACCCTTTTTTCAGAAAATATAAGTGAGCTATCATACGGATCGATGTAGTCTTGTCTCATCACGTGGATAATGGATTGGACTTTGAGTGAATTTTTAACCTAGCTAGGATAATATATATAACTAGTGCATTACTCTAGCTATATGTCTAAGTATTACCACGCAAACTCTCATATGGACTGTTGGATATGATATTTGAATATATAAGATGTAAATATATTTGAGGTGATGGTGGTATACCCTCGTATGCGAATTTTCAATCCATATGGTGTTATTTGCAAAATGCTTGTCTAATTAAATCTTATCCATTCAAATATCATCCAAAGTTCCATACCATGAGTCTTCATGATATATAGCGTCTCGATATAAGTTTGCACTATATAGTTTATCGAAGTCCTTTCTAATTAATCAGGTTGCCAGTTTTTATTTAATTACGAACGTGATGGGAACATCCTTGATATACAGAAGTGCGTGGAGCCGTGTAGTAATAACAGCTCAACACATCAGAAAGTTTTGGGTTTCTTATATGTGGGTCAAAATGGGCCATAAGCTGAGAATTTTCAATCCAATTCTGAACAAATCATGATACTGGCGGTCCCTTTGCAGCCTTTGTATAGTCGGGAATTAATGCATGCATGCTTTTGGATCTATCCAAGAAGAAAAAAGGGTGAGCTTTTTCTGAAGTCCAGTGGAGATTTCTCTTCTTTTGGGTCATATATTACTGACCCTGGTAAATGTTGAGAACTTCACTTTCACAACTTTGTCGTCATAAACCATGCAATTATTGATAGTTAGCAAGCAACCTGTGTCCAACTCATTCAATAAGTAAAGGGACCCCAACAGGAATTCAAGCAGAGATTGGACGAGCAAGCCAAGTTCTCAAAGGAGCTCTGCTCTTTTACGATACACTAAATTCAATACGAACAGCTCATTCTTTTCGATCCAATAGATCAAATTAGCTAGAATTTATTTATACTTTCTCTGATAGTAGAGTATGTAGTAGAAATACCTTTAGCAAATTAATGGATAGATCTAATTTCTACTGCCAAGTATAATTAATGCACCGTAAAATTTGTTCTCTCAAAGATGCTGAAGATGAGTGAGATCAGGTAACTCTGTCTCTAAGCATCAAGCAGAGATTTGTCTATTTGAACTTAATCGATGAGAAATTGCGAATGAGATACCTCTCTATATAAGAGGCTTTATCTGAAAATCGTGCCTGCGTTACAGGTACATGGGCATATGCATGGCTGATGACTGCTAGCTCTTTATACAAAAGAGTTCAGCAAGCACAAATGCAGATGGTTGCACAAGTTAGGAGAGCAGTTTAATTTCCTAGCTAAAGTATCAGCATGTAACACTACGATTAATTCTTCCTTGTAGATCCATGGTGGATGGCTAGCTGTTGGCAAAACGACCATTCTAACAATATGTAGTCAAGTCAGATCAGCAGATGGCACTTGTTGCATTTTATGCAAGCAATACGAGAGAGTGGGCACTGTTTTTTGAGGCTTGATAAAGGGCCCTATCCCCACCAGCAGTCTAGCAGGAGGCAGGAAATCTGGCCGTTGGCTCCTTGGTGTTGAGTCGAGGTGGAGTGGAGTGGAGTAGTGGACAACCACAAGCTTAGGTCTTGGACCAAAAGGAGAGCAAGGGACAAATAGTGGGATCTCCTTTTTAGGGCGTGACCCCTCTTTTTTCTGCCCCAACAAGCACTTTGCATAGGCCTTGCCTTACGGCATGGGGTTAATACTAGTTTCTTCTTCCCTGTACAGTAGTTGCATGTGTGATTGATGCACATCCTTTCTTATATATCCTACGTGCCGGTTGGACATGCACATTTTACTATGTTCCTCAGTTGTATCGATCAACAACTGATTAATTGGTTAAATGTTCTCTCCCGGTCAGTTCGTTTTCTTGAAGGTAGTGTTCCATGGAGCGCGTGAGAAGAAAACAATCATTCACCTCTCCATGCATGCTAGCTAGGTTGCTTAGAACGAAGCTGTGTTGCTGCATATTTATATATGCTACGTACGTACAACCCTTTTGGGAATAACGTTCAAGCCAGTGATGACCAGCGTTGTGCATGTACTTATATTTCTTCCATACCTACGTCTAAACGACGGATTCGAGACAATGCAAGCAGCCAAGCAGTGCTTCTTGAGCCTGCCATTGTCTGCATTCTCCAGTGACCATGAGCACGTATAAGTACTCGACCAGATAATGGAGTGCCTAGTAGTAGTAGTATGCAGGGCGGACCCAACAGTTGGTAGGTTGGGCTGCTGCCTCACCTACAATTTATAAGGTTTTTATATCTAGATATGTATATACTGTATAGCCCAATAAACTTAGCTCATAGGTAAGGTATAGCTTAACAAATTTATACCCAGGTATGTATATATTTCAAATTTACTCCACCTACAATTTCTTCCGGAATAGTATGCCTTTGTTCCATAACGATACAATTGCGCCCATGGACGCATCACTAGCGGCGATCGAAAAGACTGCTTTAATTAGGTCGATGAACGAGGCGATAAGCTTGTGTGCTTGAGAAAGCAAACTTTTTTGTACGCTCGATCATGGTCATGGCATGGCCCAGTGGCCCCAGTTGAGTGATCGCCTTCAAAAGCTGATCGAGTGTGTGTTGCATGCATGCATGCGAGGCCTTTTTGTCAGGCAACTTACTCAAACCGACCTAAGAAAGACCGACAGCCATCCAAGCACGAAAATACATGCGATGAGCATTACGAGCGACATTGGCAGCTTGTCCCCGGCACTGCACGTCACGCATCCATTCCATCGAGCGCCATGGGGCTAGCCGGCTAGCATACTACCTAGGAAATGCAACTAGTAACAACCAGTACGTACGTCAATGTAGAATTAAGGTCTAGCTTATCACCGGTAGGACACACACGCTAGTACTTCCACTACATGCACCGTTCATTCATCCATGCATCCATCCATCCTCGCTGTTCAATGAGCCCATTTTGGGATGTGAAAACTGAAAAGGGTGGGAGATCGCATCCCAAAGGATCATGCAGGAAAGCAAGCATTCATGCATGAAGAGAGGGGCACTGTGCAAAAGTAGCGCATAAACATCGCCGCGCGGGCCCCTCCGGCCTGCAGAATGATTCCATGCAAAAGCAGCTAACTACTTGCGCCATTGACATGTCGTGCGTGCCCCTTTCCTTTTCAAATTTCAATCGAGAATTTCAACTGTTAAGTACAGAAAGGACGTCACGTCTGAAGGTGATATCTCAGAGCTATATGCGTGTAATGTACCCCCGCGCTGAGCACATGGATGCCACTTCGCTTCCGAATAATTCTGATTGCACGGATATATTCGCGACGAAGCGCGATTTTCGACCGTATGATATGAAGGAGTGGCCGATGGCGATGGCAATTTGCGGCGCCCAAACTGATGGTTTCCGTTTTTTCCTGGTTCTGATCTGGTTTTCGATGGAAATAATGGCGCTGTGAGTGTAAACTGTGAGGCAGTTTGTCGTGCCTTGTTCGAACGTAGCGGCGAATGACCACATGACATGCCGACGAGGCAGACACTGACTCTTGCTCACGACGCACGTGCCGGTGCTGTACATGCAGATCGACACTACTTAGCTCGCGGACAATCGATCTTTACCATCAGGGGGAGGTGAAATTGCAATTCCTTAATTAGCTTCCACGGTAATTCATCAGCATGCATATATGCATGTATGCAACAAATTAAATTAGATCGATGGCACAAAAGTGGTAGGAGAAGTCAGCGAAGCACGCACCGGTGGCGCCTGGCGCGTGTTGTTTGGAGGGATTGGGCCAAAACGAGGCAGGTCTGCCGCTGATTAACGCGCAGACCGGAGGGCCGAACGTACGTGACGCCACGCCGCGTTGCCATTTTTGCTCGATAAAACTAGCGTGTAGCGAATGAAGGACACCACCTAATCAGCGCATTCGCCTGCTCGCCGGGAAGCCATGCTTCCGCCCGAGCTGCAGCTTTTGACCCAGGCCCATGCGGTGAGCGCATGGACGAGGGTGATGGAACTAGAAAATTTTCACTGAAAGTATATATTTCACTAGTCTTTACTATAGTTTTATAACATCGTAAATTCAACACATATTTTTGAAATTTAATAAAAATATAATACAAATAGTTCTAAGTGTTGGAAATATGCCTAAGAGGTCAATCATGAAGATGATTAATTACCATATTTTTATGCTTATCTTGTTATTTTAATAATATCATATTATAGATCACCAAGTATGTGGCTTGATCATGAAACTCTCTAATTTAATTATGATATTATTATAAATTATCCTTTGTTTATTTATTGGTTGGGACACCAATAATATTTATTCAAAACAAGCGCATAAATTGTTTGAAAATCATGTTTCACGAATTATAAATATGTGATACAATTCAATCGTGTGAATACATGTAAGTGTACATGCTATTGGACTGACCTGCTTATGAAATACCTTTTGATCGAGGATTTAATTAATGGCATAAGTTGTTTCATACAATGATAATAATCGATCCTTAGACCTGAGATCGACAAAGTTTCCTACATGAGGATGGTATGCTTTGATATTGTCTAACTTTGTCCGTAACTGGATAATCATAAGGGTAACAATTGGGTATACCTTGAATCATGCAGAGAGAAGTGTATGATCAAGATAGAATGTGTCCTCCTCGTACCGAGGGAATGATATCAATTGATCATTCGATGAAACAGACTAAAGAATACGCATGGCCATGCCCAAACGATTAAAGTTGTTAATCGATCGATCTTATTAGTCTACTTTAGATAATCGAGAAATTCGGTTTAACAATGTAAGGATGACACACTTCAACTTTGAGTTAAACCATGATATCAAAGTGACAAAAGGACCGCCATGTATTCATTGAAGGTTTATTGGATAAATAACATTCATACAATTTGAGTAGTCATTATGTTCTGCTAGGAGCCACTTGCGATTAATGAATCGAAAAAGGAGTTTTTTGATTTATTACCAATATAGCATGAACTTGAAGTGCCACACACTAGAATAGCCTTTAGATAGATTTATGAAATCTTCTGTCGTGACATGTGTTAATACGATTGAACATGATATCTGGTTATTTATAAAAAGTGCTGCGAATCTGCGTGTAAAAATATAATTTTTGCGCAGAAATCACTGTAGCAGGGGGTGGAATATTGTAGCAGCACTGAAAACATGATAGCCTATCGAGGGTAGTACTACAGCAACCGACTTTGCTATAGCGCCAGGTGTCTTGGTACTATAGCAACCGACTTTGCTATAGTGCCAGATGGTGGTTACTGTAGCAGAACCTTGCTACAGTGTTTTTCTGTGTATTAGGACTCTAGATTCAGAAAATTGGTGAAAAATTTGAGAGGAAAACTAAAGGAAGGTGGAAAAGTTTCACCTAAATCAGACAAAAATCACAAGAGTCGTATTGTACGGTACTAGCATACCGGCATACAGTATCACTTACATGTTCGTATAGATATCTGAAAGTCATGGCTGCTACTGTCATGAAGATCCGATGTATCTATTTCCGTCGCTACGCCCAGGCATTGAAGTTGTGAGCTTCGCTGAGACCTTCTGCAAATGCCTTATATGTGCGCTTCTAGGACCACAGTACACATTTATTGCTTTTAGTATTTTCTAAATCTTGATTCTAATATATGGGATCAGTCAAAAAAGGAATAATTTAATTTTTTGAAATTTACTAGGTCTTTCCACCCCGATTTTCCAACACTAAGGTCTTATAAATTCCAATTCACAAAAATCAGTGCCAAATTAATCAGTGAATTTGGCCATTGAAGAAGTGATCTTCTAGCATTTGTCAACTTTTTTGGGTCGATCGATGTAGATGACTTCAAACGGCAGAACTCATGATCATTGCTATCGATCGGTCGGTCATATGTGCAGGCTTGTACGCATGCGGTTGTTGCTAATAAGGGCCTGTTTGGTAGAGCTATAGATTTCAGTTTCACCTGAGATCTGAAACTTATAGACTAAAATAAAGTGAATTAAGTTTATATGTTTAGTCTAAAATGTAAACAAGATGATCCATCTAAACACTCTTAATGTACTCGCAGCTTCAGCTTCATGAATCTGGTGAAGCTAAAATTTTCAGCTTCACCAGATTCTCAGAATCTGGAGAAGCTGAATCACTGCCAAACAGTCCCTAAACATCTGCACTCCAAGACTTCGACTATTGCATTTGGCGGATCCACTCCCTTGGGCCTGGGTGGGCTCCAGACCCGGGTGCATATAGGCCGTAATGCACAATTGATTTTATCTTGAGTGTTATGTGTAGATAAGTGGTAGGTTTGAGAATTCGCGTAGTGACCTTGAATTAAAGGGGTTTATAAACATATTAAGAGGCTACTGATTCTAGCTTTGTATAGCGGGACAATGGAGATATCACCGGTTGTGCAAGGCCTCCTTCAGCGATGGCACTGCAGGGTAGAGTTCATATGCAGTTCAATGGGGACTACAACTTAAGAAGTCTTCGATCATCTACACCGTTCGATGGAAGGAACCAACGGCCTGGATCGTTCAGCAGTCCTTAGCTACAGTGTATTCTGAGTAGTGCTATAGAAGGTCTAAGCTATCGTTTTTTATCTAACAATCGATCCATAATTGCTAAAGTTACAGTTATTAGGCCATTCCAAGTTGTGAAGCTCAAAATCGTAAAGAAGTACATATCGGAAGAAACATGTAACACATATACACACTACCATTGACTCACTCATGCATGATTGCGGGTTGCGCCACCATGAGATGATCGATCGAGGGAGTTATTAGCGGGGGCAGGGAGGCGAGAGTCACCATGCATGCATGGTCGTTGTCAACTACGGTTGACGTACAAGATTCGATGGACGTACCTCACGCGAGGTCCCGCTGGCGCATGTGCCGTGCAGGGCGGGGTGGAGCCGTAATGATGCCCGCGAGAGACCGGTTTAACGCCAGCATGGAAGCGAGAACAGTGCAACAGAGCCGTCGTTGCCCCCCCGCACTGGCTCCTCGGCAGCGAGCCACTCGACCCGCCCCGCCTACCCCGGCAAGCCCGAGTCTGGCTGCCCCCATCCTTCGCGCAGCCACTGGCCGGTACAGTCTGGATGATTTGATTCGAGTTGTTCGTACGCATGCAGCGCATACACCGCGGCGCAATCAGGCTACGGCAGATAAGGAGGATCGATCACATGCATGCATGCTGCTCATCTGATGGAATGCATGCATATGGAGGACATATAGGGGGGCGCCCAGTGATAAAATCCTTGAGCCGTACAAAAGTTTGGACCCTGTCCGCTCCGAGCAGTGAGGATTTAATGAATGTCTTGAGGAGTTTTGTGTGAGGTCGATCGATTGGACAGTTTTGAGTCCTGTTCTATCGCAACCTGGTCTAGATGCAGCTGACTTAAGCCCGCTGGAAATAGAACGATGATCGAGTCTCCTGCAGCCGCGGACGTCCCTCGGATAAATTTTTTGATAGAACTAAGATTCGTAACCTGGCTAGGGTTTGGTTGGCCGGTGTCCACCAATAATGGCCGTGGCAATTTGTGGCGTGGCCGACGCAAAACATTGAGAAGAGCGGTAGCATATGTACGGACACTAGTTGGACTCTTTGGACAGGTTCAGCAAGATTAATCCCAGATGACACGAGATGAACCTCGAATGTTTACAGCCGTGTCGAGTGCCGACACGGGCAGCAATGCGCCGTACGTACCCCGTACGTCTGCAGCGGAACAGGTCACACCGGCCACGCACGCATGCCAGCAGTCGAACCGAAAGTACAATCGGTGCTCGTCCGTACTGTTTTCGTGCCACTTTGACGTCGTTCCGCAGAAATTTCCACGCAGCATCGCACGGCCAAGCCCGCTCGGCGAACCCACCTGAGACCAGATTAGCCCAACTATCACGAGGCTTCATGGCCACTATTGCTCAGGCCTCGGCTCTGCCGCCCAACCCGCATACCTGACTTGGTTTAGTCTCAGATCGCCGGTGTTTTTGGGCCGAAATCATGGCACTTTACGTGTAAAACGCGCTTTAGCCTGGTCTCGGCACGGACTGACTCGGATTCGCGTGTAACAACGGGCTCGATTGTGTTCCAGCATGCATGCACATGCATAGGCAGAAAGCAACGGCGGAGCCAGTATTTGGGTAAACTTTAGACGAAAAACTAATCAGCTATTAGTAATGTCAAAGGCAATAGACATTGAGAAAAAGAAAAGGATATCATAAATACATAATTAAAAATAAATTTAAAGTATATACTTAAAATTTCAATAAAATAGATAAAATATATTAAAACAATATAGTGTAGTAGAGAGAACCGACTAAAGGTCCGTTGGCTAGGTGGGCCAGTTGTGTCCCTGTACACCAGGGTTCAAGTCTTGACTTGACACTGGTGCTCACCTTTTCTAACAGTGAATACGAGAGTGACGAATACTCATACCAGGAATACCCCCAGCAGGTCGGAACTCCAAATAGGCCGTATTAGGCTCAACACTGGCCAAAAGGCCTCGTTGGGTCACGAAGGACCCTCGACTCCGTTCAAGCCCATCAGGGAACGCACCGACCTGGCCTCAGGTCGGAGCCCCAACGTGCTCCGATCCAGCGACCTCCGTCACGTCGCCGGTCAACCTCAAACTGGTCGCCTGCCCCGTGGACACGATGGCCATGCTAGAGCAGGTGGCTCCTTCCTAAGGTGGCCAAGAGGTCGCCGAAGTCAAGCGCCAGTCTTTTCACCCTGTCATGCACAGTGGAGAGACGCGCTCCCTCCCAAGGCGACACCAGAGCGCAGCGTAAGCAGCGTCGACATCGACAAGCGCGAGAGGCGTCGCGCCCTTCTGACGAACGGCGCCATTGTGTCTACCAATCCAGGCGTGGGATAAACAGGAACCTGTCAGTCACCGAGACCGAAGGCCGGGACTTCCGGGCGTAGTGTACCCTTACCTTTTTTCTCCAAACTTCCGTGTAATCTGCCCCCTCCGCCTATATAAAGGGAGGCAAGACCCTCAGAGAAGGGCAATTCGATTCAATTCGGGGCGATCCAATCTGATCAGACTCGAACACACACAGCCTAAGCATCCAAGCATCCGAACTCTCACGAGCACACAGCTCTCACTCATCTTACTCGGACGAGGCGCTCAAGGCCAGCCCTTAGCCCTCACTTGTAACACCGTGTAATCTACGTACCATTCCCCGAGCAATACAGAACCACCACCACAAACTGGACGTAGGGACATTCGGCCCGAACCAGTATACATCTTGGGCTTCCTGAGTCTAACCATTCAAGGAGCGGGAACGCGCAGCCCCTTAACTTACAAATTTACTTGCCGGTTTACGAAACACCGACAAAGCGCTTCTGGCCTAAGTTTATACACATATATATACACATATACACACATACACACATATATAGGAAGCCTCTTTTCTACTCCCGAGAGTAATTACTTTCTATGTTGTATATCACAATGTAGTGAGTATCTCGTGTAATGGAGAGTATGTACGTGTAATATACGAGCATATAAGACTAGTTAGGTGGTATTTATATTTTTTTTCAAAGGTGGTATGTATATTTTTTATACATACCCTTTTTTATACATACCTAAAATTAAAAAAAAACAATTTGCATGCTGTATTGCAGACAAAATGTGTGCAGCCTAAAACATACCAAGCAAAAATAGACCTAAGAAACGTAAACAACAAGCTGAATGGCCATCAGCAAAAATAGACTTGCGAAATACAAACAACATGCCGAATGCCCATCTTGAACTCAATGGAATTTATTTATTACTACTCTTATACAGAGGTAACAACACTTACAGTTGTCCATGAAGACTTACCATTGTACTGTGATTCTCATTTTATAGTGACGAACTGTCTATAGATGATGTTAGGCTGTCAGCTTATCTATATTTTTGTTTGCCAAGATAGTACATCCTAATAATCAAACTGGAATGAAGTCCAAGATAAAATTGGATTCTTAAGATCCAATGCATACCAAATGCATGTAGGAAAGAACGCAATTTGAAACCATCCAATCAAAAGTAAATAAAATACTAGATCAATTCAAAAAATGAGCGCTTTCATATTGTAATGGATGCGAAACACGGTTGAACTTACACAGGCGATTGACGACCATCTAATCATCTTATTGTAATATTCATTCAAGAAGTCACAGCCTTAGACTGAAATGTACCAAACCCATCAGGCAATTGGCAACTATCCAAGCAAATGCTAAACCACATCTCATGTATCCATTTAGAAAGGCATGTCATCCGACTAACATTATGCAATCCATTCAGAAGAGGTCGACTTACACCAAAAAGTTATGCCACATCTCATATATCCATTAAGCAAGGCATGTGCTCATACCGACATGTATCAAGTTTCAAGTCATAACATGTCAGTTTATACCAAGTACCAAAACCATACCGACATATATCAATTCAGAACATGTCGATTTATACCAAGTTTCAAAACCATTTACGGAAAAGCTAAGGCACATCTCATATATCCATTAAGCAAGCCATATATTTAGAGTGGCCAAATTGTGCAGTCGATTAAGGCTCTGTTTGTTTCAGTTAGGGATTGTGGAAGCGAACTTTTAAAAGTTTGGAAGAACAAACAAAGAAGCTTTTTAATCTAGATTATTACAATCTGGAGGCCGATTAGAAGCAATCCTACAATCCACTCTTCCCCAGCTTTTCCCAGCTTTTTTTTTGTAAAAGACCACAATACCCATCCAACTTTAACCAAAATTACCCACCATTGCCCCCAGCTTTCCCCAACTTCAACTAAAATTACCCACCATTGCCCTCAACTATAATCTGGGTTACCAAACAACCATGAGCTTTTCAACCTCCAGCTTTTTAACAATCCAGCTTTTACAATCTAATTTTTAAAAGCTGCTTTCCACAATCCCTAACTGAAACAAACAGGGCCCATCGCTCGGGAGAGGACGAGTTGGCACGGAGATTTTTTTTTTTTTTTGAGTAAATGGCACGGAGAAGTGAGGGACGAGGCGAGGGAGCGAAATGGGATAGACACGTCCGCACGGGAGCTAAAGAAGAGAGAAGGCGACGGGTCACCTGCTAGGCCTCTTTATGGGCCGTAAGCGTCATTGCTGGGCTTAGCTCACGTCATCTAGGCAGAACTATGGCCCTAGCTCCATTCAGTGCCTTGACAGTTGGGCGGGCCACCCTGGTGTCGACCTTTTCTCTTCCTTTTCTTGTTAAGTGCGTGCCGAATTTTTCTGTGTCAGGGCTATGAAAATTGAGCAGTGATTCACTTCTTTCTCTTCAATATAAATTACATAAATCTTAAATCAAACAAAGAAATAAATAAGTATTATCCATCTTTCATTCATGTTTTAATATTTACGCAACTTTAAAAATAAAAGTATAAAAACATCTCTTATAAAAATTTCGTTGCCTATGAATTGTCCATTGAGATGTAGATTCGTAGTGTCCAATCGTCATGTGCTCTAGTAAGAGGTCAAGGGCTTGTTTGAAATATAAAGATTTCATATATTGCAAGAACCTATACTTGTTTGAAAATTTCATATATTGCAAGAATTTTTTAAAAAGATACCACGCCCCATAATGATGGGTACTTGTACTCTTGGTCCCAGACTCACAAGTCGTAGACGAACTCAACCGCGAAAGGGCTCCTTAGGCTAAACTTTTTTGCAAATCTGACTTTTGTGTAATAAAAATTGCAAAAGCGCCTCCCTCATCGAGCGTGAAAAGTTGGAAGAAGACACTTATCTTTTGCCCCACTATGAAACCATGGTAGGGCACATAGATCCTAGCCTACGACATCACATGACCGGCATGGGAGGAGAAGGTTTGCCGCGATAGGCACCTGCCACACTTGTTGTACGTCCGTGCTATCAGGCTGCATATATCACTTATCAAATCTTCTGTGCTCAAATAGAAGATTATTTTTGCATAACTCATCGCACGGGCTAGTTTTGGGGGGAAAAATGTCGTAGACTCACAGGGATATGGATGTACGGAACCATCCTCCCAAGAAAGATCAAAAGATGGCCCACCTCTCAACGGGGAACCTCGTATTCGATGGTTTTGGAGCACCTGAATTTTGAATGAAACGGTTCAATTTTTGCATGAATCTAAAACAAATTCTCACGCTCCAAACATAACCTCAAATCCTCAATAGATTCCCTACCAACATGAGACTCAGCAAGTCTTACGAATGAGCCCACTGGCTTTCAAGAAACGCAACATTACCAGGATATTACATTCACTTAGCTAGCTTACTAACACGACTGTGACCACAGCCACCCTACTTGATGTCGTGAATCGATTCTACGACAGAATGAAGACTGATATCTGAGTACACATTTTAACTACATAAGTTCTCAGGTCAGATGCTTACTGAAAGTCAACATCTCAAGCACAATGGATCCGGAAGGATAATGTGTTCTTTATAGATAATACTGAGTGCAGAGTTTCAAGAGGACTAGATACAAAGAATGGTCATTTTTTGTTCTAGAAAAGCTGCAGTATATCATTCTGATCCATCAGGGAAACGTTCAAGTGCATTTTGTTTTCCATTAACATAAAACTCAATCACTGCTTTCATGCGCTCCGACTTATCAGGATGGTAGTTCAAATGCACAATCACTGGCTTCAACTTCCGCAGTCGAGCATCTTTCCTCACAGTCTTGAAGAGAACTTTGCTGTTCATAAAGAGGTAGATATCCATGGTTCTTTTGGATGCATGAAGACCTTCATAACCAGGATGCGAGGGGAAAAACAGTTCCTCATTGAAAACTGCTTGGTCCCATGATTTGGGTTCACGAGAAAGGCGACCAGCTACCCTATCCAAGAGCTCAATTGAAGGAATTGTTGGTCTTATGAAGAAAAATCCAGAATTATAAACCCATATACGCATCGTGTGTGCATATCTTGCCCAGCCCATCGAAGGTTCATCAAACACGTCATTGAAACCATAAGCTGTCATATTGTTGTGGCCATCGCTCATGGACTCTACATCAGAATCTCTGTAAAGATAATCAAAGGGATTTTGGAAGAAAATAATATCAATATCCGAGAGGAGAACACCGTATCCAAGCTGCAAGAATTCCCTCAATATGCGAAACTTCAGTGCAGAAACAGCATGGTTTCCACCTGTCCTTCCAATGTTGTCAACTCCTTCATCAGGATCCCGCCGGTAAACTGGGACATCTTTGGACTTGCAGAAGTTCTCTATGTTGTCATCTAATGCAACAACTAAATAATTTGAAATCCCAACTCGTTTGATGTTAGTAAACCACATCTCAAGCATCTCTTTCACATTTGAGTTTGCTAATGTAACGATAAGTTCTTTCTTCACAGCAATCTGTTGCAATGTCTTGGCCAATCTGGGATTGATGTATTCATCAGGAATAACTGTTGGATTTGTTCTAAGAGCCTTCACAGTACCAAAAGGGCCAGCTTTATACAGAGCCTCATTTTTTCCTTGCCCAGCCATTTGAAGCTTCACTGATAGTTCATTTATCTGCTTCCTAAATTCAGCATTTTTTCTCTCCAATGATGCCAACTGTGACTTTAGATTGGCAACTCCCTCAGATGTCTCACAAGCAACTGAGTCAGCCTAAAGAATAAAGATAGAAAATATAGTTGTAGAAACAGTATGTGATAAGAAAATATAGTTCTAAAAACAGTATGTGATAACAAAGAAAACATTCTTCAGCAAATGGTGAATATAGATCCACAAGGCAATGCCTTCAGAAACTAAAATTTTGTTAAAATGAAATATTTGCCGCCAAATTGAAGTCCATGGCAAAAAATGACAGGGGGGTGTTTTATTTCTTTAAGACCCCTGATGAAAATACAAGAACAACAAAGGTAACTATTAGGACCCATGGTATTTTAGAATAACAAAGGTAACTATTAGGACCCATGGTATTTTAGAATATGATAAATGCAAAAGTAAAAGAAAACAATCCTAAAATTTAAAGCTACCTATCTCAGTCAGTAAAGGTGAGAATTGACACTACATGGGCATAATCATGCGGAGTGTGTGTATCACATGGGATAAGAACCTTGAGAGCTCCTAGAATTGAAGTACAAACTTCTGTTCTCTGTCTTCTCGGGTTATTTGCAATTGAAATTTCCATTGCTAACTAGTTATGTGTTTTTCCTGTTTCAGCCTAATTCCTTACTCATATATTGCATGATTCAGCCCACTGCTAGTACCTTGACTGTACGTCACAGCTATAGGCACCACGAAATTGAATTCAACTGCTTGAAATACTGGTCGTTCGTAAATGGATAAAAACGAATAGACGCGTCGCTAAAAGAAATACTAGAACAAGCTACAGGCTGCAGGCATTACCAAACATAGTATTGATTGAGGAAAGGTCCACATGCATCACTCATTTCTTGCAACACAATCTAGCAGCGTGTGCTGCCAACATCGCTAACAAGCATACCAGGGACCAATTATTCCACCAACCACTTCACCAGATGTAATAACCAGCCCCACCACATTCTTGAGTAATCACAAAGCATAGCAGCAATCAGAAAAACAGAGTAAAAACGTAAAATCTTGCCTTTTAAAATAAAATAATAATCTCTTTGGATGTTCTAGGGCTAAATTACTTACTTTGTATTCCTTATCCAGTTTAAGGTTATATGATCCTAGCAATTTATTGACTGCGTTTTTTGCTTATCTCTAGGCAATTACCTTCATTTCACCGCATCCTTTTAAGCGTTCTTCTGAGTTTGATCTTAATTGGTCTGGACCAGGAAAATGCACACCTTCCCAATTCCCTGCAACTCTACAGTTTTCACGCATGCATCTGGTTGACTTAGCATTCATTTGTTCATTCGCCCATCGTTATTGTTGCATTCGTCCAAAACGAATCGTACACGCACAAAAATGGATTTCACATTAAGTGGATCGGCATCGGAAAACTTTCCGGCCAAAGAGATATCAGAAAACCAACAATTAGTACTAACCCAGCCCAAGCCCCAATAATCCCCGACTCTCACCTCCCACGTAACGAAACGAGAAGGCAAGGAAGAAGGGAGGAAGAGGCTACCCGGCGAGGCCAACGGAGGGCGGAGTCGGAGGAGCGGGAGACGAGGCCGTCGGGATAGAGGAACGCGCAGACACAGCCGAGCGCGATGCCAACGGCCACCGCCGCCGCGATGCGGGACCCGCGCGACAGCGGCTGCCCGCCCCCGCCGCCGCGCATCAGGGGGCCCTCTCGCCGGCCGGCCATCTAACTCGGCGATGCCGCCGCCGCCGAGATCGGAAGGGAGAGTTAGTGTATTCCTTTCTCCTGGGTTGTGGAGTGGCTTGACCGAGACGTGACGTGACGCTCGGTTTGCTTTGTTTTTAAGTGGGACGAACTGTTGGGATGCCGCCCAGCGAATTGCAGCTGATTGACTTGGAAACCATCGCTTTAGCTGCCCCCGTATTAGTCCTGTTTATTTTTTTTGTTTTTTATTCTAAATTCTGGTCTCAAAAGTAAAATAAAAATAAATAATCTGATTATACGAATTGATTATCACAATCCAGCCCACCGACATACACTAAGATATACAATCCACCTCATGTACCCACGGGTAAAAACCATAATAAAAGTGAATATATTCCTCTTTTATTACTGTGGAAATGTTTACGAGGATCAAACTTTTCCCGACGGGTAAATGGGTATGAGAATGAGGGCGCTCCACCTATATCCGTTCCACCCGATTACCTACCACCTTCTACTGACATGTGGATCGCAACAGGCGCCCAGTCGACCCCATGATCCCCAATTTGTGGTATCTCATATTAGCAATTTATAATTGGTGATGCTGTGATAGGCGATTTGTGATGTGTGTGATGACTGATAAATTGTTTCCATTTTAATTGTTGAACTTGAGCATTTGTGATAACTGATGAACTGTTTCTATTTTAATTGTTGATCTTAAGCATTTGTGTATCCTTTGTCTGCATGTGTTATTTGAATTCTTATTTTTATGTACATTTGAAATTTTGAATCATTGGTAGTCATTCTTCAATCCACAGAATGTAGCTCCTAGTATTGTATCAGTATCATAGCTTGTTAACTCCTAGTGCTCTTTAGTTCGAAGGAATGTTAATGGTGGCGGGTAAATGGGTATGCCCACAGATATTGGGGTACTTGCAGGTGACGGGTATATACGAGATGCTTCGCCCGCTACCCTTCGTGGGTATACCAATGAAGAAGATTTTGGCTAGCAGACATGGGTATAGGCGAGCACTACTTGTGCCCACACGCACCCAATTGCAATCTCTAATCGTGGGAGCAGTGTGACCCATTATGGTAAAGGAGCTTCCACGCTACCCAGACGCGGCAACGAGCTCCTGCCAAGCTCGCCCCTGTGTTGCCACGCTCGCTGGCCTTACCGCATCCTCGACCAGCTTCCATGCTTATCAGGCGTGGCAGGGACATCTGTCACCTACCACACATTTCGAGGTGAAGAAGGGGGCAAATTTGGAAATGCATGAATGGATAGGTTAGATTAAAAAAAAAGGTATAAGGGGTTAGATAAAACGACGATTTCATTGATTTGGGGTCAACTGCGTGTATGGCTAGCAAATTGGACAAATTTTGATATTTTGGAATTCTGGAATTATAGATCGGTGTTTATTTGGCATGGAATAAATGCATAATAAAAGATGCATAGTACAAGATTTGGTTTAACCATGGAGAGTATATTATACCAGCATTTTAGGAGGATTGAAAAGACAGGGGTTGTGGTAGTGCTAGGTGTTTTTATTAAATAATTTTTTTACAAACTATTTTATTAATAACCGTTTGCTAACTTTATTTCTAGATCCGATCCATGAGACCACGCCATATAGCCTGTGGTGTGGCAAATGCACACTCCCACGCCATCAATCCTAGCATGGCCAAACAAGCTATTTGTCTAGCCTGGCGTTGGACTTACGTCATGGCGTGGCAGCATTGTTTGCTTGGCAAAAAGGGTCATATTTGAAATAAGTTGGACGAGAGGTTATTAATGAAAATAAATTAAGAATGGGTTAAACAATAAATTTTTTCTAGTGTAAGCTAGATTTAGCATGTATTTTGGTTTGTAGTTGAAAGTTTGTGACCATTTTGGCAATATGAAATTTTGATACAATTTGCCAAGGTCAAATTTTGCCAAAATCGATCATGCAATAAACGCCATGCTTATCTGAATTGATTTTGGGTAAGTCTGTTGTGGAACAAATCGATGCCACCCTCCAAGAAGGTTTTGTCCATCCTTCTTGAAATATATATAGGAGCTAAGTTGCGACTTTTCACCGAGTTTGTTTTGCCCTTCGAGTGGCAAGTACGGCGGCTCACGTTCGCGCAAGATGGGCATCGGAAGATCTTCATTTGTGTACTAGGTCAAATCAGGCTCCTGTTCCTTCGCAAAACCACACCTATGTCAAGTAGTGAATTATGTTATTCAAGTTCTTCTCACAAGAATCAAGATGGGTGATCGTGATTGGCATGTACACCGTGGAAGAATGTTCAAGTTGGATCGTGATCACCAAGTACCCATGGAAGAATTTCCGAGAAATATAATCGTGACCACCAAGTACCCCATGGAGGATTTCCCGCGAAAGATGTTCGTGATCGACAAGTACGTACTCCCATGGAAGAATTTCTAAGGTGGGAGATCGTGATCGACAAGTACATCATGGAAGAATGTTTCTATCGAGTTCAGAAACTCTACTGTTGATATGCTGAAACTTGAGAGTGGCTCTTAGCTTGTACGCAAGGACCAAACTTTCCAAAGCAACAAAGCATGGACAATATCATATGGCCGTGTGAAAATTAACAGTGGCAACATAATGAGACTGATACACGTATATTATACCGCACCGATCAGCGATCAACAATAAGCACCCAAGTCTCCACCATGCATGATGCATGCATGCATTCGCCATGCACGCATTGCCGCTGATCTAGCTCTTGTGCATGCATCTGCCAATCACGCAACCTCCTTGCAGAGCTCCTCGTCGGCGTCGGCGTAGGCCTCCGTATCCGGCGCACTGGCAGACGCGCCTTTCTCGCCCACGCCGACAGTGCCTTCATCACCGCAAGCAGGCGGCGCGGCGCCGTTCCCTGGCCTCCGGCTGAACAGGTTCTTGAACCCGTGCACCAGCCGTGACTTGAGGCCCCTCGCGTTAACGTCGTCCTTCGCGGCGGCAAGCCCGGTTGGCGCGGTGCTGGAAGAGAGGTCCTCGCCGTCCCAGAGCCGGCTGCGCGGGATCCGGAAGCTGGCGGACTTCCCGGGCGTGCGGTCTATAGCGGCCGAGGCCGCGGCGGCCGCCGCCTGCTCGGAGCGGCGCAGGCGGCAGCGGAGATCGGCGAGCTCGCGCTCCAGGGTGTCGATGCGTAGGCTGGTGGCCTGCATGGAGGCGCGGATGTGCGCGGACTGGCGAAGCACGGCGTCACGCTGGAGGATGTCGCCAAGCGTCATGCTGGCGGCGTCCCCGGCCGCGGCGGCGGCGATGGCGCCGCTGAAGGTGCCGGAGAGGGAGCTCTTGAGGAGCGGAGGCGGCAGCGGCCCGGTGGAGCTTGGGGCGGAGGCGGCGGCGTGGTGGTGGCTGAGGAGCATGGAGTGGTGGGAGTGGAGCTGCTCGACGAGCATGGCCTGCACGACGAAGCGGAGCGGGAGGCGCGGGTTCTGCACGAGGTGCATGAAGAGGTGGTGCGACAGCTTAGTGCAGTTCACGTTGTAGCACACTCGGCTCTTCTGCTCCTCCGTCAGCTTCCCCCTGTGGTTCTGCATCCACCCGTGCAGTGCAAATCAGTACTGTACAAACAAGTCATCGATCATCATGCAACATTGCAGGCAAATCGATTGGTTAATCATCTCAGGGCGCAACATAGTCCAAGATTCAATTTTGTAGGCAAATCTACAGTTACAAATTCATTCATTTGTAATTTATGTAAATCTAATTAGTAATAGCAGCGTATGATAGTAAAACGTTAGATTCGGGTCGTTTAACCTGCCAAAAACCTGTGAGTTAGAGAGGGTTAACTGAACCCAATCAGTCTTTTAACCCGTAAGCAGGATGAAGCTTACACCTTGACCTGAATGGTAGTGATGCGAAACTCAAGGCTACCAAACTTTTTGACGTCCAAAGTACAAGCACACTTCTCAATGCTGAACTTCCTTGACATGTAGTAGGAGATAGAAGATACCCTGTCTTAAGCAACTGTTCCTTAACTGACACTCAACTTAAACCCAAAGCTAAAGGAAAACCGAGCCCATAGGGCCTAGTTGAAACATTTTCAAAGCACAGATCAGAAGCATCTGTGATTTGCTTCTGCATAAAGTTTCTGCACTTAATTACCCTAGCTTGTTCTGGTATGACTTAATAATATACACAAGTAACCAAGGAATCTTGACCGTATCACCACACTGCACTGCTGCCAAAACCAACCGGCTCATCGCTAGTGCAACCATTGTAATTTAGGACGTCGGATCACCCAATCAACAGTATAGGTCTAGTGAGTATTGAACTTGATTCAACCATATCAGTACTACACATGTGCAGTCTAACAGGAATTCCACATGAACTTTATAAGATTTTTATAGAAAACGGTGCAGTTCGTGCAAAATTCCTATCCAATTCCTCTGTTTCAAACAAAACAGAACTGGAGGTGGATGGAGCAAGGTTACTTACCTCCAGGTAGTGATCGACGATGGTGTACATGAGGTCGTGGTCCTGCGCGAAGCGCGCGCCCATGGCCTCGACGACCACCTGGAACTCCTCCACGAGCAGCCCGGCCATGTCCTCGAGCCACCTGCTGTCGGCGCCGCCGGACGCCGCGAGCGACTCCAGGCACCGGACGAGCAGCGCCGCGCCGGCCTCGGCCGCCTCGCCTCTTAGAAACGCCGTGCACGACCGCAGCACCGCCGCGGCGCGCCCATAGTCCGTGGCCACCTCCTGGAAGAAGTAGTCCTCCGCGCGGCGGGCCAGCCCGTCCTCCGCGCACAGCTCCAGCCAGTCCACGGCCGCCCACGCCTCCGCGAGGTTCGCCGGCGACAGTGCGACGTCGGCGCCGTAGCAGGACGCGACTGCGTCGACGAACGCGTCGACCGTGAGGCCCGCCGGTAGGTCCACGGCAATGTCGCTGCAGTCCGACAGCTGCCGCTTCAGGTAGTTGCTGTGCGACGTGATCGGGTCCTGACAGTAAAAATGATACCGTAAAAATCTCGAAAATAAATTCGACGGTGAAAAAACAAACACTTTACACATAAAAAACCGCAACATTTGCCTTGTTTAACGATTGCTTAAAGCGCGTCACGTCAATCTTTTGGCAGAGACACAAACCACAAGTGTACGTCCGGTACTATGAAATCTTAACCTACTCTGAAGAACAATCGTCGCAATAAGGATGGAGTTAGAGCATTTGATCTGGCAAATGATTCGCCGAGCCCACACGATAAACAAAGGCCAAAGGGTTGCAACGATTAGATGTTTGATTATTTCGTAGTACTACATATGACAGCAGTTTCAGGCTTTCAGTGGTGTTTGGCAAAGGCAGCACTAATTTTTTTTTTCTATTAGATAGTACTTTGCGATCCACATCGTGATTTATCATTTTGAGTTTATTAATATTTGATTTTATTATTCATGTTTTTGTATGTTGCATCAGTGTTTTTCTTGCTAAATAGTATTCAAATTTTGAGCCTTCAAATCTAGATTCAATGAATAAAATCAATTTGCCTCATCTCCTTCCATTTGAGTACTATTTTACCAAAGAGTACTCAATTTTTTAGGTATTAGATGATGAACATTATTCTTTTTTTGCGTAGCATTTTCACATCAATTATATACTAGTTTTGCATACTAGTTTTACACAAATTAAATTATGTAAAACGATATGACAATTTGTAAAAAAAAAGAACATTATTTTTTATCCATAGCCTTTTTTTAATCAATTATATAATAGTTTTGCGCAAATTAAATTATCTAAAATAATGTGACAATTTGTAAAAAAAAGAGAGAAACAAAACAAACTATAAGGAACACAATAAACAAAAACATGGATTATTGAGTCAAAATGATAACACGCAATGTGGATCACAAAGCAATATCTAATAGACAAAAAAAATTTGAGTACTCACAAACCAAAAAAAACATTAGTATCTAATAGGCAAAAAATTTGAATGCACAAAAAAAAAACAATCCATTACTATTTAGCAATTCCCTTTTTATTTAGCCAAATTGAAAAAAATGTTAACCAAGTTGAAAACAATGTCTGGACCTGGTGCAGAAATGACACTCTGTTCAGATCCTAGTAAGGAGTATTACTCGAAATGATCTGTCCTTCTAATCCTACATTTACTCACATCTTCCTTTTGCTGGCCAATATGAATGCAATGGGCAATGTTTATGTAGGACTAGGAGTACATCAATACGCTCTGGTCCCAATCCATAGTTCATATTCGAATTCCTCCAAGATCACCTGTAAAACTACGTCGAATTTACTAGGCGAACTGCCTAGCACATGCCATGGAGGGACCCAATCCTAATCAATTACCCATATTGGCTATTTCACACAAGATCTCTCTCTATCTCTTTCTAGACTTCTACTCCCATCTTAAAGCTCAGCTCTAATCAGCACTGCAGGTAAACCAATGCAGGAACGGAAGCGTATCCTCTGACGTACTGCTCTCTGCAGTACTGCGGCTGACGTGTGGGCCCCATGTTGGTGGGGCCCACATGTCAGCCGCAGTACTGCAGAGAGCAGTACTGCAGAGGATCCAAAATCATACAACAGATCCTAAATACTTGGGTCGAAATTTCAGGAATTATAGGGAGACAAGCTAATAATTTGTCATTCAGATTCGGTAGCAAGTAGCAACACAGAGAAGCGCATCGATAAGGTACATGATTCGCCGACTATAGTACTTACAAAAGAGAAATATCTAAATCTTCAGAGTTTATGATGGCATTTTGGACCACTGGCAGTAGTACCTAAAGCAACCACGTTAATATCAGTTGAGCAATACACACACACACACTTACAGGCCTTCAGTACAGCATCAGCTTCCACCAGATTCCTTGACATCGATGGCAAACTCATACTCCTGGTCGCAGCTCAGATAGGAATCTGACATCAAGTAAATCATGTAGCTCCTTCGCCCTGCAGCTGCAGGAGCCTTAAACTCGAGATTGACCCTGGCGGCCATCTTCTGCAGCGCAACCCTCTTGCTAGACAGCAACTGGTTGCTGGAACAATCCAGATTCGTCTTGTCGCGTTACAGCATCACTTGCAGAGTCACATTGTCCCCGGCCCTTGACATCATAAGACATGTCAATGCTGGGGAACCGTTTGAGGAATTCCATCACGTTCTGAAGCTTAGAGCTTGGCAACTGCAACAATTCTTGCCTGTCATCAGTTCTCATCTCGGCCAAGTCGAAGGTGCTCTCGAGTCTCGACATCCTTCTTTTCGTTCTCCTGGCACCGATTTGCTAACTCCTGGGTGAAGGTAGGAAGCTGTAGCAGCGGAGAAATCACGACCCCACATATCTTGTCTCCGTTTGACTCAACTCCATTGCCTTGAGAGTGAGACAAAGCCATCCGTTGCTTTAAATAACATCAACCACTGGCAGGAGGAGCCTGTGGGCAGAAAAAAGGACCTCATGCTGGTCCGGTAGCCAGGTTCCTGCCCACAGTGTGCCTTGCAAAATGTGCTTGGCGAAGCACGTCGGCCTTGACATGAGGATCACCATATTTAGGCTTCTTGATACAGAATCTCTGGTGCCGGGCAAGAATCTCCATCAATTCTTCCTCGCCACGACGATCTGGAAAGTCTGCATATTCGGACGCAGATGATAGAATCTCCAGGAGGCCCATCAACTTAGTTTCTTTGGTCAACATCAAATATTCAAATTGAAAAGTTCAACTGTTGTGTAGCTAATGTAGTAGTACGATTTACGAAGCAATGAGGCCGAGGTTGCTGGTCTTAAGATGCATATCCTCCTCAATAGCCACAGATTTGCTCGACTCAACAAGGTCATTCAATGGTCTCGACCAACTCAGAAAGATGATCTGAAAGATGCCTGTGACTTACGCCCTGCAGAATGTAGAAGTTTGGGTCCTTGTAGCCGCCTGTCCATGAAAGTCCACGTGAGGTAATCCGCAGCATCTTGCTTATTTTATGTAACTCCACCAACAACCTCAGCGTTCATGAGATCATGCAAGAAACGGTGAAGTTGACTCTCAACAGGGAGGGCCTCAAAAATAAACATCTTGTAGTACTCCTTACGACGTGTATCACACAGGATAAAACTGTTATGAACCAGCTACCACTGGATACAGATTACAAGAGTTTGGCTGATTTGGGGAAGAATTGAGAAGAAGAACGGAGGAAGAAGCAACTGGAGCAGAGAAGAGGACTCGGAAGAGAAGTAGCGTTGGTCTGTCTTGTTCGATCCCCTCTCCCGTAGCTGCTGCTCTGCTTTTGTAATGCTCCTTCCGCTCAGCCAAATGGGCCCCACGTCCAAAGCCCATATCCAGCCCAAGGTGGGTCCACGTCCGTGACATTCCCCTCTCGTTGAAATGCGGCTTGCCCCCAAGCCGATGACACAATGCAGCAAAAATAACTAGTAGATAACCTTCCTCTCTGGACCTTCATCTTATTTGCAGTTTGCCATGTCCAATTAATCACCTTTCCAATGTGCCCCATAGCCTGTGAATCCGATGATATGATGCTGATTGCTCCCATGTCATGCAAGATGTCCTCTGCAGCAGTAGTTTCTGCTCGAATTCGAGACTCAGTAAATGCTACATCTTCCGGGATGGTTTTATCAAGGTGGTGACAAACCATCAGCATAGCAAGGTGCTCATCTACAGTGTTCAGCATATCAACTGTTATATCTTCCTTACTGTTCGCATGCATCTCTACAAGCCTTCCAATTCGTTCCTTCTTATCTTTGTTTGCATTGAAAACACATGAGCCAGCAATCAGCTTACCCGAGTATATGCAAACAAATGTTAGTGACCCCACAAATGGATCAGTCATGATCTTAAAAGCTAACCCAGAAAACGGCTCATCATCACTAGGATGTCTTTCAAGGACCACTTCAGAGTCCTCTGGGTCTGTACCCTTCTGTGGCGGCAGGTCAAGCGGTGATGGCAAGTAGTCCACAACAGCATCCAGCAATGGTTGGACACCCTTGTTTTTGAAGGCTGAACCGCATAAAACAGGGACAAAGCTGGCAGATATTGTTCCCTTTCTGATTAATTTCTTCACAGTTTCCTCATCTGGTTCACTTCCCTCCAGATAACTGTCCATAACTGTATCATTCAATTCAACAACAGTTTCCAGCATCTGAATTCTATAGTCTTGAGCCATCCCTTGGAGATCAGCAGGTATGTCTTGATATGTAAATTTTGCACCAAGTTCCTCTCCAGTCCATACAACCGGAATAAATTCAGTATCCGCGCTTACAAAAGTTTTCTCAGTTTCAGATTTGTGATTGCTTGCAGGACTCCTCATGTTTTTTCTCACCTTACAGTACCCATGTATGGAATCTGCAGCCATGTAAATCTCATACTCCATTTTGTGTGCCCATGGAAAGTTTAGCCACGACCTCAATGTGCTCAGGTCTTCAAGACAAACACAGAAACAACAATGATGGCGAAAGCAAATTACTGGATGAAAATGTGCTTCACAAAGCCTGCAAGAAGGAGCAGCACTATTAGGCAACCACTTTGTTGGTTCTGTCCCAAGGAGAGCATATTCAGAACCATCACTGGCATCTGCAAATGCTGGAGCCTTGTCCTTCAAGTTCAAAGCCTCTCGTAGAAGAAAATGTGAAATCAGAGACATGCTATGTCTCCCAAAATCATATGATGCAACAGACAACACTTTATCACTTCCTACAAGAACCCTCTCAGCAAGCACATCCCACATTGTCATCTCCCTTTTTTCTTCATCAGTATCCCATTTATATTCTTCTTGTGGAAAGTACCCACCATTAGAACCAACAAATCCCTTTTGCCACTCCTCATGATCAGGTTTTGTCATCATCAGAACATCAGGAGGTACCCATATGCCTGTTTGTTCACGGAGTGGGCAATCATAATATATGTTTTCTCCTGATTCCTCTATGGAACTCATTTCATCACTGCATCCATAAACATTACCAATGCTGCCTGCTGTGCTGCTTATGTCAGGATAATCCTTTTGTCCCTTGCTCGAATCCTTTTGCCTCAGAGACCTTTCCTCAAACACCTTTCGTGCACCAGACTGGACGCGCCAGCGGAGGAAGCGGTTGAGGTGGTCGCCGTCGCAGAAGACGCGGTCGTACATGTCCCTGTCCTTGAAGACGCCGTAAGCGTTGTAGCAGACAGGGTGGCCGTCACGGTCCCAGCCGTGCATGTAGGCGACGACGCCCTCGAGTTCCTTGAAGCCGAGGTCCTCGTCGAGCACGGCGTCGGTGCGGAACTCGACCCGCCAGGCGGCGCAGCGGAGCAGCATGGCGTGCGCGTCGCGGATGTGGAAGTCCCGAGCGCGGAGGAACTTGAGAAGCACAACATCGGCTCGCTCGTCGGTGGCGGGAGCGCCTTCGCCGGAAGGCGGAGGGTTGAGGGGCACGCCCCAGGTGGCGATGGAGTCCGGTTGGGTGGCGAGGAGCGCCCTTCTGAGGCATTGCGTCGAACAGTTGGTGGGCACGGTGGAGGTAGGCGCTCTCCATCTTCGCCATCGGGCCCTACGCCTCCGAGGCGGGGTGGGACGACGCGGGCGACGAGCACCTTCCGCTGGACGTCGGAAGGGAGGGAGGACTTGCGGCGGCGGCGGCGGCGTGAGGACATCATTCAGGATGTCCGCGCCCAGGTTGAACGCCCTTGCAAGCTGCTGCAGCCGCTGCTCGTTGGGGAGAGGAAGCGTCGTCGTGGTCGCAGCCGGTTTGTTGAGGGTCGGAGCGGCCATCTCCTCCGCTTGAGGCTGCGGCGGGTCCTGGGAGGCCAAATCCGGGGCAGAGATGAGCGCGGGAGACGACGTCGCTGCAGTTGCGATTTGTGCTGATGTTCCCACGGGAGGAGTGGTCTCATAACGCGACTCCAACACCTCCACACGTTCCATCACTGCGTCGACCGCGGATCGCACCTCGGTGATCTCCGATTTCACCCCATGGACGCCGTCCAGAATTTGCCTCAAAAGAGCGTTCACTCCTTCTAGTTGACTCTCTACTGATGCCATAGCAGTGGTCACTTGGCTCTGATACCAATTGTTATGAACCAGCTACCACTGGATACAGATTACAAGAGTTTGGCTGATTTGGGGAAGAATTGAGAAGAAGAACGGAGGAAGAAGCAACTGGAGCAGAGAAGAGGACTCGGAAGAGAAGTAGCGTTGGTCTGTCTTGTTCGATCCCCTCTCCCGTAGCTGCTGCTCTGCTTTTGTAATGCTCCTTCCGCTCAGCCAAATGGGCCCCACGTCCAAAGCCCATATCCAGCCCAAGGTGGGTCCACGTCCGTGACAAAAACATTTCCCAGAGTAATCTTGATATCTTCTCAGCAAGCATCTGGCTCTTCTGAGGATCAAAACATCTGCATCCCTCCACGACATTCATCAGGCATGTCATCGTCATCCGATTCGTCTTGAACCTGAAACAAATGGTGCGGGGTACATAAATATAATATACGCATGCATGAAGTTTAGTAGAATGTAAACATGTAATATGCATATATTAAATTAGAACGAGCAAGTTGCTAGAAATAATTCAGCGTTTTTACCTGATCACAATCACTCTTTTCATCATCTCCATTCTCCTTGAAATTGATAGCAACGCCAATGTCGTCTTACAGGACCGCATCTGTATTATCCACAGAAGAACCATCACAAGTGTCCTCATGATCCACAACGAGCTTCCCAATCGAAACCAGCTGGTCGAACACCTGAGATGGTACCGACGAGATTCCAAATCCCCAGCATCATGTCAGGGCCCTTGATCTTAGTCGTTCAGGACAGCGACCACTTCATCGGTGGCGGCGCCAAGCACGCCCGGCGGCTGCCTGCGAATCTGCTTCCCGATCACGCTGAGCAGCGCTGCGTAGGCCGCGCGCGTCTCGTTGGTTCGTGCTTGACGACCACGCCGCGGTCGCCGAAGGGGGCAGCGAGGCGGCGGCCAGGACGAGGCCCGAGCAGAAGCAGTGCGCGGTCCGCCCGCGCGCCTCGGCGCAGCCCAGGTTGGACATCTCCGCGACGACCCAACGACCCCCGCGAACTTCCCCGCCAAGAACACTTGCAGGGCAGTAGACGAGACGAGGATGATTCCCTCCGGAAAAGGCGTCGAGAAGAATCGACAATATGTTCGGATCGAAGCAAAAAAAAAAAAGTCTGTTTTTTCGGGCAGCTATTTTTGCAGTGTATTTTCTTTATGTTTGTCTATATAATATCCCATAATCTTTAATTATGATATAGAAAAATATTTATTATAGATAAAAACTTAATATTTTATGCTGTCTATGTAACTGTTTCTTTAGGAAGAGACTTGCACACTCTCTTTCTTCTTTTTCTCCTATATGAATAAAAAAAACTTACGTGATAAAGTTTATCGGCAATGTCACATTAGCGTAGCGTATACGATGTCCTGACTACTGATTCCTGAGAGTTTGATGGGTTGGTCCGCCTGGACAGGTCAGTGCAGAAGGCAACTGGTGTGGTGGTGGTTGGGCCCCAGGTGCTGATGAGTACGGTTCGTCGGCGTTGCCTTGGCCCGCTGTTTGGCCGTCTTGAAACGAACATGCCGAACTCGTAGGGTGGGCTCGGCGGGGCTTGTGCGCCTAGCCCAACGAAAGCCCAGCCTGACTATCAATTGAGGGCTGAAATAAGCTTACGTTGTAAAAAGTATGTTGAATGTTCGGCCTGATTCGATTTGTGCAAGGAAATACTCCCAAGTGAAGATATGGAACCGACTCGAGGTTAAAAGCATAGTCACATGGTCTAGGGGACACAGGGCAATGTAAAATCGAACAGGTGAAATTCCAAGGTCCGTCTCAAAACCAGAAAAGAAAGAAAGAAATTCCAAACCTTGCAGCCGTATTGTTGCCGCTGCCTGATTAGCTTTTCTACCGAGAATCAGAGTAACTTCAAGACTCCAACCACTTAGGAACCTTATATCTATCTAGTTGACCTGGATCCACCTGAGTGGGTATAATTGCATCCACCTATATGAGTAGGTACAATTGCATTCACCTGATCTGGACGAACAGGAAACCAAACACGTGTCTAATAGGTACAGTGACATCCACTCATACAATTCAAACACCTATATAGGCAACCAAACGCATAAGCATTCCGAAAATTTGATCTCGATGAAGCTTATCAAATCTTCCACCTTTCTAGAGAAGTAGCAAGAGAAAGTTAGGTAAGCACGTACGTTTTCTATTACGTGCATGCGTGATTCTGTAACCCAGCCCGGGCCGAGACGTATGCATCTCGACCACGCACTCACATGCGGAAAGGCGTCTCGAGTGTGTTCGTCGCGAACGTGGTGGGATCCCCCAACCCAGCGGCCCCGGGACGCCCTTCCACCGGTGCGCAGTTGCCAACAGGACGGCTCGGAGCGACCGTACCAAACCATCGGGCGAGGGAACCACACGCTGACGCACGTAAGTGCTCGTGGTCCAACCGTCGTAGCGCATCGCACCGCGCAGCGGCCGTGCTCGGCGCCATGCGTCTCGCGTGGTATGGTCGCATGGTGGAGCCTACGCTGGACGGTTCCAGCGGGGAAAAAATCCTCTACAAACTAGTCTTTTTAGTACTACTAGAATGTCCGTACGTTACAACGTAATAAAAAAAAGTAATATATATTATTAAACATGATCTTAAACGGAGCACTGAGTAAACATTAATTTTATCTTATATAGTTGAGTCAAGTGCCCATGTTGCGCTACAAAGAAAGCCTTTGGCTCAACATTACATAGATTTTAGATTTTTTTTTTTTGCATTCGTGGCTGGGTCCATGACTTCAAATTTTAATTATTGTATTATCGGGCATGATAGAGAAACCTTATGTCAAAAAGAAGAAGAAAAGATATATCTATAACAGGACTGCTACTTGAATTGGATTGAAACAAAGATAACTCCATATGTTTTGTTTCAAAAACGGTAGTTTGTTTTAGACAAGAGGGTCCCTGTTTATACTAAAAGTGAATATAAAGTGTCTTATAAGTTACAACTGTACGAGGTTATTAGCAACGTTCAACACTTAAACCGAAGATAACATACGATAGAACTACTAAACCTATAAGCAGTATAGCCAACTACTTTGGTGGTGTAACAGTAATGGAATCAAATCCCAAGGTTATCCATTCCATGGTAAGGAAAAACACCATTTATTTGGTTCATTGATGTAATGTCTACCATTTCCTTAATCTTGTTTGGCTAGGGACAAGTAACAGCTTTCCTACCAAAATACATACACTAATCAGCAAACATGCGTATTCATTTCATTTCCTGGAACATGCGTATAAAATTTCCCATACATGCAAGTCCGAAACATGCGTATTCATTTCATTTCATCAAGCAACAGGTTCATTTTATCAAGCAACAAGTTCATTTCATTTCATCAAGCAACGGTAGAGATAGGTTAAGCTAGTTAAGGACAAGCAAGGATATCTACAATATCGACATACTTAACAGATTATGTAAGTCCCGGAAAAATGAGAAAGCGTAGTACATGATCACTCCACTTATTAATCACTCCATATTCTGTAAGTCCCAGATATGAGAAACGTAGTACATGATCACAACGTCGACATACTTAACAGCGCACACATACACCCTTCACTGGTTCAGATGCTCACCATGGCCGACAGAATACCAGGAGCACAGATGGATCGGATTGAAATACCGAGAGCACAGAATGCATTGCCAAGGACATCATGAACAAGATGCCACCTGTCGACGTTTGTTACCGACAATAATGAAAAGGGGGCTACGTCTTTGGACCCAAACTCGATGGTAGCACAAGAACACCCGATGTATCTGAGTTCGGCTCTCACGATGGAGATAATACCCTAGTCCTGTGCTCTGGAATTATATGTGGCTAGGCGATTCTTGATGAGATATTACCTGTCTCGGTGCCCGTCCCTCCTTTATATAGTAGAGAAGGGCGGTTACAATATTGAGTCCTACTCGGATCTGAGTAGGGGTTTCTATCTGAGGTCGTATTGGTTTGGATTACAATCATCCCTTGCCCAATACGACTCGGTTTCTTTAATTAAGATCCATCGATTCTTCACGCTTCGCCAAATTTCAAGTAACCTTCGGTCTTATCCAGTCGACATGACCCAAGTTCGCCTGGTTGGGCCTTGCAGGACTGCTTGGTGGGCCCCGGGACATACATATCCCACAGTAGCCCCCGAGTGCTTCATGATCGAAATGCCTTCCAGCTGCTAAGCCTTCCCGAGTGCTTTTAGCCGAGTGCTTGTCGTTGGGCAAAAGAGGTCATGAAGAACTCATGAACTTTCCTTGTTTTGAACTGTCTTTGTCCCGGATTACCAGGCCGACTGATTTCTTGTATGTTTCAAGCATTTATCTTCAGAAAATCATCTTTGCGGCACCTGACTTCGTTCTTTAAACGCTATCAGCTTTTGGCCTGACATGAGGCATACCGTAAGAGGATGTTGTTTCTGGAGTGGTACCCATTTACTCCGTGTGTTACGGATTTCTGGCTTTTGGGCCCATCTTGGGGCATACCACTTGTTAACTTGACTCTTTTGGGCCATCGGCAATTATGTACGTCATGCGTACCTGCCGGCCCACCCTGAAATGCTCCCTAGGGCGGTTTCAGGGTTATGGGAAGGGTGACGCGATTTCCCGCTCGGGGCGAGAATCGACGCCGCTTCCTTATCAGTTCGGAGCAAATAGGGTGGCTTTATACCGTTGCTTACTTGCCCCTTTGCTCTTCAATTTCTTTCCCTTCGCGACCTCCGCCACTAGGGCTAACTTTTCTCGTTGCCCTAGTTTAACGCGATCGTGAGGTTTTCTTCATTCGAGGATGTCGCCTCCTTCTCCCGCAACCACTCACCTCTCCGCTTTGACCAAAGATTGGGCTACTTCGGTGACGACGGAGGGACGACTGGAGGATTTAGTAGGCATTGGTGTTTTTCCGCCTTTGGTGATGCTTGCCGCTCGCCCCGCCGCAGGTGAATTCTGCCCTACCCCTCGTACTGAAGAGGTGGTCGTCTTTGAATCCTTTTTTAAGCGCGGGCTTGGTCTTCCGGCATCCCCCTTTCTTCGCGGCATTCTCAAGTTTTATGGAATCGAGCTAACTCATCTTAACCCTAACTCCATTCTTCAAATTGCTGCCTTCGTTAACCTCTGTGAGGCCTATCTTGGTATTCGGCCTCATTTTGATCTTTTTCGCCATCTTTTCCTCCTCAAGCCATTCCCCAGCAAGAATCTTCCAAAAACGGTTGGTGGTGCCGGGTTTCAGCTGAGGGAGGGCATGAAAAAATCTTATATTAATATTCCCTTTAAAACCTCAAACAAGGGTTGGCACCAAGAGTGGTTTTATTGCGCCAATCCTGATCCTCCGTTGTTGCCTTTTTGGGACACCACCTAAGCCTTCTCCCGACTGGACATCGTTTCCCAAAGACGACGAAATGGACCAAGTTGCTGACCTTATGGGGCTGATTGTTGAATTGAAGGAGAATGGGCTTACTGGCATGGCCGTTGTTGCCAATTTCTGCACCCGTCGAATTCAACCTCTCAAGGACCGAGTTCACCCTGGATATGAGTATGAAGGCCGCTACGATCCGACCCGGAGGTTTCGATGAAATTTCTCGGCGGCATTCTTTGGTCGTCTTCTTGATTTCTTCGCCCCAAATGAGAAAATCGTCGTTCCCGGAACCCAAGGCCTTTACTAAACTCCATCCAGCGCCTTGATGAGGGGTCTCCATGGTATTTCTATCTTTGAGTCTTTTTGATTTTTGCCGGACTTTGATCTGAATATGTACTCTCCTTTTCCAAACTTACAGGACCGAGAAGCCTTTTTTCTCCGATCGCGCTCCCCGAATTCCTTATACATAAAGGTGACAAGCGGGCCTTTTCGATTGTCGTCTTCTGCGGCCCATTTGAAAGGAAGCAAAATGGTGATCTGGCGATGATCCGTTGGAAAAGGAAAAACCTATTGCACGAAGGCTAAGAGGAAGCGATCGGCGAGCAATGTACGCCCGATTGGTGGCCAAGATCCGGACACCACGGCTATCTGACCTCCTCCTCGACTTCTTCCTCTTGAGCAAGATTACTCGCGCATGGAGCATTCGAGCCCAGGCCAATCCCGCTCTGAGAATATACCTTCGTTCGCCTCCCGCATGGTGCACTGGCCGATAGTCCTCCCACCGGAAGGGTTTGAAGTGCAAGATAACAAGGTCCAACAGTTGGATTCCTTGTCACCCTTTCCTTGCTCCCTCTAGTTTCATGTCCCGATCGTTACTTCTTGCAGGATCTGTTGAAGAAATTCTTCACGAGCCACTCTTGAAGCCTTCTGCGATCATTGGTGGAAGCGGCTAACGTGGGCGGTGAGACGCCGACCGATGTCATGCCTCCGGCACCGAGAGGCCAGTGCCTTCGGAACCGAGTGACGCCTCCGCCTTGCCTTCTCGAGTCGATTGCCCTGCTTGCTTTTTACATTTGCGAAGCTCCCCTATCTCTCCTCTTGACCACCGCCATGTATTGAAATTTCACCTTCCCGCCCGAGATCTCCGGTGCGGCTGCGTTCTTGATGACGAAGGTGACTTAGTCCTTTTGAATGGCGAGACCGAAAGATGAATCAAGGCGTCATTCTTCGATCTTTGCTTTCGCGAGTGTCGCGACTTCGGCAAGGTGAATTGCTTATGCAGTACTTTTCTTCGATGATCTTCTTTTCTTCGTGAAGCTTGACATTGCTCTGCCGTCTCCAGTAGCTTGTCATCTTTTGCCAAGGACCGGAACTATCTTCTTCAAAAACTACTCCCGAGGATGAAAATGAGGAAAGACTATCTTTCAAGAGCTCGAGCAAGTTCGTAATGAGTTTGAGGCGAGCTCACACGACTCATGTGAGAGAATCGAGGAACTGGAAGGACTTGAAGTCGTATCCGATCCTGGAGGCGAAAAAGTTAAACTTGACCGATCTTTCTGATGGTAACTCCCTTGCCCAAATGCTTCGAGCCCCAGCTTTGTCCCTCGTCTTCTGATGCCTTGGTCTTCCTCTTTTCGTCAGATTTCCGGGAGAAGTTCGAAGCCTCTTTTTCCCAGAATAAAGAATTAAAGAAGGCTGAAGCAGATGCTAAGGAACAGGTAGCCAAGTTAACGAGAGAATTAGGAGGTACACTCTTGGTCTTGCCTCCTGTCTTCGTCGTCGTCATTTTGTCAGTTTCGAACTCATCCGTCTTGGTATATTGTAGTGCACCGAGTCAATTCGCAAGCTCAGTTCCAGGTACTTGATGAAAAGATCCGGTGTGCCGAGGCGCGAACCGATCGCCTCCAAGCAAGCGCGGAGAAGGTGCTGTGGGTCTTGAGTCCTGATGAAGCCGGTACCAGCAATGTCCCCCATGACACCAGCCTTACATTTCAGAGGTTGGAGGAAGCTTCTACAAAGATTACCACGCACCTGGAGGATGTTGCGATTGCGAGTGCCTGCCAAGTGTTGGCGATTACCAAGTCCTCAGACCATGAGTGGAGCTAAAAGCTGTTCAAGAAGGTTTTGCCCGTACTGTTGGTGATGATCAGGCGCTTGCCCTCATGGACGAAGTCAAGAGTACTGCTGCTGTCTTAGTGAAAAACTTAGATCTGGGTCCTGTGTAATCCTCTGTTTATACTGAATTTGTTCCACATTTGGACTTTGGGATTTTTGTTTCAGCGCTGAAAGAATTATGCCCGGACCTGACTTTTCTTTGTGAAATGCTTAATCCTTGTTTAGCGCGTCCGTTGAGCTTGGGCCCATTAAGCTGCTTGTCATCCTGGGCCGTCCAGACGTTTCCATTTTAGTTTGACGCCTGACCCTCCTCGGGATACGTGCAACAGCACGTCCAGAAGGTGAACCGTCTTCCCGCCTTAGTGACAGGCGTCGTTTTGGGCGAGGTTGAGTCTCTCTCCAGGGACAGGCGTTGCCCCGTATAAGAACGAGTTCGGCCTCGGTTTTTGCGTTTTGCAGCGCACTACCATCTTCATCCGGCCTGTTCCTCTTCCTTCCGCAGGGGTTTCTTTGAAGTGCTCGCCCACTCGTCTTCTTGATTTTTTCATCTTCTTGTGCCTGCCAAATTGTATCTGACGCTGGATCACCCTTCTTCTGCAGGTTCTTCTTTTCTTCTTCATGGACTCTTCTTCCTCCGAGGCCCTCTCTCCCTTGCCTCTCTCTCCTGAGTCGCCAAGCCCGCCAGTCGCGCCATGGATCGCGAACCTCATCTTCAATTTTGGGGACGATGCCCCCGCGAAGCCCAAAGACGATAATGCCGAGCTCTGGGCGGAATTTGATCTTGTCATGGCGGAAGCGGCGGAGCGGAGGTCGCCGCCGACACCACCGCCGTTGATGCTTTGATCGAGGCCGCCCCTAAGGCTTGTTAAGGCCAAGGACGCCCTCATTGAAGCCGTCGGGCGGGTGCGCCGGGCGTAGAAGGGCGTAGAAGCGTAGAAGTGCGGCCTCATTTTGAACTTTTGCGGTAGTACTTTTGCTTTGTGTGTATATTTGGTGAAAGATGCTGAAGTTGTGAACAATGATGGTCTTCTTGTAATATTATTTTAACCGCAGCTCGCCTTCTGCTTTTTCCTTATTTAGGTCTTGGCCGACTTTTCCGAGTGATTTTTCCTTTGCGTACTTGAACACCCTGTCCGATTAGCGTAGCCCCCGGGCGACGTGAGTTTTTTCCTCAAACGTGCTTTCAGGCGACTAAGCTTTTTTCGTTCAGGATTTCCTAATCGAAGGTTCAGAGTACTCGGATCTAGTCGTGATCGCCAAAAAATAGAAGCTGGTTTGCTCATGGGTTGCACATGTGCAACACCATTAGGTGTAGCCCCCGACTTACTGCTTAATTGAGGAACAATTGAGTAGCAAGTCAATTGAATAGAAAACTTGGATATGCGGTGTTATTCTTGCACAGGTATCTTCTTCATTATAGTTGCGCATGCGCAACACTATTAGGTGTAGCCTCCGACTTACTGCTTAATTGAGGAACAATTGAGTAGCAAGTCAATTTGAACTAGATTTGGCACCTTGTTGAACTTCTTTCAAGAATAAAACAGCGAGTAGCTTCTATATTCCATGAATTGCTGATGATGGCACCGTCTTCTCGCTTAAGCCTGTAGGCCCCTGGACGCGTTACTTCATCCACAATGTAGGGGCCTTCCCAAATTGGAGATAACTTGTGCTCGTGCTTCTGACTCTTTATCAAAACCAAATCGCCTTTGAAAACGCTTCGGTTTGGACGTTTGATCGTGATCTGCGCAGAGAACTGAAGGTATCTGGCCGATCGACCACGGCGATCTCTCTTGCCTCTTCCAACTCGTCGATATCTTCCATTTCGCTTTCTTCAGGCTCGTCCTCCTTGAAGCTCGAACCCAGGGGATCCGAAGGTCAATTCGATAGGTAGGACCGCCTCCGAGCCAGAGACCGTAAAGAAGGGTGATCGCCCGAGATCTGCTGGGGTGGTCCTCACCCCAGTCTTGATGGCGTTCTTTCACCCATCGGGTGGCGTCTGACGGTTTGAGACGATCAAAGATTCGTGCCTTTAAGCCTTTCAACACCATGCCGTTTGCTCTTTCCACCTGACCATTGCTCTTGGGTGAGCCACGGAGGAAGCGATTTTGATGCCCAGCTTATCACACCAATCTTGAAACTCTTCTCCTCGGAATTGGGTTCCATTGTCCGTGATAATCCTGTTTGATACGCGAATCTTACCACAATTTCTTGGAAGAATTCCTTGGCTTTGGCCGTCGTGATGGTAGCTACTGGCTTTGCTTCTATCCATTTAGTGAATTTATCGACGGCGACAAAGAGGTGGGTGAAGCCGCCTTGAGCCTTCTTCAATGGGCCGACCATGTCAAGCCCCCAGACTGCGAACGGCCAAGTGATCGGAATTGTTTGCAACTTCTGAGCTGGTACGTGTATTTGGCGAGCAAAGAATTGGCAGCCTTCGCAAGTTCGGACGATGTCTTCTGCGTCGGATATGGCAGTCGGCCAGAAGAAACCTTGTCGATATGCCTTGCCTACCAGTGTGCTTGACGCTGCGTGATGCCCACAAATTCCCGAGTGGATTTCCCTGAGTAGTTCCTTTCCTTCTTCTGCTGATATGCATCTTCTTAAAACTCCAGAGGCACTTTTCCGAAATAATTCTTCTCCTACCACCACGTAGCTCTTGCTGCGCCGCGAGATGCGTTCCGCTTCTGTCCGGTCTTCTGGAAGTTCGTCTTTTAATAAGTAATTGAGAAAAGGGCCGCCGATGCAGGCCGATGACTAGGACCTCCTCTTCGTTGGATCTCTCTTCGACTTGTTTCGCTCACCTTTATCGAGGGCTTGTAGATTTCTTCAACAAAAACCCCGGCCGGTGCAATGGCCCGAGTGGAACCCAATCTTGCCAATTCATCTGCTTCTTCGTTGTCACGGCGGAGCACGTGTATGAGCTCCAGCCCGTCAAACTTGTCTTCAAGCTTCCGTACCTCCTGGCAATATGCTGTCATGATGCTTTCGACACATGACCAATCTTTTTGGACTTGATTGATCACCAGCATGGAGTCACCCCGAATCGTTAGCCGGCGGATACCCAGAGATATCGCGATGCGAAGTCCGTGGATGAGTGCTTCGTACTCGGCGGCGTTGTTTGATGCTGGGAAGTGAATTTGCAAGGCGTACTTCAGGCGCTCACCTGTTGGAGAGATGAGGACCACGCCTGCTCCTGCACCACTGAGCATGAGAGATCCGTCGAAGTACATTGTCCAATATTCCAGCTCTTCAACGTTTGTTGGTGATTGCAGCTCTATCCATTCTGCGGTGAAATCGGCAAGTACTTGGGATTTTACTGTCGTCCGTGGCCTAAAGGATACTTCAAAGGCCCCAAGCTCGACTGCCCATTTTGCGATCCTCCCGGTGGCTTCCCGGTTGTGAAGTATGTCCCCAAGCGGAAAAGTGGTAACCACCGTGATTGAATGCTCTTGGAAGTAGTGCTTGAGTTTATGGAGGTAAGCAACACAACAGTATAGTAGTTTTTGTACTTGTGGATAGCGTGCCTTGGACTCTCCCAATACCTCGCTTATGAAGTAGACATGCCTCTGTACTTTTTGGAGGTGCCCTTCTTCCTTCGCTCTACCACAATTGCCGCTACCGACTACATGAGTTGTTGCGGCGATGTAAAGCAAGAGGGCTCTTTGGCATTGGAGGAACCAAAGACGGTGGAGATGACAGAACGCGTCTTCAATTCTTGAAGGCTCTTTGTGCCTCAATGGTCCATTGAAAATTACCTTGCTTCTTTAGAAGTTTGAAAAAAGGCATCCGCATGACCCGGTCGGAGATGAATCTGCCGAAAGTGCCACCATGCATCCAGTGAGCTTTTGGACGTCTTTCTGATTGGCTGGAGGCTTCATCTTCAGGATTGTATTGATTTTTTCTGGGTTTGCCTCGATGCCTCGTTGTGAAACAATGAATCCGAGTAATTTCCCAGACGGGACTCCGAAGACGCATTTTTCGGGGTTGAGCTTCATTTTGTAGGCCCTTAGGCTTTCAAAGGTTTCGGCTAAGTCAGATATGAGGTCTTCCTTTGCCCGAGATTTGACGACAACGTCATCAACGTATGCTTCCACATTGCGCCCGATCTGGGAATGAAAACACCGCTGTATTGCGCGTTGGTAGGTCGCGCCAGCGTTCTTCAAGCCGAATGGCATTGTGACGTAGCAAAAGGCTCCGAACGGAGTGATGAATGAGGTCTTGATGCAATCTTCTTCTTTTAGCCTAATCTGGTGATATCTGGTAGGCATCCGTAAAGTCGAGGAGTTCACACCACCGTGGAATCTACCACGGTCAATCTGAGGCAACCCGAAGGATCTTTGGGCAGGCCTTGTTGAGATCGGTATAATCAACGCATCGCCCATTTTTATTCTTTTGCGAACAAGCATCGGGTTCACCGGCCGGTCCGGGTGGTACACTTTTTTATAAAGCTGCGCCGCTAATAACTTCGTGATTTCCTCCTTGATGGCATCCTTCCTGTCTTGAGCAAACCTTCTGAGCCGCTGCTTGATGGGTTTGGCTTTTTTGTCAACGTTCAAAGAGTGCTCGATCACCTCCCTGGGAACGCCGGGCATGTCGGATGGTTTCCACGTGAAGATGTCCCGGTTGGCCCGGAGGAAGGTGACGAGCGCGTCCTCCTATTTGGCGGTGAGGCCTGTCCCAATCAAAGGCATGCGGTTGGAGCTAGACGGGTCGAGGGTTACCTTCTTGGTCCCTTCATCAGGCTTCAAGCTTGTCTTAGCCTGCTTCTTGGTTGGTACTTCTCCTTCATCTTCTCGATGTGCGGCGCTCTTGGGATCTTCTTCGTCGTCTGCTTTGTCTCTTGAGCTTGACCATCTCGCACTTTCTTTGTCGCAGATTTAACGATCGCTTGACATCGCCATGAGCAGAGATTATACCCTTGGTCCCGCATTTTCGTGACGAGGTAGGTATAATGTGGCGCGACCATGAATCCGTCGGGCCGGGCCCGCCTGAATGGCGTGATATGCCGTCTGAAAGTCAGCTACCTCGAAGTTAAGGTACTCCGTCCGGAAATTCTCCTTGGTTCCAAACGTGACCGGCAAGGTGATTTGGCCGAGTGGAACGGAAGAAGTTCCGGGAATTACTCCATGGAAGGGTGACGAGCCCCGCTTCAACTCGGAGCGAGGGATCTTCATTTCGTCGAAAGTCTTGGAGAAGAGTACATTGAGTCCACTTCCCCCATCGACCAGCACCTTTTTGAGCTTGACGTTGCGAACCACCGGGTCCAATACCAGCGGAAATCTTCCGGTGCGGATGTAGTCCGGATGGTGCGAGCGGCTAAAGGTTATGGGGACCTCGGACCATTTGAGGTATTGAGGTACAGGTAGCACGATGGCGTTGACGTCTCTCTCCGTGAGCTTACGCGCCGCTTTGACTCATAGGCCATTGAGCCCCGTAGATGTAATTGAGTTCCTGTTCCGCCTTTTGATATTCTCCATCGTCATCTTGGGGATCTTGTTTCTTCTTCTCTTCTTCCTTTGCTTCGCCCTTGGCGGGTCGCCTTCTGGACTCTCTGGCAAACCTCCTCAAAGTGAAACAATCCTTCGCCGCATGTTTACTATTTGGGTGAAAGGGACATATTGCCTCCATCACCGTGTCATAGTTGTCGGTCCGTGGCGCGCGTCGTCGGTCTTGCTCGGTCGCTGCCACTATTTCTTCGGGCTTCCGCTTTCTGTCACGTTGTCTTGTTGACTCAGCGTAATCCTTTTTGTCCTTCTGATGTGGGCGATCATCTTGTCGTTCAGCTAAAGCATCTGAGGCCGTTGCATACCGATCTGCCAGCTCAAACATCTCCCTTACGGTGGATGGCGGCTTCCGAGACATCTTTTTGATCAGGTCGGGGTCGTTGACGCCTTTCTGGAATGCTGCGATGACTGCTGCCTCCGAAATGTCCCTGATCGTATTCTTCTTCTGCATGAAGCGCCGGATGAATTCTCGGAGCGTCTCGTTCTTCTTCTGGCGAAGCTGGTATAGGTCCCACTGTGTTCCAGGTCGCTCGTAAGTGCCCTGAAAATTGGTGATGAAATGCTCACAGAGTTCCTCCCAGGAGTCTATAGAATTCGCCGGGAGCCCCGTGAGCCATGCTTGAGCCGAAGAGGTGAGCATGACCGGGAGGTAGTTGGCCATCACATTGTGATTTCCCCCAGCGGCCATGATCACTAGGGAATAAACTTGGAGCCAAGCCTCCGGATCTCTTTCTCCGTCAAATTTGGTGATGCTTTTTGGGTTGAATCCTTCGGGCCAAACCACTCGGCGAAGGCGTGGAGTGAAAGCTCGGATGCCCTCAATGGGGCTATTGCCTCGCTTTTGTGGAGAACGCCGGTGAGGCGACCTGGCTCGGTGACCTTCCCCTTCTCCTCCGTCACGGTAGCGGAGGTTTCGATGGTCTTCTCGTTCGTCGTGGCCAATGCCAAAACGTTCATAGTCATCTCTGCGCCTACGGCGCTCTTCATCTTCGCGATCATGTTTTCTGGCGTTCAAATCTGCACGGAGGTCTCGGCCAATCTTTGTGTCGGCGTCCTCTCCTCGTTGAAGCTCCGCCCGTGGCATGCGGGTCGTATTATTACTTTCGGCTGCGGCGATGAGGCGAGTCGGGATGGCGCCTTTTCTCTTGGCGCCTCTTGGTGTCTTGAATTGTCGCCACGCAACCATAGCCTCGAACTTGGGCTACGATCGGAGCGCCGGGCTATCCGGTCCGGCAATGGTGCCAAGGTGTCGAGAAGCGTCTTGGAGGCGACGATGTTCTGCTGGGGGGTATGGAAAACCGATTGGTTCCCCACCTTTGTCTGCAAGATTTCTTCATTCACGCTTCGGCCTCTGTGCTGGAGGAGTCTCGCAGGGTTTTCTTGATGATGATGGTTCTCCTCCGTAGCATTTGCCGTGTCCTTTTGCGGAGGGTCCGTTTCGATCACGAACACGCTGTGAAAGCTTGGGGAATTTCCTACCTCATCCTCTGGACCAGAGGTGCAGGAAGATGAAGCGTACTGACCTGTAAATCTGAGTGGTTTTCTTACGTATTTGGCCACTCGGAGCTCGCCATTAGCCTGTTTTGACTCGAGACGAGGATCAGGCCCTTGGCTTGCTGTCCAAGGACAGATGGCCATGCCTGGTCCCGATCCGAGTGGTTGGCCGGCTAAGAGAACCTTAGAATTGCTTTCAGATCGGAACTGATCCAAATCCGAAACGGAGAGATGACCAAAGTCGTCGGCGATGAAATCCAGGTTTCCGAAGCGAAATACCTGAGCCGGGGCGAAGGTGGCCATGCTCCTAAAGATTGCCATCGAACTTGCTGTGATTGATCCTAGCGCACCCCTACCGGCGCCAACCGCCGACGCTTGTTAATGATAATAATGAAAAAGGGGCTACGCTACCGGACGCAAACTCGATGGTAGCACAAGAACACCCGATGTATCTGTGTTCGGGCTCTCACGATGGAGATAATACCCTAGTCCCTGCTCGAATTATATGTGGCTAGTTGATTCTTGATGAGATATTACCTGTCTCCGGTGCCCGCCCCTCCCTTTATATAGTAGAGAAGGCGGTTACAATATTGAGTCCTACTCGGATACTGCGTAGGGTTTCTATCCCGAGGTCGTATTGGTTTGGATTACAATCATCCCTTGCCCAATACGACTCGGTTTCTTTAATTAAGATCCATCTCGATTCTTCACGCTTCGCAAATTTAAGTAACCTTCGGTCTTATCCAAATGACATGACCCAAGTTCGCTGGTTGGACCTCGCAGATCTTGGTGGGCCCCGACATACATATCCCACACCACCATACCAAGTTTCTTCCTCCTTCCCATATAACAGACTCACTTCTTCTTTTGAGCATCATCTAATGAAGGAAAAAGTACAAACATAAGCAAATAAGCAAAGAATACATCGTGTCCACATTTTTCCCTAGTGATCACATTATTCGACGTTAGCTTATCAAGTCTTCACTACAAAAGATCACGAGTGCCTTGCATATACAATGGATTCAACGGTGATCACATTATTCAAGAGTTAGCTAGTCACATTGGCGGTAAAAAGTAAGATTCTTTGAAAGAAATGAAGTTATATTTACATTATCTCCTCGCATATTGATACATTAGTAAAAAGTAAGAAAGAGATAAATTGCTGATGGAGACAAGACAAAGTGTAATTTCTAATTTAAGATGAAATCTTATTTCATCTTAAATTAGAAATTACATTTTGTCATCTTATTACATGCCCAGTAGTCCTATTAACTTTATTTCATCTTAACTATTAGGAGACAAAACAAAGTGTAATTTCTAATTTACTATTAAATTTCCCTAAAGATGGAAAAGAAAACAAATCATATGGAACATGTAGATCCAACAATAAATAAATTATCAAATTGCAGAACTTACCAGCGAGCATGTGCAGTATGAATTCCCTCCTTAGAGTCTCTGGGAGTGCAAAAAGCATAGTCATCTGACTTGGGACATTGACAAAGGCGCTTGCTGCCTTGATAAGTTCAGTACCAACGAAACCAAGCCTAGTCAACTCATCTATGGACTTCTTTTGTAGATTAATAAAGAGAAGAAGAGAGCAGTGCATTTCAAGACTACCACATGGGTTCAAGCCAACTACATGATAAATTTATAAAATCAAGCAGTCTTGAATGTGTGATAACTAATACATTCTCACGGAAAAGTTGTATCTGCACTATACAATTTTAACACCTACACAAGAAAACTAACCACACCATTCTGAAGGAAACATAGCATCACAATGAACAGATACATATCCCATAATGTCATGTGTGCTGATAAGCCGATCCTGTTCAGATTAATTGAGTACTGAGAGCAACCCAACCAACCAATCGCATAAAATCTGAACCAAAGAGGAGGAGAAACCGGTAATGAACAAAAATTAATCCCAAGAGTGTAAATAAAAAACCGAAGTTATCTTCAAAGATCAATTCTACAAATATATTCTTCAAAAGTGTGAAACTTTACATCGATGATCCAAATTTATTCCTCCAATAGGGGCTTTGTTATCTATTGAAAGGATTGAGCATAGCAAAATAGCAAATAGTAACCTAAAATGTAAAATTATCCCCTTTTTCTACGAGAAAGACCAACCCTTTTAGCGTGAAAGGGATCAAAGATTATTCCGGTCAATGCACAAAGAATCGCCCCATGGAGCAACGATTATTAGGATTGAGAACAAGTTGCCGTAGAATTGTGACCTATGTTCTTCCACTTCCTAAAGAATCTCGGAATGTTTGTTTTTCAACTATGCATAAAAGAGTGTGCAAACCGCTATCTAAACAAGTTCATACTTCCTTATCGGTTTTCCGATAAAATTTGGTCTTGTCAATTTTAACACCTACAAGCAAACTAACCACTCCAATCGAAGGAAAAATAACGCCACAACGAGAGATACGTATTGAGACCTCATATGCGCCAGTGAGCCCGATCTGTTCAGATTTATCGAGTACAATGAGCAATTGAGCTAACCAATCGCGCAAAATCTGAACCCAAGAGAAGAAGAGACCAGATCTGCGGCCGTACCTCAGTAGATCCAAACAGCTTCTATAAGTCTATAGCTTAATATGTAACCTATTACAAAAGTATTTATTCATATACTCGATAGTTAATCTTTTTTTTAGCTCTCAGGCTTTCTTGATTCCAAGAAGCCAACCCTAACAAATTTGACCGCACGCACACAAAATTGCTAATGCAACTGAATGTTTACCATGATCTGATTTCACACACACAAAAAAACCACAAATTACCAAGCATCCAAAATTCTACAATCCAATATTCCCTTTTTCACCTACCATCGGGGGGCGGAGCTAGGAAAAAAAGCCATCGGTGTTGTTGGGGTCATTATGAACTTATAACACTAAATTGTAATTTGTAATAAGAGGATCATATGTTTATATACTAAAGGAATCATGTATGTCGACTTGGAGAGCGTCGGTGTTATTTGATTCCGATCCATACACTATAGATCTGCCCCTGCCTACCATTTCAAAATGAAAGGATACAAGTATACAACAAGACTTGTGTAGCAGGAACCAAGATGCTGAAGACATTGGCATGCATGGCCCGAGTGCATGGTGGCAAAGAGTGGCCCAACATCAATCCAAGTTCGTGCACCTCCATGACCACCAATCAGGCTGCTTGTTTGGAAAACCTCAACTTTGGGAAACCCAAGAGAAGCGCAACACTGCTCACCGTGGACGTCATGCACAACAACGTATGGCGTACGTGTCATCAAGGAATGCGTCCGTGGCCGCAACGTTCACGCTTAGGGCCACCTCCATGGCTCCACCATCTACTTCACTGACCACATCTCCTACTTGTTGAGTGCTGCCGATGCCACCTACCGCCACCTGAGCCCCAATCCGCCATCGCCGAACCTAGCGTCATCCTAACCAGATTAGACTACGAAAACCAAGAAACAAGGGGAGGGGAGTGGGGGAATACGGGAGGCTATGAGGGGAGGGGAAGGTGGATGGGATTGGTAGGGAATCTCCATGGGATTGATGGGAGAGGCAAAGAGGTGCAGCCCTGCTGTGACAGTTGTCATGAACAAGGATATGGCAATGCGACACCAACGTCAAAAGTCACCCCTTCACCACATGCCTCTATGCCGTAGCAGTTCCTCGCTGTCGAGCGCAAGCTGCTTCCCCACAAGGGGAAATGGCTAGCGCATCAGGAAGAGAGAGAGGGGGGCATCAAATGAAAAGATTGGGATGGGGATTACTTGCTTGTGAAGCTCCAAGAAGTCTCGACGTGGCCTATCACCAGGCAGACTTAGTCACCGCCTCCAAATCCGATCCGATCGAAGTTTGACAATGTTGCTTTTGTCATCGAGCCACCGCTTCGCCGATATCGGCCAGATCCAAGGCACAGCCAGGATCAAGGAGCTTGTCACGATGGTGCTCGCAGCACACAAGAAGGGTGTTCTCTATGACGATCAATGCACAACTAAGGCCACGCTACCTATGGGCTCCTCATTGAGCTCATGAGTGTCCACAGCATCGTCATCATCCCCTGCCTCCCTCATAGGATCCACCAATGTCGTCATAGTCTAAAGATGGTGAGATTGCCATTAGGCAGATCAAGAAAGAATAGACAGATTTTCCCCTTCCCTTCGTTGGTCGGTGACTCATCCTTGATCTTGCTGGTTTATTTTGTTATGCAAACTAGAGAAGATGATGGTAGCTATTGTTTCAATGTGTAGGCACACCATAGGCAACACCTGATCTTTTAGGATCGAAAAATGTCCATATAACACTTCGAATTTTGCTCAAAAGTCCGTTCAATACCTTAAACTTTGAAACTAGTTATCTAGTGCTCTAAACATTCTAATCCTGTTTGTTTAACCCCATAAGTTGGTTTTGCAAGGAAAAAGTCTATATAACACCATAAGCTTTGCTCAAAGTTCGTCGACACTCTAAACTTTGAAACCGATTATATAGCATCCGAACTTTCCAATCCCGTTTATTTAACTCTTTGAGTAAAGTTTAAGGTGTTATATAAAAATTTTTCCCTACAAAAAGCTTAAAGCGTTAAACCAGCAGTGATCGAGAAAGTTTGAATACTAAGGCCTGTTTGGTAGAGCTCGCCCGGCTTCAAGTGAGTGAATCTGTGGAGCTCGCCAAACGAAGTTTTCGATAATCGCTCCGTGGTGATTCCGTGAAGTGATTCTCCGAAATGAACTAGAGGTGGGAGTGAAAAAGTCGCTTCTCCGATTCACTCCCAACAAAGAGTCGGTTTCTCCATAGAGTTTATCCTATGGATTCGTTAGAGAATCACTTTCACGACAGAATCACTTCTCTCGAAGAATCACTTCTAACAGAGAATCAGAATCAGAGTGAGCTCTACCAAACAGGCCCTAAATATCCGGTTTCAAAGTTTAGGGTGTTGGATGGATAATAATAAAGATGCAGATGGTGACCAAGATATGGGTTATCAAAAAGCCGATAATCATATCAATGTAATATTTGGAGGATCGTCTGCATATGCTTCAAAGAGGCAGTTTAAGTGGCGCATGTGCATTGATTTTACCAGTTTAAATAAAGTTTATCCAAAAGATTATTTTCCTTTGCCTTGAATTAACCAACCGATGGACTCAACAGCGAGTTGTGATTGATGAGTTTCCTAGATGCATGCTCAGGTTATCATTAAATAAGTATGGCATGTGAAAATGAAGAGAAGACTTCCTTCATATCTCCGTTTGGTATCTATTGTTATAAGAAGATGCCATTCGGGCTAAAAAACATTGGAGCCACGTACCACCACCTTATGCAATGGACTTTCTATAGTCAAATAGGGCACAACATAGACTCTTATATTGGTGATCTCGTTGTAAAGAGCAAGAATAGCTATCGACGTTTGTTGTCGGCAATAATGAAAACGGGGCTAGGCGTCGGATCCAAACTCGATGGTAGCACAAGACGCAAGAATTATACAGGTTCGGGCTCTCGCGGAGGAGGTAATACCCTAGTCCTATGCTCCGGGATTATGTGTGTCTAGCTTATTTGCTGATGATCTGATGCTTCAATGTTCCCCTGCCCTTCCCTTTATATAGCAGGGGGCGGTTACAAAGGGGGAGTCCGGATCGGATACAAGATAGGGATTATGTCTCATGTACATATCCGTTTGGTAATGGTCTAGATTATGATAGTGTCCTACCTAATCAGGATCTGTTGCTATCCTCAGGGCTTCCTTGTTTTGTATGTCTGGCGCAACCTTGGCAGCTTCGGTTTTTATGCAATCCACTGGGCCCGACCTTATCCAGTTAGGCCTTGTAGGCCTGACTTGTAGATATCTGTGATCCATATACTCCACAATAGCTCTAATCATTTGTCAGATCTGGTTGAAACCTTCACTAATTTAAATAAGCATGAAATTAAGCTTAATCTAGAAAAGTGTCTTTTGGGCTTCTTCTGAAAAATTACTTGGTTTTCTTGTTTGTTCTTGAGTATTGAAGTAAATCTTGAGAAGATTCAGAGCATCAAATCCTTGGAACCACCTTTTATTGTAAAGGAAGGCTGTGTTTGGTACAGATCCAACTTCAATAGATCTGTGGATCTGGTAGAGCTGGGTATTTCTAGTTTCACCAGATCTATGGAGCTGGAGCTATGGATACATTAAGAGTGTTTAGGTGGGTCATCTTATTTACATTTTAGACTAAAAATATAAACATAATTCACTTTATTTTAACCTACAAGCTTCAGATCTGAGGTGGAGCTGGGATCTGGAACTCTACCAAATAGGGTTGAAGTTCAAGATTTAACTTATCAGATGACTGCTCTCAGTCGTTTATCTCAAGATCAGGATAGCGTGGTTTGCCTTTCTTTAAAGTAATAAGAAAACATGACACATTCAACTGGTCAAATGAAGCGAACAAAGCCTTTAATGATATAAAAAAATATTTGCAAAGCCCACTCACTCTGGTCTCACACACCCCCAATGAATCTTTGTTGGTATACTTAGCGGCTTCAAATAATGCAGTTAGTGTTGTACTAATGGTTAAACAAGAGCAAGTGTAGAAACATGTTTATTACATTAGTAAAGTTTTACACGGACCTAAGGAGTGATACTCTCAGCTTCAAAAATTGTTTTACGCCCTATTAATGGCTTTTAAAAACTTGAGACATTATTTCCAATCTCATTGGAATACAGTGCAATCATTTTTGTCTTGGAAAATCTCTTATATAACCAAGAGACAACCGGTCAGATTACTAAATAGGCAGTTGAACTTGGGTTATTTGATATCCATTTCGTAGCTCAAACATCAATTATATCCCAAATTTTGGTAGATTTTATTGCGATGAATGGATAAACAGTGAACCCTTGTTAAAAGTGGATACAACTAATTTCGACTACTAAAAATTATACTCAGCTAATATTGGGGTTACCTTTCTAGTAAATCGGAGATGGCTACCTCTCAAAATTTTGAGTAAAACCACTCCCGTCAGTAATCACGCTATGTGTCCTTGATCGGGAGTGGGGGTTATTGAGAAAACATTTTATCTTGAGCTTAAAATAAGCGCTCTTAAAAAGATTCTGGCTTTTGCTATTCTAATAGCGAAAAAGATGAACTAGTAAGAGAATACCAAGGAAAGTTTCGCAAAGATATAAGAAAAACTCAAAATTAGAAAAGAATTTGGAGGAAAATGGTGCGGTTCGATCTCATAATGATCTAGCACATCGGTTAGAAACTCAGAGGCGGAATCCTAACTCCACCAAAGCAGTGAACAGAACAAGACACCCCTCTTGAGGCACTGGCTTCATATCCTCCCCACTAGAGTCCCATCGTAACATTTCATGAGGAGGGACCAAACCTTGATCTTCAAGTTCCTTAACCCCCCCCCCTCGGTATGGTTTGACTTGTCCATGGCCATTAGTTGAGGGAGAATAAAAGGATTAAAGGCAAGAGCTCAGAAATTGTAAAGAGTTTAAGAACTTACTTCTACATTCAAACACAACAAAAATGTAAGGAATCAAAGATAATTTACCCCCTTTTATATAACTTAACCTATGACAGTTTTTGGACACCATTAGAAAGGTAAAAACTTTATTTTTTTCTAACTTCCTCCTTCTCTAGGTCATTTTGATGTATTTTCCTTAACCTTCTCTAAACTCTGCTGGGCTAAGGCCCTTTCTGAACCTTGTACTATGTTCTCTTTGGGCGGTGTGTTTGTACTTGTTCTTCTATCCTCTTATTTTAATGTAAAGTAGAGCTGCTATTCCTTAAAAAAAACTTTACTTTTTAATAAATAATAATCGACACCGGATTGATGTTCTCGAACTTCCTTTTAGATTTTCAAACTTGTCACCTTCTTTCCTTGATCATACTTTCTATCATAATTGATAGAAGAAGAAAAAAGGATGAAAGATGAAAATCATAAAGAACTAAGAGAAGGCTTAAAAATAATAGAGTTTGAAGAAATCAGATATGTTATCCTCAAATTTCTTTTTAGATATTTAAGCTTTTCACTTCCTTTCCTTGATCGTAACTGTCGACGTTTGGGAAACGAGTTCCCCGCTGAGCTTACTTGTTGATTGAGGGATCAACTAAGGCCCCTTTTTCGTGCTCGGGATTTTCCCTCAACTCTAACCGTCCAAGGGCATGAATGGTCGATCGAAACTGGCTTTCAGGGTATAATTGTCTTTATAGAAATTATCTAATCCCCGACAGTAACCTTCATCGCAATTAATGAGAGAAGAAATAAGGATGAGAAATAAAAAGCTTAAATAACTAAAAAAAAGTTTGAAAGTAATTTTTTTTTGATTCAGAGATATAAAGTATACAAAGGAAACTTTCTTCCTCTTTATCTTTCTTCCTCTTTATATATGCATTGCATATTAAAGATAGTTAGCGTTGGTTCAGTTACAAGATAAGTGCAAAGATTTTTTATTTATTGGCACTTAAAATAGTTAGATAGTTGGTGCATAACCCTATAAGGCTACAAAAAAAAAAAAATCTTGAGAAATAAACTCTTATTTCTAAAGACTTAGGGGCTAACTGGCGAGAATTAAAAGTCTATCACTTATTTGGACTCTTAATTATTCGTGACTATACTCTAATAATGGGTCTACAATACATAAAATCTATAATGTATAGAAAGAAGCCCACCCTTATTCAAATGGTTAAGTCTCCGACCAGTTCAGTTAAGATAGACAATAACTTTGTGTCGACGATTCGGGAACCGGTCCCCTGCCGAGCTTACTTGTTGAATGAGGGATCATCCTAAGGCCCCTTTTTCGCGGGGGGTATAGCTTCCGAGGACCTGCCGAGCTATGAAACGAGGTGGCCAAGACAATCACAGCGAACAGGGGGTCTCTTTTTATCTGGTTCGGGCCTCTCGCAGGGGAGATAACAACCCTACGTCCAGTGGTTGCACTACTGTTTGAAGGTGAGTTACAACGCGCTTGCTCGGGGAGCTCTGGGTGGTTCTAAGGATGTCCCTCCAGGTCGACCGTAACAAGCACTGTGTACAAGTGAAAATAGTAGATGAAGTCGAACCCTCAACCCTTCACGCGAGAGGGTATTTATAGGGGATTACAGGCGACATAGCATTCATTACAGGGGGCGCGCTAATTGTTCGGACGTGGGTGGAGCTGTTCCCGCGCCTCCCGCCGGGCGTAGCGTGACGTGGGCACAGTGGGCGCAGACCGTGGCAGCGCAGACCGCGGGCGTGCAGTCCTTCGAGCCGCCAAGTTATTAATGACACGTCGTCTTCGTGGACTCCACCCGGCTTTTGGGTGAAGCCCGAGGTCCCTTTGGCGACCAGGTCGTCTGGTCGTGAGCCCCCGAGCAGGCCCGCTCGGGGACGAGCTTGATAGAGGACGGGGTAGGCCCGGAGGTCGAGCCACCTGAAGGCCCCACCTGGGGGCAACGCCCGAGCAAAGGCATGGTCGGTGGCCGCCGAGTTACGATGGTCGTCCATGGAGAACATCCAATCCCCGACACTTTGCTTAACATTGATCCTCCTCAATGAGTGAAATAGTCATCCCGACCAGTGAACTGGTCGGGGACAAGTGATTATCCCCGCACATGTCTCCATATGTAGAGTTATCTAACAGATATGCATAAATACCCGGAAGTTATCTCTGAAAAAGACACCATTTGGCGGTAAAACATCTCTCGGTTACACGACACCCCGTAGAAAACAAATGGTGCCTCTTCAACCGATATAAATAGGAAGGCGATCCATGCTATTGGTGGAGATAGGCAATTTGCAACCAGAATAAGCAATAGGCATCTAAGAGAATTCGTAATCATTCTGTAATTTGTATACTCTGTAGAGCCGCTTGGTTAATAAAAAGCAATCCCATATATTATTTTTCCTCATCTTGTTTACTAGAAGTCTATAATTATATTTTTATAAGCTCGATTAAAGGATCCTAGGTCTTAGACATCGACCGATATTAAGTTGGACCCTCTCTAAAGCATGATATGTGTCAACACCAAACTTCCCCATCTCATTAACTTCTCTGTTGACCCTTCATCTTCTGTTTGAAGATACAACATACGCACGCAGTATTTCTTGTCTATCATTGATGTGTTCGTCGATCATGCATGATGGTTGGGGATTCGATTTTCAATCACAAACAACTACTAATCATAAATAGATGCACGCTTGTACATCTCGTTTTAGTTGGCATGACAGCAAATTAGCTACATCAATTACTAAATTGTTGCTTGCGCCCAAGAAACTCGAGGGCATTACGAGGAATACTAAAAAATACTCCCCGATCAGGAAAATCGGGAAAGAAATCCAATCGTGCTGCTTTGGCCGACTGGTATGCAACTCATCAACTTTACATAATGTGAATAACTTGGATGACGTCCATGTCGAGAAGCCCAGGCACCGCACGACATGGATGATCGGCAAAGCCACACGATGACTCACCGGACTCGGCTGCAGTGCTGCCGCCACATCAACGGCGGCGTGGAAACCTTGCATGCATGCAGCACCGTCCCGTCCATTAGGGTGCGTTTGGTTGGGTGTATGAGGGTGAATGGAATGAGATAGTACAAGATGGATAGAATGATTCTGGATGAGATGGTACAGGAGAGGTGTTTGGTTGCCTGAATGGAATGATATAAGATTTTGTTTGGTTGCTTGGATGAAATGATACAGGATAGTATGAGATGATGTTTGGTTGTTTGAATGGAACGGTACAGGATGGTACGAGCTGATGTTTGGTTGGAAGGATGAAGTTGGATTGAGAGATGAGGTTGATTTGAAGGATGAAGTTTGATTGACCGGCTACCGATACAACAAGTAGTCTCAACCGCGATCTCACTGCACACAATAACACAAACAAATACCGATAGATGTGTAGTCTTGATACAGACAAAAACTGCACGAAAACCGATTGAAACGTTGGAGTCTTGATGCAGGCAAAAAAAAAAGCACTTCAACAAGCACTTCTAGTCACAGCATGTGTTTCTTCACGAGTTTGCACAGATAGCCAGCACTTCTAGTCGAGTTGTTCCTCACGAAGCTTCTCCAACAAAAGAAAAATCCGGTCAAAAAGTTGCCTTTGGTGCTTGTTCACGTGTTGGAATTCACGAGCAAGCTTTGCAAAGAAAAATAGCGATCCGAAGTCGGTGCTTCTTCTCGCACGGTGGTGGCGGCGAGGGCGCCAGAGCGAAGACGGTTCTGCTGGCGGCCGATCAAGCGGGCGATCGAGGGCAAGACGGCAAGAAGCAAGAAGCTTGAAAGTGCATGCGACGACGGGCTTGAAGGCAGAGTGCCGGCGGAGACTTTGCCGGAGGGGCGGCGCTGTTGCCGACGTGAGGCGCAGACGAGCTCGAGGAGATCGGCGTCGCCGACCGAAGGGCGGTGGCCGGAGCGACGCGATGGACGATGGCGGCGACCGGCGATGATCGGCGCGGCGTGGCGAAGAAGGCCCACTGGACGGCGGCGTCGTGTCTGGCGGCGACGCGATGGGAGGCGACGCAACGGGGAGCGACGGCGCTGCGGCGACGAGTGATGAAGCTGGCCGAAACCGATCCAATCAGACGAAGATGAACAGCCACGTGCGAGTGGGCGAGGAGACCAGCCTTGAGTGAACGACGCAGTCCTGTACCGATCGATTCAACGAAATTTGCCGAATGAAACGATACAGCATTTTAAGGAATATTCTAGGAATCTGTACCACCTCGTCTCGTATCGAATGGTTCCATTAAGTTAACCAAACACAAAAATAAAGTCAGATCCTGTATAAGATGATCCGGTTCACCCTGGTATAGCGAACTAAACGCACCCTAATAAGATGGAAACGGCGGCCAAATAGGAAGAAACAGGTGGGTTAAGGCATGTACAGTAGTGTGGCGTTAGTTATTTATATGTTTGTTACGGAGATTTTTTTTGTGAGGTGTTTTTATATTTTTTTATAATTGTATAAATATTAAAGTATGAATAAATGATAGATGGTGATTACTTACTTCAAAATTTGTACAACTTGTATTGGGAGGACATTACTCTTTTTTTATATGGAAGAGAGAGAAAGAGGAGAAAGAGTATAACAATTTTTTCATAAAGAGAGGACTATAAGAAGCATAAAATATCATTACGTGAGTTATTGACTATAATAAACACTTTTTTATACTATAATTAAAAGAGCATAGAATCTCATATATAGAGACAATATAAAATGTTACAGATTATAGAAGTTATCTTTAATTTTGTCTTTAGATAACATAGAGCAGCATGTAGACAACAGTTATTTTTACTATTGTGCATACTCTTAACGGAGAGTTAATGAGATTTAGGCTTTAAGGTTAATGCTGGCACATGGGTCCAAATTGATAGCCTAAAAGAATGAACGATCGAGTCGTGCCTCGCCCCTACTTTAGGGTTGAAAACGGTTCGGATATTTTCCGACCGATCCGGATATTTTCGGACACGGATTCATCGGATCGGATATTTTTCGGATAGTATCGGATCGGATCACGGATACGGATATTTTTTCGCTCGGATACGGATCTGATTCTAGTAGCTCAATATCTCGCTTGGATACGGATATTTGATTCGGATAATCCGGATAATAGTGGGTCGGATATCCGGATAGCATATGGCTGGGCCAAGACTACTCTTTTGGCCCAAAAGGTTTCTTAATTTCAGAATTATTTTCTAATTTAGTTAATCTCTAAAGAATGTTTTAATTATTAAAATTAACAAACCAACTCTAAAAATTATGAATTTTTTGAGAAAGTTCTAGTAACAATATAACATTCAAAAATTATTTTCAAGATTTTATCAATTTTTATTTTTCTAAAAATTCAAAAACTCCTATTCTTGATAGGAAAATATATTAAATAAGTAGCTAAAAATACATAAAAACTCATAAATACATAATTTGTTAATTTAAACATAATTCAACTAAGATTATAAATCTTGAGTCATTACATGTAATTGTTATATACTTTTCCTAGAGATATGATATCTAAGTATTATCAAACATTTAGTATGTTATGTGTTTGCTTCTATTTGTATCTCTCGAGCAAAGATTACCTTTATTTTGTGTTTTAATCTATGTGTATGATGAACTAATCATATATGTGTAATTAACTAAACCTTATATAATTTTGTTTATGATATAGTATCTAACTATTGTCTAAGTGAATGAAAATACATATATTTATTCAGTTTTCAATAATATTTTGATCAAATCAATTAGTTATGTGTTTCATTGATTTTTATGTACAATTTAAGGGGTTGTCATGTTCGATAAATATTCAAACCAGATCCGATTCGATTCAGATTCGATCCAGATCCGTGATTCGATATCGTCTGTATCCGTATTCAGTATCCGACTATCCGTATCCGTATCCGCATCCGGAAAAAATATGAAACAAATATGGTAGAAATTTATTATCCGTCCGTATCCGATCCGTTTTCACCCCTACCCCGGCCTATGCAATAATGCAACACGCACTGCCAAATCAACCCAGGGGCGCGGCGGCGGCCCCGCGCGGGGGGTTGGTTCTGAAATCTGAAGAGAATATCCGGTGAGCGATCCGGACCGAAAGGTATCTTTTTCCATCGCAATTCTGATCAGATGCAATGCACGCGTAACAGGGACGGAGGTTCCTTACACGGTTGCCTGTAGTGTAAAGTTGTAGCTGACCGTTGCTTGATTTCATTAATCCAGATTAATCCTATTGTATTTAGCGGAGATAGATAAACTGACTCATAAGTCATATACCTACGCTAAGAATCATCGAAGGGTTTATTTATGTAGTAGTTTCGTGTAAACAGTTAAATTTAGCCAAAGTTGGTAACTTGGTAATGGATTTCCCTTCTCCCTAAAACAGAGCTAACTTGCACTAACGCAAATTGGATGATATTGGTCCAAGATGCTCTGCAAACAACCATGCCATTTCTAGTTGTCTACAAAACATTTTCTATGCCCATTTTTTCTTACCTGAAATGTATATTCACAAATTTTCTTATATATATATTTGCTTATAGCTGCTTATGGAAACATCAAAAGGAGCCCCCAAAATACCACCAGTAGGTGGTCGGGCTTAGTGCGATTGGCTGGAGCGAGCGACAGAGTTCATAATTTCGCGGAAACCACTTTGAAAACCGCGGTTTTCGACCTTATCGCTGCGGTTCGAGATTCAAAACTGCTCGGTAAACTGGTCTAATTTAAAAAATTAAAAATTTTTAAAAAACTTATGTGTTGAAAACCGTTGAAAAACCGTGGTTTTCGCAACAAGTCGCTCAAAAACTGATCGAAAAACACCTTTTTTAGGAACATTCAATTGGTTGGCTGGTTTTTCGTTGAGAACTGAACGGTTTTTTTTTCAATTTTTTTGATTTCTTAACTTTTCGGTTTTTGACGGTTTTTGAGCGGTTTTTACGATTTTCGTATCACAAATTTTAAACTGGTTTTTAAAAATGGTTCTTGAATCCCTAGAGAGCAAACGCCGGCATTTGAGCGCAGCTTGATGCGGGCGCGACGTGAGGAGGCAAGTACTGCGCGGGTGTACATGTGCGTAGGGTGTGTGCGCGTATGTAGCTCGCCTATTGTTCTGTCTTTTATAATGAATGCCAGTGCTCTTATCATTTTAAAAAAAAAATACCATCAATGGAGATCATGCATGGTTACATGTGAGGTTATGAGCTATTTTTCGGCTGTGTTTGGTATAGTTTCAGTTCCATCAGATCACAGATCTGGTGGAGCTGGATATTCTTAATTTCACCAGATCCGTGAAGCTGGACCTGTGGGTATATTAAGAGTGTTTAAGTAGGTCATCTTGTTTACATTTTAAATTCAAAATATAAACTTAATTCACTTTATATTAGCTTACAAATTTCAGATCTAAGGTGAAGTTGAGATCTAAAATCCTACTAAACATGGCCTTCATTTATATCTATGTCATATTTCAAACATATATTTTTATCATTTTGATATATCTCTCGAGGTTCTAAGGGCATGTTTGTTTTAGTTTTTGATTCTGGATTCTAGCCCCAAAAGCAGAATAAAAAACAAACAGTCTGATTCTAGAATCCAATTCTTATAATCCAGCCCACCCATGTACACTAGAATCCACAATCCATTTCATATGTATTTTTGGATTTCAATTTTTAGAGAATCAATTTCTCTACAATCACAATCCAAAATTAGCTTTTAGAGAATCCAAAACTGAAAGAAACAGACCCTTAGTCATAAGCTCATAGCGAGTCTTGGAGGTTGCAAAGCTATTTATCTGTCTTGGTGATTAGGATTACTCTCGGGTTGGAAAATAAATATTTCTATCTATAGTTAAATTCATGTTTATATTGTAGAAAATTTACAGGAGACAATACGCTCACTCAATTTTGTTAAGAAAGCCCTGTTGAAAACGAGGCCTTGGATGGTTGGATTACTACTTTTTTTAAAAAAAATTTCTTTACGTAGCATTTTACTTACCTGGATGACGAGGAAAAGGACTAATAATAATAATAATAATAATAATAATAACTATCCTTACTATCCTTATACCGGAGAGATTTCCCGTCCATTGAGGTGGGCCACGTGTCCATCCTCGCGAATAGGCCCTCCAGAAAATTAGAAATTACGTTTAGGTTATTTTGATTGTTTTTTAATAAAATAGACCCGAAAAATATTAAAATTACGTTTAGGTCCCTCCGCGGTTTACGTTTAGGTTCTTCCGGTGGTTTTTAGTGGAGCGGACCTCGGGAAAAAATAATTTATATTTCTCTACAGTTAAAACAACACAAATTTGACGAAGGTTTATAGCAGCCTATAGATTCGCCGACGGGTCCTAACAACGGTTTTCTCAAAAAAAAAATACAGATTCGTCAAAGGTTTATAGCAGCCCATAGATTCGCCGACGGGTCCTGACATCGGTTTCCTCAAAAAAAAAACAGATTCGTCGAAAGTTTATAGCAGCTCATGGATTCGCCGATTGGTCCTTCCGACCCATTTTTTTAAAAAAAAAACCGAAAAACCGAAAATACAACCAAATTCCTCAGATTTTTCACGCTACATCGTCGTGCGCGACGCGGTGTAGCGCGTTGTTCTTGCTAGTAAACTAGAGAAGAGACGAGAACCATACGCAAAACGAGGAATCAAAATAGTATAAACCATATGCAAAACGAGGAAGAAAAGAGAAGGAAAAAAAAAGAGCGACGAAACAGCAATTTGGATCTGTCCCCTGCCCTCCCCTCGCCTCGTGTCCCGTCTCGTCTCTTCCAGCGCCGCAGCCTTCAAAACCTCCACCGCCGCTCGTTTATACTTCCCCGTCCCCCCGCAAGAGAGCGCCTCCTCAAGCAAAAGCCGAGAGGAAAATTGGAAACCACTCCCCAACCAATTCGCCCCCCTCGCGTCCTCACATGGCAGCTCCGCGTCTCCACGGCCAATTCGAACCCATCAAGAACTGCCCCTGCCCCTGCTTCTGCTTCTGCTTCTCCTACCCCTGTTCTGACTCGCGCTCCCATTTCGATCTCGCCGCCCCCGCCGATTCCTGCTCCTACGGCTCCCTCCGCGTCCACCGCACCCGCTCCTGATTCGAGCCCCTGCCCCTCCCGTCCTCCTGCGCCGTTCTTGCGTGGTGGTGGTGGTGGTGTCTTGCGATTATTAGAACGGTCTCGCGTTTCTTGGACGGTCTTGTGATTCGGGCTCTTGCTGCGCTGTCTCGCCATGGGGAAGAGTAACTTTCTCTCCACGCCGTTTGCTTGGTGTTTTTTTTTCTTGGTTGGTTGCGATGGTGCTTGGTTCTGCGTTGATTTTGATTTGGGGGCGTGCGTTCTGTAGGTAAGAAGAACAAGGTCCGCGGCGGCGGCGGGGGGGATGACCTGCTGGACAGCAGTGACGCCGACAGCGTGGGCTCGTCGTCCACGGCCCTGTCGGATCTCTCCATCTCGTACGGCACGGAGCATGTCAACTCCCAGGAGTTCGTGGTCGACAAGTGCATCGACGATCTGTACGAGAAGAGGTGAAGTGTTGTATCCTTTCTTTATGGCTGTTAGCATTTCGGTATTGTATGCCAAGTATTCAGTTTTCGTTCGGGTAGAGAACCTGAGATGGTGTGACAGGCCTTTGCTTTGATTAACTATGCGCGATTTACTTGTGCTTATATAATCGATTTACTTGTGCTTTTGTAATGATATGTGTGGTTCTTGGTGTATCATGGTACTGATGATAGCACCATAATCAATCAGACGATGGTTTTGACACCCGCTCATATTTGGCTGAGAAATATTTGATTCTATCGATGGTTTGGGATAATATTCTTAACCTGCCTTGTGATACACAATGGTTCAGGTCTTCATGAGTGACTCGACTCGCTCCTCTAGTCCTTTTTAGTTCTTAGTAGTTTGCTTCTTACCTCGAGTGTTTGGTTTAGCGTGCAAATTATCATTGCTACGAACTTATGGCATGGTGATTGGTAAGCGGTAGTATCCTGTAGCTAGTACTGTGGTTACTGGGTTAACGAGTAATGGATAGTCTTGTTGCAGTTGATGAGGTTGCTTTTTCCTTGATTCTTGGCGGGATGTTGATGTTGGTCGGGAAACAATAGGAAGCAATTCACGACACTGTATTTCTTTTTACGAAATTCTATTTCGTGTTTTACTTAACAAACCTTTTAGAATTCAATTTCCCTTTATTGTACTTATATGGTAACTATAGCTTATTTATGAAAATTTGCATCTAATAAGTTGAAGTAGACAAGTTTAGTTTTATGTGCTGCATTATATTGTTCATGCTTCATAGTGAAGTTTGTGAGCTTCGTAAGACCTTGAGCTGGAAATGTGGAGATGGTGGGAAAATAAGTAGAGTACTTCAATGATTGGAAAGTTATTTCCAAGAAGGTTTCAATAAAAGAACAATAACTGCAAGTTGGTGATACATTTGCTTAACTTGTTGGTTTCCTTATGCTGGTTGCTGTGAATGGACGATCAAGTAAAAGAATATAAGTGAGCTAATCCTGATTGTTCATCAGTTCATGCTTGTAAACATACGAGGGCTGAGGAGCCCTATGCTTTACATGTTTGCTTCCTGATCTTAGTTTGGTGGTCATATTGTTGAAATGCTATGTTTCTTTTGACAACAATGAACCATGGCATTGGTAAATAGTTTTATCTATGCCGAACTTCATGCTCTTCATGTTTTGATTATTATACGTTCTACCATTGCATCTATAATCCCTCAGGTAAGGATATTTGAAGGGAAATACATGAATGGAAATCATCTTTTGGTCCTACCTTGCTGCTTCTGTGCCAGTATCGTATTGAAATTTGCAGTAAGAACATATCCTTTGTATAATGTATTTGAGGTGATGCTTGTTTCGATGTTCTTATATTTATCTTAATTGTTGAGAACCTTTTGCTCCTACATGATGGTGGAAGGGAGGGCCATGAGGCCCACCACGTTTCCACTTGTGCCGTTGTTGATCTTCTCCCTGCAAATTTGTGTAACTCCATTGCTGATGTCAATGTTGAATCCTGTTCATTAAATTTGCTGCATGACAATATGTAGCACCATCACGTAGGATGTAGAAATAATCATACTTGCTTTTTATGTATTGTACTTAGTATATTACCTTTTATATTTGAGCAGGGGGTCTACAAGAGAGGCAGCATTGGTTGCACTGGTTGATGCTTTTGAAAGTTTTATTCTTAATGGTCTTGTGGAGAACAAGTAAGTTATTTACATTCAACTAGTCAATCTTAAAGTCTTAATGGTTGCATGTGTAGATAGTAGTTCTTTAACCGGGAGCTATACACATTTGTATATTTGCAATTTTATAAACGCAAAAAGTTCCCATGTCAAGCTGAAAATTTGACCAAGTCCCAACTTGTTACATTCTGTGTCATCATGGTAGCTCACTTTTTAAATAAAGATGTATTTTATCCGAATCTACTCTGTTTAATACATTATCCATTTTATTTTTCTCTTTTGAAGATATGCCACTCTACTGAGTCAATTCAACAATTCGATGAAGAAGGGATCCATTAAGGAGGCTTGCCTGGCATCCCGTGCCATTGGTTTGTTTCCTGTCCTATTCATACTCGTTTGCAGTTCAATACAACTACTGTTATTATCTTACACTGTTTTTGGACTTGCAGGGTTATTAGCTATTACACTTGGTGCTGGGACTAGCTCGCATGAAATAATGGTGGAGTCACATCCACAACTTTCTAGGATACTTCAAACTTGGTCCGATGCTTCAAAGATGATTTCTGTATGTAGAGACTTTTCTTGTTCTTTTTGCTTCCAAACTTTATTTGCATTTTCAGTAAAGTGAATCTAAATTGACCTGTTGTAGGCTCTTGATTGTTTGGCTGTCGTCACATTTGTTGGTGCAACTGATCTGGCTGAAACAGAGTTATTTTTGAAAGCCATGTGGGATGTGATTCATCCAAAATCTGGTTCAAATGTATGTATAGGTGCCATTGATTTGTAATCAGACTTTACGAACTAGTGATTGAACAAGGAAAGCATCCAATTTTCTAGGATGGCTAAAATATATTTTGGGATTTCTGACTTTCTGTAGGTGGGAACAGTCCGGAAACCAAGACCACCTGTGTTAGCAGCTGCTATATCTGCTTGGACATTTCTGCTAACAACTATTGGTTCATGGAGAATAAATACTGATAGTTGGAAAGAGTCAGTGCCCCTCTCTCTCTGAGTGTGTGTCATGCTAAGCTATTACTTCATGAAATTACTTATTTTTATCTTTCTTCTATTTGCTAGGCCAATCGCATTTCTATCAACTCTTCTAGAAGCGGAGGATCGTGCTGTTCGAATGGCTGCTGGTGAAGCATTAGCTTTGTGCTTTGAGTTAAATCTGCTTGATGTTTCCTCATGTGAAGATGCTGATGTTGACACTGGAGGAACTGGTGGCTCTAAGAGCAAACTTTTCCTGGACATGCAAGCATTGAAAGCCAAAATATCAGGTCTTGCTTCTAATCTCTCTATGGAGGCCGGTGGAAAAGGTGCAGATAAGAAAAACCTCTCTGACCAAAGAGATCTGTTTCAACGAATATTGTATTTTGTTAAGGTCTGGGCCATTTTCATTCTTGTTGAATCTTTAAATGTTTGGTTCTGTTTGCGTATCATTGATAATGATCTTTTTCCAGTATGGTGAGTGCCCTGAAGAATCACTTAAGATTGCTGGAAAGCGTGACATTTTAAGGGTTTCATCATGGTCTGAATTGATTCAGGTGCTTGATTTTTTCTTTCCTTCAATGGTTCCGGAATTGCTGCATTTTTACACGTCTTGAGCTATTTTTCCCTTGATGATCAGCTGAACTTCTTGAAGCGGTTTCTTGGGAGAGGCTTTCTGAAGCACGTGCAGGTTATTGTTTTCAGATTGATTCATTTTTTGCACTGCGCTAATTTACTTGCTGATGTGACAAATGTTAGCGTTGTTTTCAATACAGGAAAATGGACTTCTTCAAGATGTCTTTGACATTAAGACTGACACAGCTGAAACCCTGTCATCTACTGATAAGGTAGGAAACTGAGATGATAGATAGCCTTAATTTGCAGTGATGATTATTATAGAGGATGCTATAAACAAAGAGTATTTGATTTGGTTTGTGGGAATATTTATGAGTGGTTCTTCTCTGAGTTCGTTGTTAATTTTGTTTGCACATTTCTCGTTCTGATCATAAACAATCCAAAAACACTTGCAGAAAATCTTTAGGTCTGGAGAAGAGAAAGGAAGAGCTCTAAAGCTGAACAGGGATCGTCGTTTAGCCCAGGTGATCTGAACTCTCACTTTCTGTTATTGGCACTTCTCACTGAACTCTACCTAGTACCTTGTTTTTCTTCAGTTTTGCTTAATAAAGATAATTATTGAATGAGATCATGGTTTGATCAGTACCTTAAGATGATTATTATGGTCTACCATGCTAACATAGGAGGTCTTAACTGGAAATTGCTTTCTAGTGATGCATATTTCCTTCGACGTAGCTTTGGGCATTCTCTTGGCACGCCATGTTTACCTGTTTTTCTTTTTTTTTGAAATAGCCTGTTTTGCTGACATTTTGGCCCCAGAATGGATGCCAATAGCCATACATAACCTTTTCATCTCTATTTACTAATGCCATCAACGAAACATTGACTAACAATATCTTTGATGTTCTGCATTAATTTCAGGCGAGGAAGAACGCTGCGATCTTGAATGAGTAACAAGGATAGGAAAACGAATTCTCATCCGCTCCGCTTTTTCCTCCTTTTAGCTGGACTGTTATCTGTGTGAACCACTCTACATCCACATAGTTTGGAGTATGTGCTCTCGTACTATGGTGCTTTGCGATACTGCGGAAATACCAGACCGAAAGTTTGTAGTATGTGTTCTCGTACTATGTTGCTTTGCGATACTGGGGATATACCAGACCGAAATGGATATCTATTGCTCAGTCCTATGTGATGTGTCTTCACGTGTGAAGTAAGGTGCTCTTTTAGTGGAGCTGAATGTATCAGATGCTCAAAGCATGTGGCCTGAAGTTACGGTGTGAAATTCTAGCACACTCGAACGCCTGATCGCCTCCACCGGCTGGACGGACGCCTGTGAAATTATGTGCCTTGTGCTCTGGCCTCACACACGAGGGTCGGATTGAGATGCGCGGGTGCCACGTCTAGCACGCCCCCTTGCCACCCGTACCGGTCAGCCGTGGGGGGCATGGCCATGGTTCAACTTTTCGATTTGTGAAAAAATTCGAACCCTCCCGAAATCCGAAATTTCAACTGAATTTCGGTTTTTCGGCTAAAATACATTCAAAATTCAAATCCGGTTTGTTTGGCACTGAAATTTCTGAAATTTCGCCAAAATTACCCCAAATTTCGCACAAAATGCACTGACTGAAAATTGGTTCAAACGATGTCAAAAAATTTTGAAATTTTTTTGTAGGTTCTTGACACATTAGAGATGTTCTCATAAAATTTTCAGGTGATTACCAGTTCTGATTTTTAAAAAATTCAAATATTGGTACTGTCCCGATGAAACGTTGATCGGCAAGTTTGAACCGGATGAAAAATAGTACAAACGACGTTAGAAAATTTTGAATTTTTTTTTGGAGATTTCTGACATATTTATGATATTTCTGTAAAAATTTCAGATGATGATCAAATGTGAGAAATTTTTAAAAATTCAAACATTGGTACTGTCTTGGTAAAGCGCTGAGCGGCAAGTTTCATCCGAATGAAAATTAGAACAAACGAGGTTATAAAATTTTGAAAATTTTTCTGGAGGGTCCTGACACATCCATAATATTATCATAAAATTTTCATATGATTATCAACTGTTATAAATTTTTAAAAATTTGAACAGTGCTTCTATCCTGTTAAAAGGGCGATGATCAATAATATAAAAAAGGTTTAAATTTTTTTAAAATTTTACATAAGGGTGAAAAGGAAATGCTTAATATCTCATAAAAAATTTGAATCATGATCACGCTCCAGTGAATTTATAACATTTTTATAAGGCATAATACCATTTATGTTCTTTCTCTGTTTGATTTTTGAAATATAATACAACAAATTAAGTTCAGTGCTTACTGCATTAATAGATTTTATTGAGCAAACAAAGAAATTTGATTTTTTAAAAAAATTTATAGAATGGTACTGAGGAAATTATTAATCTGTTATAAAAATTTTAGATCATGATCACACTCGAGAAAATTTAGAAAAATCTAACAAGTTTACTGTCCCAATTATGTCCATTCAATTTTTGATTTTTTAAAGATAACAAATGATGTTAAATTATTTTTTAATTTTTTTGTATGATTCTAAACTACTAAGTATAGTACCATAATTTTTTTAGATTATTATCAATCTTGTAAAAGTTTTTAAAAATCTGATAGTGTTTCTGCCCAAATTTTTAAAAATCTAAAAAAACTAGTTTTTCAAAAAAAATTCATGTAAGATTACTTTATTAGGGGTCATTGGACTAATTCCGGTCAAATCCGGCCCTAAAACATTAAAATCCGGATTAAAAACTCGAAATTTCGCCGAAATTTCCGAAATTACTGTAGTAGTACTGTAGCAAAATCAAATTTTTTTAAAAAATTTAAATTCGGCTGGTATAACAAAATTCAGCATGTCTCGAAAAGCGAAATTTCGGCAAAATTTCACCGAAATTCGGCGAAAGTTTGAACCATGGGCATGGCCGCATGGGGCGTGTGCTCGGACCCTCGTGGGCTTGTCGTAGGCTTTCCCGCTGCTGTGCAATGTGCGGCTCCAGTCTCTGGCGGGCGCTACCAGAAGTACGAGGAAGTATGGGGATCGTGGTTGGCGAATGTCAACAGTTGATCACCCAAGACGATTTGCTAGTAGGGGTGGAATCGAGCCGAGCCGAGCCGAGCTCGGCTCGGCTCGACCGAGCTCGTCAGTTTGCGAGCCGAGCCGAGCTCGGCTCATTGTCTTTGTCGAGCTGAAAACCGGGCTCGGCTCGGGCTCGGTCGAGTCTCGAGCCGAGCCGAGCCGGCTCGTGAGCCGCCTGGCATGTGGGCCCGCCTCATTGCATTAACTCTCAAGTATGTTCATTGTATGTTCCTTGTTCAATATGACTGTATGAATGCCAAGCCGATTGAATGTCTGTGGGATGTGGCTAATTTTGTATTAAAATTAAGCCTCATGTAATTTGGATAATCAATTAATGATTAGTGAAAGTGATTTTGAATATTTGAATTTTACCGAGCCTAATGAGCCAACGAGCCGTTCGCGAGCCGGCTCGGGCTCGGCTCATTGTAGCACCGAGCCAGACGGTAGGCTCGGGCTCGGCTCGTTGATGCACCGAGCCGAGCCGAGCCGCACCGAGCCGAGCCGAGCCGCGAGCCTCGAGCTATTTTTCCACCCCTATTTGCTAGGGTATGAAATGAAAAATGGAGCGCACACAACTTAGAAAGTCAAAAAAAATTTCTCTTTATTAGATTGCTTTAGATCGATTCATTTATATATAGGGGTGCTACATTTATAGTTGAAGCAGCAAAAAATAGATTCGGATTCGTCCACACAGAGGTAGAGTCTAATCATATTTGGTTAACTAGGATTTAAATCCATCCATATCTTAACATTTCCCCTTGGACGGATACCGTATAATGCACGTGTCTCATAAAAAACTCTCCCTTAAAAACCTAATGTAAAAAAAGAGATAGAGAAAATAGTACATTGCACTCACACATTATGTAACACTAGTTGCCTCATTAAAAATCTCCATATGAGAAAACATCAAAAACTCACTTAAGGAAACAAGAGTACAACTTATAATCTTCTGCATTTAAAGTAGAATCTTCATAATTATACTAAGAGTCATGGTTCAGAGATTTACTCTCCCTTGAACTCTATATATTTCTAAGTCGTCTCATCCCAATACCATTAACACATCTTTGAAAAATAGATTTTGGCAAGACTAGTGAATAAATCTGCTAGATTTTCACATAACTTAGTTTGCAGAAACTTTACCTCATCATTCTTCTAGAGTTCGTGAGAATAGAAAAGTTTAGGAGCAATATGCTTCGTGATATTGCTTTTTACATAACCCATTTGCATCACACATCTTAGCCAAAATTGCTTCATAGATAATCGTGGGGTATCGATGGTATTAAGACCACATGACTTCTGGATATGGTTAATCACACATCTTAGCCAAACACGCTCACATAAGGCTTCATATAAAGCTATAATCTCTGAGTGATTGGTAGAAGTAACTGTCTACTTAAAAAACCGCCAAGAAACGGCTGTACCACCACAGAGAAATATAAAACCAGTATAAGATTTGGCACTGTGGGGATCAGATAGATAGCCAACATCTATATATCCCACCATGGTTAATTATTGGTTCTTCTGATAAAACAATCCAAGATCTTGAGTATTTTTTAGGTATCTGAGTAGAGTCTTGACACCAGCCCAATATCTTCTAGTTGGGGCTATACTGTCTTGCTAGCAAATTTACCATAAATACAATATCATGTCTTGTACAATTCACAAGATACATAAGTGCTCTAATAGCGCTTAAATACATGACTTCAGGTCCTAAGACTTTCTTATTTTTTATCCTTAGTCTGAAAGTTTCTTTACCCACTTTAAGAGATCTTACTACCATAGAGATTTTCAAATGATGAGATTTATCTATGTTAAATCTTTTCAATACCTTCTTGGTATAGGTAGACTAGTGTATAAAAATTTCTTCTGAGAAATGTTATAGCTACAGACCTATATTTGGTTTTACCCAATCTTCCATCTCAAACTTTGTTATAAGATAAAAACTTGCTTCCTTTATCTCTACTGTGGTTTTGATGATATTCAGATCATTGATATAAATTGAGATGATACAAAATCCATTCTAAGATTTTTTTATAAACAAATAAGGACAATCATCATTATTAGAGTATCCCTTCTTAGGAGGAAATCACTAAGTCGGTTGTATCACATTCTCCACGATTGTTTCAATCCGTATAGTGATCTCTACAGTTTTACAATATACATATTGTGATTTCCTTTATTAGGATCCAGAATTTTGACTACTTTAGGAACTCTCATATAAATATCTGTATCCAGTGACTCATATAAATATACAGTTATGACATCCATCAACTGCATTGATAACTTTAAACTAGTTGCCATTGATATTAAATATCATAATGTTATTCCACTTATTACGGAGAACATGTTTCATCATAATCGATGGCAGGTCTCTATGTGAACTCTTATTCTATAAGCCTCATTTTTTTTATCTCATCACCTGATTATTTTCTTTTCTTTTCTGGATGAAAGCCCATTTTGATCCTACAGGGAACACTTTATGAGGTGTTCGGTCAACATGATCAAATATTTTCCTCTTATTAAGATAGCCCAATTCAACCTTAATTGCTTCTTTCTATTTGACCCAATATGTGCGCTTCTGGCACTCTGCCATGGACTTTGATTCTGGATCCAGTTTAAGAGTTTTAGTATTTTTAGAGGTGAAATATATATCGATAATTATTGTCTTTCTTTTATACAATTCTCCTTAATCCATATAATTAGTGGATATCTCTTCTTTTCCCATAACGATGGAGTTTGGGTGTTCTGACTTTCTAGCGTTAGATTGTGCATGTAAATACTCACTAGGGTTATTGTCGGGGATTGAAAAATTCCGAGAGCGATTATCGACTTCCGTGGTGGCCGCCAGCCGACCATGTTTCCCCCTAGACGTTGTCCCCAAGGGAGGTCTCCGGATAGCCCGACCTACAGGCCCACCTCGTCCTCTGTCAAGTTAGCCCCCGAGCATGCTTGCTCGGGAGAGTGCGGCTAGCGATCAAGACTGAAGAAGAGCCCCAGGATCGACCAAAAGACTGGGCGCAATTCACGAAGACGACGTGGCATTAATTACGCGGCGACTCAAGGATCGACGCCACGGTCTCAAGCGCCATAATCTGCGCCACTGCATCCACGTCGTCACTGCATTGCGGCGAGCAACAAGGGAATAGCTCCGCCCACGTCCGGAACAGTGGCGTGCCCCTCTGTAATAAATGTTGTGTCGTTTGTAACCCCCTATAAATACCTTCTCGCATGAAGGGTTCAGGGCGGAACCTCATTCCCTATTTTCCTCATACATAGAGCTTGTGGCCGGTGCTCCGGAGGATAGTCCTTAGAACCTCCCAGGGCGCCCCGAGCAAGCATATTGTAACACATCCTCAAAAAGCTAGTGCAATCACTGGACGTAGGGTTGTTATCTCCCTCGCAAGAGGCCCGAACCAGACCAAAAAAGACCCCCTGTTGGCTGTGTTGTCTTGATACGTAGCTCGGCAGGCTCTCAGGCGCTACATCCTCCACGAAAAAGGGGCCCTAGGTTGATCCCTCATTCAACAAGTAAGCTCGGCGGAGGATCGGTTCCCGAATCGTCGACAGTTATGATCTTCAGGATGATTCATTTCAGGAATTTTCTCAACATCAGATTGAGCTTCTTCAACTGTCTCATGTAGTATTCTTACTTCTTCAACAGATGGTGGGTAACCTATAATTCTACAAGACTGGTCGAGCAATAAGTTTTACTCTGTTAATTAATGAATCTACGAGGTTATTTTGAGTGTGGACATTATGTACAGAATACTCTACATTAATAACTAAAGCCATACAATAATCATTAAATGCTTTTAAGGTAAATTTGTCAGTATTGTCTATTTGAATAGGCTTAATCCTTTCTTCAAAAAAGGATGCTCTTAATTAATTTAGCAAAAGTATGGTTCCTCGTAGATAAGAAACAACATATATAGGACCATCTAGTAGAAGCATCTATCAGTACCATAAAGTATCTAAATGGACCCGACAAGGACTATATAAGTCCACAGATATCACCTTGAATTCTCCTTAGAAAATTCAATGATGCTTCCCTAACCTTTAGATGAGAGGGTATAACTATCACCTTTAGCACAATTAGAGCATATGAAATCTTCAGGTCTAGAAAAGTTTATAGTTTTTATGCTATGATCAGTAGAATTATTTATTATTTTTCTCATTATATTCAACCCAAGATAATCCAGTCGATCATGCCAGATCTTAAATATTTATGGTTTTTAAATATAGTTTTCATTGCAACATAAACTTCAAGTTTTATATATGTATAATATAATTCAGAGGAGAAGGAAGTAAGTTTTTCAACCATACATTTATTACACCCATGAAACTTAGTTATGAATAGGTATTTTGTACTATTCTTATTTTTTGTCTCCATATGAAAATCATTCACACGGACGTTTGTAAAACTTAAGAGAGTGCGACTAGACTTACGGTATAATAGGGTATTCTCTATTATTATATGAGTACCTATAAGGAGAGCTATGATGCACTACTATAGAATAGGTCATCACAGATGATTCGTAAATCACATCACAAATGATTTTGTGAACCGTCTGTAAGCAAGTGTCGGTGATGACAAATAGTCATTGCATATGGTTTTCCAACCGTCTATGAAAAAACTCATCACAGACGATTCTAATTAAGAACTGTTTGTGAAAATTAATATTACAGATAGTTCTAGCCTAGAATCGTCTGTGTTGAGCCCACATCATAGACAGTTCTAGCCTAAAATCGTCTGTGATGTAGACTCATCGCACACTGTTTTAGCTGGTAGTTTAAAAACACTAAATTAGGGAGGACTTCCCAGGAGGTCACCCATCCTAATACTACTCTCACCTAAGAACGCTTCACTTTAGAACTCAGTGCAGTTTCATTCGGTTTCAGTGCGTGGGAATGCGTGGGATGAAATGATACGCTCTCAGTGCAGTTTCATTCGGTTTTCAATTTTTAATGTGTTGGAAATGGTGTGCACCCGATTTCAACCAGATAAAACTCGTCACCTCTCTCCTCATAATTTCTTTGTCATGTCATCATTTTTGCTAATATATCACCTCATTAAATGATAATGAAACTTCTACTATGACTGGCCTTAGGTTGTGAGTACGACATCCCACAGCAGCATGGCACCTAAAATGATACCCCTGTAATGACTTAGCACTTTCACTTTTTAGGTGGCTAGCTAACCAATTTTAGGTGCCATGCTGCCGTGGGATGTCGTACTGACAGCCTCTAGTCACAGTAGGAGTTTTATTATCATCTATTGAGGTGACACATCAGTAAAAATGGTGACATGGCAAAGAAATTATGAGGAGAGAGAGTAGACAAGTTTCATCTGGTTGAAACTGGGTGCACACCGTTTTCAATACATTGGAAACCGAATGAAACTACACTGAGAGCGCATCGTTTCATCCCACGCACTGAAACCGAATGAAAATGCACAAAATGAAACATTTGATCACAACACCATGTAACAATTAAATGCTATGGCTAGCCTATGAAACCGCAAAATGAAACTGTGCATTAGGAGATCTTGTTTCATTTATCAATCCAAACTCTTTTAGATGATATGACACTCTCGAAAACCGTGAAAATAATAGCGGCTGGGATTGCCGAGCTCCGGGCGATGCCACGTCATCGGCGCGCCCGCCCCCAGCGCCGTTCCGTCCGCGCTGGCTTCCGTTCCTCGCCGTGGCGCATCCTTGCCCGTCCGCTGTTGCAATGGCTGGTAACGTAGCCTGGATTCGCGCCACACCTACCGTTCGCGCCTCTGGAATGTTCCATCCCCTTTTTGCCTTCCTCTTCGATGGGCCTTGATCGGGACTCCCGCAATCCACCCGATCCTCATCTCGCTCGCTCCGCCTGCTCTCCTTCGAGAGCTCCAACATCTCCTCGCTGCTTTCCTCCGGGAGCTACCGCGCCACCCCGCGTTCTCTTCCACCGCACCCCTCCGCTCTCCTTTGGGAGCCCTCGACGACGTCTTGCATCATCTCCGTCGTGCCTGCGCCGCCGAGCCTCCCCCCTTCCCTCCCTCCCATCCTCTGGTACCACGCCTCCTGCTGTTTCTCTTCTTTTCCCTGAACGCGCCTCCTGCTTTTTGCCTCCTAATTTTCGTCCCGCTTCTTCGGCAGTTTGGATTGCAAGGCTCTTTGGGAAGCAAATTTCCAGAGGTATGATCTATTTTTCTCCGTGATGTTTTCCTTAGTTTGATAGGCGTCCTTATTTGCCTGGTGGTTTAGCTTTGGTTTGTGCCATTCTGGTTTTGATTTTGGATTCTAGGGTTTATGGATTTGTTCCCATGTCTTGCGATTGAGCTATTCCGTAGTTAGATCTTCATGCAGAGTAATGTCTCCTGCCTATATAAATGTTTTACAGCATGATCGGGGCTTAGAGTAGACAAAAGAATGATGATGGTCAAAAGTAATAGAGTCTGCGCCTTTGCGATTCAATAATCATAGATGTATCTCACTTAATTAGGATATTTAGCTTGGTCAGATAGTTGTATTTGTTCTTCCTAGATTTTATAGTGTGCTTGGGGCAGTAGGCTATGCTTATGGGGTTTTCATTTTGGTAGAACTCGATGGCTTGGAGGGCTTGGCTTCGCGGGAATCCAGCAAGACGGCGCTGCTCAACTTCACAGGAGCTGGTGGGTTCTTGTGTTGCTTAAGAATTGTTTTCTTGGCTTTGTAGATCATATTTGAAACAAACCAAGTCAGAGTTCTTTTTCCAAAACTATATGGTGTTGGGTAGCTTCCGCCGTAGCCTCTGCAACTACAGATTCCCTTTTCCTTTCGGATATCGCTGCGACTGCATGATAATGACAATTTAAGACGGTTAGTTCAGGCTGATATGCTTTTGCCAATGAGCGTCTCGCCGTTCTTTCTGCCAGAGTGTAACAGTCATGTTAATCTACTGGTATATCGGTACATATTAGTACTTGCTGGCTCGATTCTGTATGTCATTTGTACCTTGTGGCTCTTTCTAGCAACTATTTAGTTTTAGTTATGAGGATGCTAATGTGCAATTTCAAGGAAGGTTGAGTTTTGTGGTAAGCAGACATGGAATTACTTGCGCAACCAAATGAAGAGTTGAGAATGAAGAGAAGTAGGTGTTGGGTGTCTCTGTATAGGACTTAATGTGCAATGTAAGAACTAACAAATTGCGTGAAAAGTTTGGTTGCTATATAACCAATAATAAGTGAGCAGGATACCTTTTCTTTGAAAAAATGGAATTTCTCTGATATGTGCAGGATATATATGTTGGAGAGTATCCATACTGTATCCGTATCCGATAAGTATCAGTGCAACGCAGATAAGGACTGTATTTTTTGAAGTATCGGCAAACAGAGATAAGGATCAGTATTTTTGAAGTATCGGTGCAGCGCAAATAAGGATTGCATTTTTTGAAGTATTGGTGCAACGCAGATTAATTCCTTTTGTAGATTTTGGTTTACATGTAGTAACCACAGATTAGGAGCATAAGGGACAGTACTGACAACTACATAAAAAAATAGGTTCATCTTTCTTATTTTTGAGATGTACTTAGGTAGCATAAAAATCCAAGATTTGCCACTCAGAATGTTAATATCAGAACTTAGAACACCGTGTTTCCTTTCCTTTTTTTGACTAAAAGATTAGCTGATGGTTGCCCCTTCAATCATCTAACTTGCTACAGCAGCCATTTGGAATGCTTATGGAGCCTTTCACTGCCCATTGTGGATATTTTCGCGCTTCTTGTTAGACGTTCTTTGTGGAACCCTAAGACTGTATGTATATTCACCATCGGAGATGGGGTAAGTCATGTATTTTAAGGCTAATCAATAAGAAAATTTCCCGTTATTTGTTATAGATTAAGGCAGTATAATTACATGATCATGCACATTTGTTTCTTTTCGCTAAAAAGGAGCCGCCTTTTCTAATAGATTTTTTTTTGCATACATGAAGTACCTAGCTAACGACCTTGATGTTCGTTTTTTGTAGATCACATGAACACTAACCTTGGGTGCAGCATTTGCATCAGCAGACATCACTATTCTAATGATCCGAACATGTGCGCACGCAAACACTGTGTAGATTTCGAGACTACCACTGCAATGGCTTTCATTAGCTGGTTTGCACTTGCGTCGACTTGTATCTTCGACTTCTGGTCGATGGCCTCCAGATAAGAACGTAGGAGTTATAAAAACATAATTTAGGATGTTTCTTGATCTGTGCTGCGGGAGCAGGTACTTGGCCTTCCTGATTATAAGTCAGTTTTCACTCATATGCTATATATGTACAACCTGTATTACAAGACTAACAAACTGATAAATTCTTCTCTTGTTAAAGAATTTTTGCACCGAGCTGCAAATCTCACACTGGTACCATCGCTTGCTATCGGCAGGTATCTTCTGCACTCCAGGCACATCACTCCCCTTTTAGATGGGCCCTATCTCATGCATTGCATATCTATTTGTGTATCAAGGAATTTTAGCACAAATTTTGTTCTCTTTTCCTGGATGGAAGAAGTTCACTGTGCCAATCCCATGTGCTTTGTTGTGCTATACATTTTTTCATGATCCCTCCAATTTTTTAGATGTATACTTATATTGTAGATAATAAATAGCTCATGTGTTGAACTCTTCTCCGCGGTCTATGATAAAGGATTGTGCTTAATATTGTTGAGTAGGGGATCCACGTTCACTTCAAGGACTAAATTGCCAGTGCTACTTTAGTTCTTTTCAGCTGTCTCATATTTACCAAAATTTTATTATTTTACAGTAGATGACCAACACACATGCCCAGTTGAATATTATGTAGAGTTGTCTACAATGCTTTTGTCGAATAAAAAAATCTGTGAGACATAATTTGACAGCTTCAACCATGTGTCTTGTGTTATGCATCCTTGATTGCCTTGAACAACTTGCTAGCTAATATCGTGTATAGTCTATGTATTGTCGATTACCATATTGACATGTCATCATTTGCAGTTACATTCCTTTGGGTGTTGTAGGTTTTTGTTTGCCATTGCAGTGGAACGCTTTCTTCCTCAGAATCCCCCGCCAGCTATGCATTGTTTCCTTGGAGACAAATTCTAATTTTTCCATGCTCTTTTCTGTTTCTGTTTCCAGGCTTCCAGTCAGATGAGATGAATGTTGCTTTTTTGAGCTCTCTACTTGCTGCTCCTCTTATCCCTCCCTTAGTGTTATTACAGCTTTTACTAGGTAATTGATTGGAGTATCTTGCATTTCCTTTGATATATAGATGTATGCATTTGTATTGTTTTATTATATTTGGTGCATAGTATTTACCTGTATGTTTTAGTCCATCAACAGTTAATGAATAGATTGGCTAATTAGTTCAATTGAAGAAAAAAATTCTCTCCTAGATTGCTATTCTTACTACAATTTGGGAGCAACATGTACATTTAGGAACAACATTGGGCTTTCTCGTCCCTTTTACTCTCTAGACACTACTGGAAGGACAGCTAAAGACAACGCATTTACCCGTAGACCTTGGTTCACTGGATGTGCAAATACGGAGTAGGATTCTATTTTATGCCTAGGAATTATTAGTTCTTTCTCTTTACATAGAATATATATGATAGGCTTCAACAGTTTTCTGGCTAATATCCTACATGGTCTATGTATTGTCAATTATCATCTAATATCCTGTAATATATTGTTGATTAAATTATGTGATATTCTACCTGTATATTTCGACATTATAGGTGCTCGGTGGCTTCTATAAGCAATGGTGACAATCCTTTTGACCGCAACAATCTAATACTTTTCTTAGATGAGCTCCATTCCATTTTGAACCAAATGAATCACACCTTGGGTTCTTTTGATAGATGGCCGAGTCCGGGAGCCCTCACGCGAGCCACGTTGGATATTTTGTGGAAACTCCTGTAGATTTTTTGTGCAAAAAGGCCCTTTGATTTTGAAAAATTTGCGAAAGATCCTAAGCCAACGATTCTGCAGAAAAGGCTCCGTAAATTCAGAAATTGCGTTTTCATCCTCCCATCGGCTCTTTTGCCAAAAAAACTTGTTGTTTCGCAAATTAGCATTTAAGTCCGACCGAGCCTTTTCCTAAGAAAGACCTCACAGTTCTAGAAAACTGCATCTAAACCAGATCATGGCCTTTTGCAAAAAAAACCCTCATAATTCTAGAAAATTGCGTCCAACTTCGGAACAAATTCGCTCGGCGCGACATAGCGCGTAACTCTACCTAGTATGGAAAAAAGACTACTCGATGTCGATGACGGAGTATCGCCGCTATCGAGAGCTCGCTGAGATGTACAGCATGTTAGGCTTGCCAATCATGTATAATTCTTCATGTTGCATTAGGAGGGTCTTTTCTGTCACGCATACACGTTGTATAATAGGCCAGGCGGGGCTGTCGATTGCTGGGGCAAAGCCATCGTGGAAAGCCAATAGATGGGGAATGAGCCAACAATGCCGCATGTGTAAATAATAATGCCTTTTCTAAAGACTGAAGCATTCACGGCACCAGGGCTGGCCGAGCCGCGCTCGGCTCAAATTTTTTTTCACGATTTGATTCTTTTGTAAATTACGAATAGGTCTTTCGCGATTTTTTATGAGAGGAAGATTTTTTCCTCTAAATTCACGTTCGGATCCCTCGTGCACCATTTTACGAAAAGAACCTTCCGTTAAATTCAAATCGCAGACAAGCCCTTTTCTAATTTTTAAGGATAGCGGACAGATCCAAAAACGTAACATTCAGGTCCTTACTCTTTACGTCTAGATCCTTTCTCCGTTTTTCTCGGGAAAAAATGTTTTTATCGCTAGAAATATGTGTGCAGCTCTATCTCTAGACTTTTTTCCCACCTCGATTTCCCATCTCGATCTCTAATATTTTTTAAAGCATGTATTATTACTCCACGAACGCGTCGGTCTCCGATATTTTTTAAAACATGTATTATTACTCCGTGAACGCGTAGAGTGTTAAGCTCGACAAAAGAAGGTTGTTATCTCTAATAATTTTTCGCCCTTTTCCCTCTAGACTTTTTCCCCACCTCGGTTTTCTAGCTCGGTCTCCAATATTTTCCGATATTTTTTAAAACATGTATTATTACTCCGTGAACGCGTAGAGTGTTAAGCTCGACAAAAGAAGGTTGTTATCTCTAATAATTTTTCGCCCTTTTCCCTCTAGACTTTTTCCCCACTTCGGTTTTCTAGATCGGTCTCCAATATTTTTCAAATAATTCATCGAAAGAGATATTTCTCTGACTCTATCTCTACTTTTTTCCCGTTTCGCTCATTATTTCGACGATTTAAAAATAAAACGCCAAAAAAAGAAATCTCTCTGAAAAATGATACCTTGGCGTGTTACGCCATGAAGTCTCTAATATTTTTTAAAACATGTCCTTTCCCCGTTTTCCCGGAAAAAAAAGTTTTCGTCGCCAGAAATATTTGTGCAGCTCTATCTCTAGACTTTTTTCCCAGCTCGATTTCCCATCTCGATCTCTGATATTTTTTAAAACATGCATTATTACTCTGCGAACGCGTCGATTTCTAATATTTTTTAAAACATGTATTATTAATGCGCGAACACGTAGAGTGTTAATCTCGACAAAAGAAGGTTGTGATCTCTAATAATTTTTCACCCTTTTCCCTCTAGATTTTTTCCTCACCGCGGTTTTCCAGCTCGGCCTCCAATATTTTCCAAATAATTCGTCGAAAGAGATATTTCTACAACTCTATCTCTCTATTTTTTTCCCATTTCGACGATTTAAAAAATAAAACGCCGCCGAGAAAAAAAATTCTACGGAAAAACGACACGCACGGCATGTTATGCCGCGAGTTTTTAATATTTTTAAAAACATGTATTATTACTCGGCGAACGCGTAGAGTATTAAACTCGACAAAAAGAAGGTTGACATCTCTAATAATTTTTCACCTTTTTCCCTCTAGACTTTTTCCCCGCCGCGGTTTTCCAGCTCAGTCTCCAATATTTTCCAAATAATTCGTCGAAAGAGATATTTCTACAACTCTATCTCTCTATTTTTTTCCCCGTTTCACTCATTATTTCGACGATTTAAAAAATTGAACGCCGTCGAAAAAAACGTTTTTTTTTCGAAAAAACGACACGCGCGACGTGTTACGCCGCGGAAAATTTCCTAGTTACATAATATACGAATCCGCCTCATCATCGTGAGATAAATTAGGCCACATTCGAAAAAAAAAGTAAGAGTTTTGCAGGAACAGTTTTCGAGCCTGTTTGACACGTAAGAATTCTATAGGAAAACAAGTTAATTCTCGTGTAAATTATGAAGAGAGCAGTACTTCAGTGTTTTTCCTCCTAATATAAGTTGTACTTTTCATTTATATTTTAATATTTATGTAACTATCAAAAAGAAAAATATGAAAGCAAACTATCTTGTGAGATTCTTGTGTTCCACACAGGCCGTCATTTCTCAATGAAAATAGGAAGAAATTCCGTGTTCCAAACGGAGCCTTCTTGTGGATTTGTGGCATTAACTTACATTGCCTCGACACATTCAACCTTAACATGCAGTGATGAAACACGAAATCATCCCTTTTAAAGCAACTCCTTTTCGGTTTTTTTTTTTTCAAATTTAGCATCTCTGTGAATGCATTTACAAATTTAGTCCCCTTCTCACCTTGGAAGGTGCTCCTGTGCCTAGGAATCCAGAAGCCAGGGTTACCACGCCTGGGGAGCGCAATAGCCGATGAGCCACGACAACGGGTGAGCTAGTGCAGGAGCAGCAGCTTCTGTGCTCGGGTAGTGCGGTAGTCGGGCTGGTGCCGCGGCCAAGGAGCGTAGGAGGTACCCTTCGCAGTATGGGAGCGCAGAAAGTGACATGTGTCACTTTTCAGTGCTTCCGCGGTTTGGAATGAGACCAATTTTGCAAATACGTTCGTGAAAAGGCTAAATTTGTAAAAAAAAAAAGAGGACAACAGGGTTAGAAAAGGTATGACTTCAAGTAATGTGCATGCACAAAACAAATAATTCTGGTTGACCACTTATAAATAGCCCGCTACAACTCCACAATAGCTCTGTTATAACCTTTTCGGAAATAAAACGCTATGTGATTGAATAAAATTCTGCGAACGCAGCTATAACTGCTATAGCCGCTATATTAATCACTAGTTTTGCTATTTTTGTGGTTGTTATAGCTTCTCTATTCTACGTGTGTCGATTCTCTTATATTTCTAAATATTATTTGTGTTTTGTTCATGATCTTCTTCTTTTATCATATTTGTTATACTTACATTGAATTAATTTGGCTCCTAGAAATAATAAATATTAGTTAAAATCCAAATCCATCTCCTAAATTTACATAATTATATAGATTATTTTTTTGTTATATATTGTACGACTAATATATAACAATCATGACATACACTTCAAATTTGAATACAATTTATTATATATAAATTATCGATACCACGGTTTAAAGTAGTAAAAACTATGTATATTATAGTAAACCGCAACATATAGTATAGCTTTTGTGATAGTCCGTTATAGCCACGATAGCATTTTTATCTCTCGCCATGACGGACCATGAACCGCAATTTAAATCCTTGCGGCCAACTCTCCATGATTTGTTTGTGAGCATAAACACGAGATTTACTGTCGGTGTGAAGCTTGGAGTTGTGCAAATGCTAGCAAACGGAGAAAGGATCTAAGTCAAATTATAGTATTCGACTCCAGCAATTGATGAAGCCCAAAGCCGAGGATGGTGATTAATTGGTTAGCTGTCGCACTAATCAACTTAAGATACTTCATGAAGCTCTAGGAGAGATGCAATTCGAACATGAGAAATTGAGTGGATCCACAAACCTGAAATTTTTGTACAAGAAATCGAAGCAAGTACGGGGCAATACCAGATAAAAGGAGTTAAGTTCGTAGCTTAGTGCTAATTGGATCTTCGTATGGCTGATTAGGCAATCGAAGGGGAAAATTTGCGTTCTTTCGTGTCGATTTCAGTTTAACTATTAGAATAGTAGTTGGTGCTAATATTTCAGAGTAGTTAAATTAGGCATGCCAGTAGGCATGTTATAATTAAGACAGTGGCGGTCCTGAGATTTCAGGAGTCCGGAACGAGATTTAAAATAGGGCCCTTCTAATTAATAATAATATATGTATATATAAGTGTTACCAATAAACATCAAGGTGCATCCAAAAAAATTATTCATATCAAGTTTTTTTTCCAGGTACTACTAACTATATGTATTATACTGTTATATATAAAATATACTAATACTAGTCCATGTACAGGGGTGGGGCCCCATAGTTTGGGGGTCAGGTGGTGCCCCTCGCCCCCCCCTCAGCGCTGAATTAAGAGCTGGTCCAATTCTCCACTAAGGGCAAGGTAAGGACTTTCTCTTCTTTTTTTTTTTTTTGAAAGAGCAGGCAGGAGCTCTGCCAAATGCATTAAGGACTTTCTCTTATAGAATTGAAAGTTCTAATTTATACTCAACTATGCTGCAAAATCTCTTTAACCCGCATGAGTCGAACTTAGAAGCTTCTTAATCTTAGAGCAGATCAAACGCTATTTAAAAAATATTTTCTGGTCACTTTCCCTTTTGTATTCTCTTTACACACTAAATTATGAAACCACTATATTCTCGAACTGCATGGGAAATCCCTCGCAAAACATAGAGGGAAACAAAAAATTATATTTTTCCAGAAAAACTTAATTGGAGATAATAGATTCATCTTGAGAAACACCATATCAACTGAAAATACAGATATACACCTCTAATTTGGTGGTCTAGATTTATCAAATAAGTTTTGGACTATAGTTTTAAGTCAACAGTATAGTTTAACGGCTTACATTGTAGTAGAGATTGAACTTTTGTAATATTATAATTTTATTAGATTTTGTAATTTAATTACAATAAAAAATAGTGGTCAAGCATTTTGTTTACCATGCCGTTGTCCAGAACATCAATCTTTTGTAACTAGAGGGAGTAATGCACTGAGTTTCCGTTTGAAACATGGGAAATCCACATAAAAAGATACAATTCTCGCAGGAATTAGGAAAAAAAAAACATGTTCGAAAAGGGTGTTCGATAAATATTTTTTTCTATACCTAAACGTCAACATCAACTAAGACTCATTTGTTCCCTTAAAAAAAACTCTTTGGTATGTATTTTTGCTTCAAGCATTTAATATAATGTCAAATATCAATCTAATAGCACACAATCTCAAGGAAAATCTAATGAACAGTAAAATATGCTCGCCACCCTACTAGTTAAATCTTAACCAAAGAGAAGAAAGCCTAGGATTGCAAATTCGCTGTGCCTTCACAAAATTGATCTGGTCTAAACTGGGTATGAAATACCAAAGGAATTACAGCCTGATGCTTATCGAAAAGGATTTGTGCCAGGTTATCATTGACAGAACTGTGGTCCCAACATACATAGTAGCATTTAGCACACCAATCTGTTAGCTATTTATGAAACATGGACTGGTAGATCAACCATAAGATCGTGGTCGACAGATCTCACCATGAAAAGCCAAGTTTCTCTGCCAGAAAACTTGAATTGGTCCAAGCCCCTGAATTCTTTTATTCAAGGCATCTTGTTTGATTGCAACCAAGGTGCCTGATAAAACAAAGTAAGACAGGGACCTGGAGGACATCTGTTAGAAGGTGCGCTGCTATGGCAGTAAAAAGTAGTATTCACCAATAATTACGACATGGACATTCACCATCCTTGAAATGATGAAACCTCCTAACATCCCTAACAACAATCTCCCTTCCGACTGCCCTTGAAATGAACATCATTGCAGTATAACTGTCACCGCATATTCTCATGTTCTTAAGAACTGTAATTGTAGCTCCAGGAGGTAACTTTAGAAGTCCAAAACCAAACTGCCAGCCTCTCACTATGCGCAAATAATGCATATTCCATTTAATGGGGGTCCATATCATGCAGCACAAACTTTAAATCAGGAACATATCCCAGCTTTCTCATCTTAGCACCAACCATTTCAAGGAATTGCTAGACTTCATGCGCTTCAAGAAACACGTAAACTTTGTTTCCAATTTCTATCCAGCTGCACCCAGGCTCCTTCACCCCACGATCAACTTCCTAACTCTTGCAGAATCTACCCAACGTCCAGCAGCTGAATATGTGTTGGACAGTGGGATGTGCGTGCCAATATGCTGTGGTATCATCCTAAAGAGCTGATCTGCTGCATGAGCACCGAGTTCCGTATCTCCATTTATACGACAGCCAGAGAGAATTGCCTCCCAAATGGAAGGGGTAGGCTCAAAAGGCATTGCCTTGATCAAATCTCTAGCTTCTCCAATTCTTCCAGCCCGACCTAGCAAATCTATCAGCCGTGCATATTGATCTTCTCCAGCGGTAATGCCAAGTCCCTCTTCATGGACTAAAAATATTGAAAGCCTTCCGTCTACCAAACCAGCATGATTGCACGCTGTCAAAATTGTGAGGAAGGAAATTCGATCAGGATCTATGCCTTTTGCAACCATCTGGTCAAAGAGCTCACGTGCCTCTCGTGTCCATGCTGCCCAAGGGCTGAAATTATGGCATTCCACGAGACAGAGTCCGCATTTAGCGTACATGGTTAGAAGTGTATTTCCTGCAGAATTGCTTGCCTCAAAACCACACTGCACAAGATGTGCGTGGAGCTGCTTTCCATGCTTCAGCGCCCCAAGTTCGTTCGCCACACGCAGCTATTGCACCAGCACAGGTGTAATCGCATGGCTTGACATCCTCGGTCCTCATCTGGTTAAACAGATTCAGAGCATCTTCCGCAAACCCTCCACGGACAATTCCCGAGACCATTGCCATCCATGACAACTCATTTTATATGGCGTCTCTTTAAATACCTCAGTTGCATTGTACAAACAACCGCTCTCAACATACCCTGACAAAATGGTGTTCCAAGAAACATCATCCCTCAGTTTCATACTGTAAAATACCCTTGTCGCAACAGCAAACTTCCCACCCTTCGAGCACCCACGCATTGTTAACAGGCAAAGCTGCCTCAGGAACAAAATCTGCCTGCAACCGAATGATACGCCCATGGACGGACTTCCCATGAACGAAGAACTCAGAATTTGCACGCTAGTAAATGCGAACTCATCAAGCGGCATCCTTTTCAATTTCATCCACCTGAACAGCTCGAATGCCATCGATCTTTCCATCAACCTAACCAAAAACTGATCTAGCAGCATCAGCATCGCCTCTCCTCACATAGCACATGACCATAGTGGTCCATGTGAGCTCATCCTTATTCGGCGTTTCGTCAAGAACCTTCCGTGCGTCTCACGACGCCTGAGGAGCCTCACATTTCACGTACAGCGCAATGAGTGCGTTAGACACCGACAAGACAGCCCCGGCGCCGGCCTTGAGCACGGTGCAGTGCGATGTGGCGAGGTTGTGCGTCTGGCTGACGGCGCTGAGGAGCGCTGTGAAGGAGTAGTCGTCGGGGCGAAGGGAATTGGAGCCGAGTAGGGAGCGGAACACGGAGACCGCGGGCGCGGCGAGGGATGCGCGTGCGAACGCGGAGATCACGGCGTTGTGGATCACGGTGTCGCCGCGTGCGGGCGGGCCGGAGTCGAAGAAGGAGACGGCATGATTGTACTATCATGGTTTGATTGTACAATTTGATAATTTATTATGTTTTGGCATGAGAACCAATTGTAGCGGCAATTAAGTTAGAACGTGTTTGGTTTTCATTTTCCATGCCCAGCTCAGCCCGACCAAAATTTAGTATTATCTTTGTAGTTTGGCTATCATTTGATTTGATACTAAATTTTGGTTTGCCCTCGAAGAATTTGATAGTGCCCATGTCTTTCTAATCTTTTTCCTGGGCGAACCTTGAGCGGCCAAATCAATCGCCCCAAAATTGGCAGACCTCTCTCTCTTCCATGCAAGGTGTTTTTGGTGCATTAAATGAGGTATTTGTTTGATTTACAACGCTTCAAAATATGCCTTTTAAACCGTCGTACTTGTTTGTATGAGTTCAATAAAACATGACTAATTATTGACATATCTTGATGATGCAAGGCATGGATGTCATATGAGACCCCACATGGCATAGGCATTCAAGATCGTGATATAAAAAAATAATTGCTTCATTAGCAAATGCCTTTTCAAACTTCTAAATGAAGACAATGTCTGGCAAACTCTCCTCTCAGAAGAAAAGTATTTGGGAATAAGATTCCTTCTCATGCAGAAGGGAAGCCAAATGACTTATTTTTGGGCTAGCTTAATCAAGGTCAAACATCACTTCTTTCGATTTAGGTCCTTCCAATCTCGTGATGGATCTCAAATTCATTTTTGGCAGGATATATGGTTTGTCAACAATCCCCTCAATGTACATTACCCTCGACTCTTTCACATTGTCTAGAAAAAACATGCCACAGTAGCTGAAGTAATGAACTATGTTCCACTCAATATGTCTTTCCGTCAAGTTATTATGAAAAATAATTTATTGCCTTGCACAAGCTTGTTACAAAGATTGCGGAAATGCAGGTAACACCAGAACGGGACACTTTTTGGTGGAATCTCCATCACAATGGGCAGTTAGTGTGCAATCAATGTATATAGCCTTAGTGCGTTAAAATGTCCCATTTACAAATTGATAATTGTGGAAGTTTAAGATGCAATTAAAATAAAAAAATTCTATGGTATCTTCATCGTGGGGTGATTTCGATAAAAGATAACCTCAGTAAAAGAAACTAGCATGGTAGCAAAAAAAATGTTGTTTTTGTAACCACGAGAAAACTATACAACATCTCTTTTTTAACTGTCACTTTGCTCGTTTTGCATGGCGTATCATTTAAGTGGCCTTTAACCTATCACCATCTAGTAGCATGACCAATATGTTTGGGAGTTGGTTGTTGGGATTGGGAAAGGATTTAAGGGCTCAAATTTGGGTTAGGGCTACCATATTGTGTTGGTCAATTTAGCTATATCAAAATAATGTGATTTTTGACCAAAAAAAACTCTATAATCCATTGCAGGTTATCTACCTTTTTACCAACTGGTTGTGATCGTAGTCCGTGTTACAACTTCAGGAGCGGGATATGGTGTTAGCGGCATACAGTTCACTGGAGATCGTAGTCAAGGATATCTTTATCGGGCATAGGTGAAAATTTAGTAACAGACTATGTAAAGTTTGAGACCTTTTGTTTCATGTTTCTTATTGTTTGTTGCATCTTTTAATTAGCACCTGATTTTATCTTCTTTGGCAGCACTTTGGCTGTAATATTGTAATAATTGATTGACTATGTGCATCTTAAGATGCAGAGGTTAGGAGATAAAATTTTCCATTATCTAAAAAAAAGAGAATTTTGGCCATTTTTTTTCTTCAAACCAATATTTGGCATAGTTGCGAGCCAAACACTTCTGCTTTACCCTAGTTTTGGTAATACCCTGGCGTTGGTCATGACTAAAATTCGGGTTTGATTATTTGGATCTGTGTTGATGTTTATATGGGACCTGGGACATAAGTGAGCACGATTTTTCACCGTAACCATATCATCTGTGCATTCAGCATCGCTAAAATGCTACTCTCCTTTTTTTTACAATAAACCAAAATTCTATATGAAACGCCTAAAAATATGATAAATGTGCCGTCTCATCGGTGCCAGGAAACAACCAAAAAACCCCCCAAAACACTACGGTAACAAGTTGCTCCAATGCTGCCTACTCATGAAGTCATGATCGAGTTCATGCTACCCATGACTCTTCTGTTTTTCAGCCACGTACACCCTGTAAGCTGGACTATTGAAGCAGGGAACTGATGCCAAACAAGCTTAACTCTTAAGAACATGACGAATGTAACTAGTCCAGCCACATGTAGTTATGATGATGATCACGGGCTGGAATGTGTTAAAGGCAACGCATCCTATCTGTAGCTAGCTCACTAATGCAACACACGATATGGCTCATGAAGCAGCATACTAATGCCACGCAGAGTTAGTAGAATCTCCTCCTGACGATACCCTGAAGCCTGAACTGCAGCTGTCGGCGACGAGCTCCGTCCTCCGTGCACACGGACAACCAAAATGCCGCCCGCCACACTGCGTTTTCCAACACAGAAGCTAACAAATTAAACGCCAGGTTAGGGCACTTCCAATGCAAAGTATCTTAGATAGTTTCTTAGAGGAGAGAGAGTCAATAAGAAACCATGAAAGAAACCATACATACAGTGCAATGTATCTTAAGTATTTAATGCATGCCCCCTCACGATTGGTTGTTTTTGTTGCTTGGGCCTATTTAAGAAACTAGTACACCTTACAATGGGGTTTCTTCATCGTTTCATAACTTTGGAATACGTGAAGAAACAGTTTCTTAGCTAAGAAACGGTTTCACCCTCTCTCCTCATTAACTTATTGCCACATCACCAATATTGCCTACGTAGCACTTTAAGAAACCATCTAAGAAACCCCACTGGAAGTGCCCTTAGCGTGCGGCCTACATGAATTTATTAATCAACTCGGCAACCCTCGCACGGGCGCGAGGCCGAACAAACGATCGCAATACGCCCTTGCCGCCCCTTCTACTTCCACCAACCACGCGCACGCAATCGGCACTGTCGGCGATGTTGGAATTAATCCTAAATTAATTCAATAGAAGAAGTCAAAGTAAGTGTTAAGTGTATGGTGTTTAATATCATATTTATTAGCTAGGCGGTGTGCAACTAACTTAGAGCCTCTTTGTTTTAGCTTTTGATTCTGGATTTTGGTTCTAAAAGTAGAATAAAAAACAAACAGTTTGATTCTAGAATCCAATTCTTACAATCCAGTCTACTCATATACACTAGTATCCACACTCCACTTTATATATGCTTTTGGATTCCAGCTTTTAGAGAATCAACTTCTCTACAACCATAATCCAGAATCAGTTTTTAGATAATTCAAAGCTAAAACAAACAGACCCTTATAAGGGAAGTTCATGCATGAATTCTAGTATGAATTAGTGGTAAGACTAGAGATGGACGTTTTCTTGTGGTTATGCTGGGCTATGTACACTCACGCTTGCATTAGCCACGTGTACCAGCTATGCCACATTACCTTACACTTCAACTGTTAATGTGGTGTCGCAGACTCAAGGAGATGGACGTTTTCTTGTGCGCCGTTCGTCCGCATTGCGAAATTCCAGAGGGCGATTCTTGGAATCGTGGTAGTTTGGCTGATATTTTGCGAGGCGGTTTTCGATTCGCTATTTCTTAAGGGAGACATCCCTCTTCGTGAGAAGACACACGATAGAAATCAATCTTATTCTCTTCAGTGATCTGTGCTTCCCTAATTCTTGCTGCTTCCCGAGTCATCCGATCCATGCCCTTTGTCATGCAACAAGCGTGAGTGAGAGCAGTGTCTTCGATCCGTCGCTGGCCACTTAACACCCTGCATAGGAGACCGACGATCAGGTTTCTGGGAAGCGCTACACCGCGTGACTGCTCATCTTCATCATCGCATCAAGTCGTTCTACGCTGCTTCCCGTCTTTATCAAGCTCACAGTGAGTGTTCTGGACTAAATAATTATTGGTCCAAGTGATTCCTTTTGTGATCAGATCTGTTGAGGATGCATGCTACTATGATGGTTTTGTTTACATTTATGTATCTTTTGGGCTATCTAGCATGTGTAGACATATTTTCTTTACTAGCATGTTCTGTAAATCTGTTGACTGCTAGTAACTATGTTGTAAACATAATGTTTAACTTAATGGTATTATTACATATCTTTAGAATTAAATTAATGTTACGTCATATTAATTTTCCAACAGGCGACGCACTTGTGGACGTCTAGTTTTCGCTGTCTCATAATCTGGTCATGGATGTTACTGTGAGCCGGCCGGTGGAGCCGTGACTGACGGGGTGACTTCCGAGTGCCAACATATATTCCATTCTGGAGTAGGATCCACGCACTAGGCAATCCACACGCACCGAACGGAGGCCACTGGAGCCTGATCAGGTAGCTACACGCCTACACCACAATGGTCTTTCCAGGCGCCATTATGCTTGCTTAAAGAGTTAGAGGGCGTGTATATGATTTGAGAACGTACTGAAAGGAAGGCTCAGAAGGCTGCAGCAGAAAGAAGAGGGTCTGTGTCAAAAGCTTAATGAATAAACCCGGAAAGTTTAAGGCTAGGCAAGCAGGCTTGTTCGAGGTTACATGCATGTGAATCATGAAGGGTTTGGCCATATGGATTACTCGCTCCATCTGAGCGACGGCCAGTAGCTGCAGTTTTGTTCTTCGTTTGATACGCTGGATTGTACTGAAGCCATGTGATGCTAACACACCTGTTACACGCCAAGGTAGAGGAAATTGCTCGTCCGTTTCTCGATCAGGTTTCGGTCAAATTTGTCCATTATGGTGTCTTATAGTCGTCGTCGTCGTCTTGTGGACGTTTCACTGGAGGAGACCTCCCTCGTAAATTCGTCATGGTTTTCGTCATGCCACTCTTGACAATTTCATTTCGTTTTTTAAAGCGATAGACAGGTTCATTTCGCGTATCAGCGTATGATATGTGTCCCCGCATCTGCTGTGCATTCGTTGGTTATAATGGAAACTGAAGTAGTGACGAATCTCGGAACGGATATTGTAATCATCATTGGTTACTACCTTGCTCGGCTGCTCCCCTATAGATCTTCCCTGCACTGTTCTCCCAGAGATGACACTGTATACGTTGCTCTATTACTAAATAGTTCAGAAATGTAGCCATACTCTGTGTATGTGCTTGCGTTACTCTTTTGTCTAAAGTTTTTAATATTTTATCTATAAATATAGTGTGTATTTTTTATTGCTAAGTAAAATTAACATGATGTTCCTTCTACTCCCTCCGATCACAAACAGTTATTTTTTAGATATCTACACATCCTTAAAACTTAACTTTAACCACTAATTTCTATTTAATATATTTTAAAAATCTAATAAAATTATAATATTATAACAGTACATTTCGAGAAGAATCTACCCATATAATTTTTTGCAACCAATCTAAATATTTAAAAGATATCGATAACTAAAGTTTCAATTAATTGCAAGCATTTCAAACCGATAAGTTTTTGTAAATCAAGAGTAATAAATATATATATATATCTTTACTTTATACTATTATCTATTGCATACAATATAGTACTTAGTGATAATAATAAAAAGTAATTTAGTTATTTTTAATATCCTATTAATCTATGTGTGAAAAAATACTATAATCTTGTAGAGAGGAAGTACTAACGTCCAGCTTTTCGTGGTTCGTAAAATGAATTTTTTTTTGAAAGAGCAGCAAGAGAGTTACCGCTAAATTTTATTAAAAAAGAGAAGCGTAGATTGGGCTGTTTTTTGCGGAAAAAATCGAGTCCAAAAAAACCTCACAACGAACCGCAACTCACACTACTACCCTCAATGCTAGACCCCACTCACGCCACCCAGAAACAAGGAACACGGAGCGACCAAAGAAAAAAGGAAAAAGGAATGTAAGGATGGGCGCCTGAAGCTAATCTGTAGAGTTCGTTGATCAGGCAAAACCATGATTTAGCATCGTCTCCTTGATCGAAGTGGCCACTTGTTCTGGCATTCTCGCTCTCCCTTGAAAAATTCGTTGGTTTCTCTCTAGCCAAAGGTTCCACCAGAAGTAAATGAGTAGACCATTCAACTCCCGTCGTTTATATCTGTCATATTGAGTTCTTAACCTTTGCCACCATTTGTATAGCGAGCCGTTATGCCTCAGGTTCTGCCACCAATTGAAGTTTCCCCAGCGGAGTAGAAGACCCCAGACTTGTCTAGCGAAGGGGCAATCTTTACAGAGATGATTTATTGTTCCCGGTGACACATTGCAAAGACTGCAGTTTGCGTTACATGGCCATTCCCTTTTGAGCATGTTATCTGCTGTTAATATTTTGTTGTGAAGCAATGTCCATGCGAAAAAACGACATTTAGGTTCGGCTTTCGCCTTCCAGATCGGGCAGATTTTCATCTTACAATACACAGTGTCGAATTGTACTAGTATACACTCCTTGTTGAATATTGACCATCAGTTGTCCATCGCCATATTATTTGATCCTCCCTTTCTTCATCTCTGTTGATTCATTGTATTGCTTCATGAAGTGCGACAAACTCGCAGATTTTCATTTGTGAATTCACCGGTGTACAAAAACGGACCCAGTAGTTGTTTGTCAAGACCTGGTGGACCGAGATGTTCTTTCTTTTTGCTATTTGTAAAAGGTTCGGTGTCATGTTTTTTGGTGTTTGTCCTCTCACCCAACTTGATCTCTAAAAGTCTGCTAGTTTACCGTTTTCCACCGTGACAATCGTTGAAACATTGAAGAGGTTTACATCTGTTTCGTCACATGGCAGTTCAAGTCCCATCCAGACCCTTTCATTGTTTTTTCATCTGAACTAAAACCATCGAAATCTTAAAGCTCTAGCAAAGTGATACCTAGCCCTCCTCTGGCTTCTGGCTTTCATAAAATGAATTTCACTTTCGCTTCCCCCTCATGTAAAATTCTGCGAATTTGCCACGGCATGCCACGTCATCGCCGCCCCACTTCCCGATACGCCCTACGAGTAAACCCTGACACGCACGAACAGTGAGCGCATCACCGCCGGCGACAAGACCGCGCGCAGGCAGGAGGGGACGAGAAATGTCCACATCTCACGTCGTTTCATCCCCCACCAGGCCAACACCTATCCAGTACGCTCACCGCCATGTGGGCCCGGCCAGGCATTGAGACGTCAAGCAAGCGAGCTGTACCCACTAAGGGAGAAACACCAGAAGCTGTAAGATTTCCACTGGGCCTCCTCTTCCCCTCCACGTTTGGTAATTTGGTTCCTTCTGGAATCTGGACTATGGTCACCCAGATGCTGACGTGAGTGGCCCACACAAACCAGACCCCACACGTCAGTGGCTCTGCATTTATTGCCCATCGGGGGCGTTAGGGCCCTTTCGTCAGTTCGTGCGACCGCCCTGATTCAACACAACGAAATGGCGCCTCGCTCGCTCGCTCCGCACCTGATGACGAGGAGCAGTTTCTTTCGCTGCGTCGCGAGCCCAACCTCTGTTGTGTAGAGCTTCACACACTCCATTTGCCACTCTCGGCGACGCAGCCTCTTCCCCTTCTGCTAACAAAAACCACGCCATGAAAAGAAGCTGAATCCACGGCACGAAAATTTTAGGATTTCGAAGGGAATTTAGAGTGTTATAGAGGAGTTCGAATCCTCCAGGGCTGTGCCATGAGAACAGGAGTTGTTGTCAGCACACTGCTCGGTCTTGTGCTAGCTGATGTTGTGGTGCTGTCGGCGGCGGTGGGGGACAACGCCGACGGTGTTCTCCGGCGGCGGTCGCTCCACCAGCCATTCTTCCCCATCGAGTGGTCCCCTCCGCCGCCGGTGCCCGGCGGCTTGGTCGTGCCGCCACCGCCGGCTGCCGCGGCCTCGAGCGGCGGAAGGCGGTCCGCGCCCAGCGTCACCAACACCGTCGCCATCGCGCTCTCCCTTGGCCTCGTCGCTCTCGCGGTGGCGTCCTACTCCTGCTTCCTCATGTGGCGCCGCCGCTCCGATGGCGGTGACGATGACCGGGCCACGACGAAGCTGGTGCGGGCACTGGTTGCGAGAGCCCCGAGAGATGTTGGGAGCAGCTCCCAGAACCGCAGGTCGCGGCCGCCAAGCTCGACGGCGTCGGACACGATATGCCTCGACCCGCTCACGACGGTGGTGGAACTGCACCAGCACCGGCCGAGCCCTGACCTCCACCCGCTCCCGCTGCTGAAGCAGCCGAGCCCTGACCTCCGGCCGTTGCCGCCGCTGAAGCGGTCGGCGCCGCAGCACCCTCCCCCACCGGCGGCCACGCCGCCGATGACCACCACCGGCGATTCATTCGACGAGGATGACCTAGCCACGTACTACACCGCGCCAAAGACAGCCAAGTCCTCATTTAGCCGGAGCACCAGCCAGCGCAGCACCCTGGAACAAACAGTTCCGCCGCTCGCTCCCGCGACCGCGACCGCGCCGCCGCCGCCCCCGCCGTTGCCGAGGCAGAGGCTGCTGCGGCCACTGCCTTCCGAGTCGCCTTCCCCGGCCGCCCTGGCCAATTTAGCGTTAACTAGTTCGCCTGAACCCTCTGGTCAAGACAAGGGAGGCGAGAATTCCGACGGCCTGGGCGGGGGCACGTGGTCGCCGAAGCCACCGGGCCTGAAGCCGCTGCACTGGGACAAGCTCCGGGCCATCTCCGGCCGCACCACCGTCTGGGACCAGGTCAAGAACTCCGACTCATTCCGGTGCGCCCCCTTCTCCAATTCTTGTTTCCACATCACCTCGTCTCGTTGTTACCACTGAGCTGTTGTCAATCGTGTGGCGATGGTTGCAGAGTGGATGAGGCGGCAATGGAGAGCTTGTTCCTGAACAATGGCGGCGCGGGGAATTCCGATCAGGCGGCGAAGAGAGGAGTCGCCGGGAAGAATGAGAGCCGGTTGCTCGACCCGAAGCGGCTGCAGAACGTAGCGATCATGCTCAAGGCGCTCAATGTGACTGCGGATGATGTGATTGGAGCACTCGTACACGGTGAGTTTGTACCCTCGGTTTCTTACTTCTCACCTGGTCCCCTAATTATATCTTGGTGGAATTTACCAATTATGTGCTCTGTTATGTTCTTGTGCGATTCGGTGGCCACATGTCGTCACAGTACAATCTAGTTACTGTTAAACCAAGTACACTCAGCAACTTGACAAGTGATTGGTGTACCATTATTTGGTCCCTTGAAAATCCTGAGAAGTCCCGTACTACTGTTAGATAAAAAAAGGGAGGGTAATTAATCGAAAAAATTCCACTTTGAAAATTATACTTAAATTGGTTAGTGTTAGGCTAACTGAAATATGTGCGACAGACAGACTGGTACTATTTTGCTGATCAGAATACTATTGTGAAAACAGGCATGGCTGTAAGCCGAAGTGATGATTTTTCTAGCCCTCCTTGCATCATTTTTTTTTATTAAATCCAGCCTCCTCCCACCAGAATTTGCAAATCTAACCCTCTCCACTGGCCTACCGTGCACCTGGCATAATTAAACATGTCACTCTGTTTACCAAATATTTTCGTGAACCATCGGTGATGTGACTCATGTCATGTTAGGCAATGGTGAGGTCAGGATTCAGATTAGAACATGGATTGGAGAGGCGAGATGCATCTTTCACAAAGATGCAAGTGCTTTACCTTTTGGTGCCTTTGCTTTATCCTGTGATAATGTTATTTTACATATCTGTATTTTCAATTTGGTGACAGATACGTTATTAGTTGTCATTGTTACATACTAATGATCTGTCGGTTGCTTTAGAACTTCTGCACTCTTCTTATGTAGAACACAGAAGATTAGAAGAAGGCCTTCCCTGTCAATTTTCATTATCCCAAACTTGCACCTTCGTTACAAGAATTTTTCTCATCTTCTTCATCATTGGTCATCAACTTCTCTCTTGTATTGTCCTAAAACCACGTCATTTTAATTTAGTTATTATAGTATAAGAAATCTGGGGGTGGTAGATATAAGTGGTGAAAGAACTTACATTATCTGGTCATCTTATGCAATTTGTTAACTAGTATTCTTGAACTTATGCAATTTGTCAACTAGAATTCAATAGATTTCAATGTTATTAATCCATTCTGAAAGTAGTTAAGAATTATATTGGACAAATTAATTTGGTGAACACTATATAGATTTTTCCATCCTGGAAAATAATAGTTGAAATTATTATACACCAAAAGTGAAGCCGGTATGAATTATAGAAGTAGTTGCGGTAGATCTAGTTTCATGAATGCATTACTGTCATGGGGCATACTTTACCAAACTTTGGTGTTTTATTGCCTGATCTTGAATAGTTGACGTGTTTATTGCTTGATCTTGAATAGTTGGCATGTTTACTTTTAATAAACAAGTACATTCATCATTCTAATTGTTGGTTGACCCTGTGAAGAGTTAACCAAATTTGTGTTATCTTGAACAGAATTTCATATTATATTTGGCACTAAAAACAGCCATATGCATGAGTGATAAGCTATCAGAGATCTCAAGGTGGTAGGGAGAGGCCAACTACCACTGAATGCTATTAATTACTTTTATTGGGACAGAAATGAACTATCAATGAATGCTATTAATTACTTTTATTGGCACAGAAATGGTAGAAAATTGAGTTCTCTAAGTGAGAAGCATGCATTGGTGATGTCATTGTATGATTCCAGATAATGCTGTCAACCTTTTTCCATGGATTAGTTTCAGGGAGTAGATTTACTGTTACATGCATAGTATGAGATACAATACAAGTTTGAGGTTATTTCTTTGAATAGTAGTACAAAAGAGTTGTTGGGGATATTGATGACTACTCAATTTTGTTTTTCTCATATTTATCTTATAATGTTTGGCAGAAGAAACATACATTTTTCAGGATTTTAGTAGTCCTTTGGCCATGCAAAGCGCACATTGAGACATAATTAGCCCCATAACTGGTTCTGAAAGTGACTTGTATGACTTGTGTCCCAGATTTGCCTATTATTGTTATGCTTAGGTGTCTTCCATATATGGCCACACATCAACTAGAATTATTAGCACTGTGAACCTTGGTGACAATTATTTAAACAGCGCTATTACGAGCTATAATTAAACATGGAAACATTCATTAGCTATATCTGCTGGATCCAACAAACTTCAATCCCAGTCCTTGTCTATTGTCTGCAACCAACAGATCTCATCTATACGTTTGGTTTGAATTCTGTTTCAAGAATACCATTTACAGTACTGAATATATATAGTTCATGCATTACATGAAACACACAACCAGATCTTTAGCATTATATAATAGATCGTTGTGATATATTAATGGTTTGTTAAAGACGAACCTTTCCATTAGAAGGAAAAAAATTGTGCTTCACAAAACAGATGAAGTGCAGCAATGTTCAGACTTCAGAGTGCATTCATAATTTTAGGGTATGCAGCAGGTTTGAACATAGCAAACTCTTCCTGTCTCAGCTGTTGAAATACATTGTCATTTTGTTGTTCCTTATGATATGATTTTTTATCAAGAATTGAAGTCAATCTGAAATTGATTTCTATGATTTTCTTGTAGATTCTTACATGTCTACTTTACAGTTTCGAGTTTTTATTATGCACCTTTTGGCTATTTTAGTCACAGCAGTTTGAATATACGATTCAACAGGAAACCCAGAAGATTTGGAGCCTGAGTTCTATGAAACACTAGCTAAGATGGCACCGACCAAAGAAGAAGAGATGAAACTAAAAGGTTATAGTGGTGATTTTTCAAAAATTGATCCAGCAGAGCGCTTTCTGAAAGGTGTACTTGATGTTCCTTTTGCCTTCAAGAGAGTGGATGCAATGCTGTACAGAGCAAACTTTGACACTGAAGTGAATTATTTAAGGAAATCTTTTGGAACTTTGGAGGTAAGTAGCTATGATGGTTCAATCTTTTCATTTGCATTTTATAATACTTCCTCTATTATAAACTAGTGATCGACTATATCAACTGTTTAGACAGGCATTCTTTTTTTTTGAAAAATTAGCCAGGAGTTCTAGCATTCACTATAGAAGAAGAGAACAACTGCTAAGTTACAAACGCGAACACACATCTCCTACACGCACGCACACCCCACGCGAAAGAGCACAGCTCCGTGAGCACCCGAGCCAGCAAGGCTCAAACCCAGGTGACTTGCGTGCCACCACAATGCTCTGACCACCGAGCCAAAGCTTGGTTCTCGACAGGCATTCCTTTATTGTAAAGTGAATTTAGGATAAGTGCTTCCATTCTTCAGAAAAGAAATCTGTCAATATTCTATCACGTATGCTGTACTGCTGTTAATAATTTTTTCATAGTACATCGTTTATTAACTTCTCATTTATTTTAGGATTTGTACAATTTATGTCTAGAAGCACTTTACTATGGATTGCGTGCCAGTTCCATCATAAATTCCATTAACTTGTGAAACAGACATTACGAACAGTTATGTCAATTATCAAAATATAATATTCCTCCAGAACTTTTTCAGGCAGCTTGTGCAGATTTAAGAAGCAGCAGGCTATTCTTGAAGTTGCTAGATGCAATTCTCAAGACTGGGAACCGCATGAATGATGGAACTAATCGAGGTGAGGCAAGGGCCTTCAAACTCGATACTCTTCTTAAGCTTGCAGACATCAAGTCAACAGATGGTAAAACATCATTGCTCCACTTCGTGGTTCAAGAGATCATCCGATCAGAAGGCTTCAATTCCGATCAAACAACAATGCATCCTGGCAGTGCCAGCAAAGAACAATTCAAGAAGGATGGCCTGAAAATACTTGCAGGGCTCAGCAGTGAGCTCTCAAATGTGAAGAGGGCAGCCACATTGGCGATGGACACGTTGAGCGGTAACGTCTTGTGGCTCGAAACGGACCTCGATAAGGTTAAGCTGGTCCTGCAACTTAAGGAAACGTGCGTCGATCAAGGCTCAAGCGAGAAGTTCTTCGAGGTAATGGATATGTTTCTCAGAAGGGCCCAAACGGAGATTGAGAGCATGAAAGTGGCAGAGAGGAGCGCATTGCAACACGTAAAGGAGACCACGGAGTACTTCCACGGTGACATCACCAAAGAGGAACCTCACCCTTTGAGGATATTCATGGTGGTGAGCGACTTCCTTTTGATCCTGGACCGCGTGTGCAGGGACGTCGGTAGGACACCGGAGAGGGTGATGATGGGGTCCGGTAAGTCGTTCCGCGTCACCGCAAGCACCTCATTGCCACCTCGTCGGTATGAGCCGCGAAGGGAGCTTAGCTCCTCGGATGAGGACAGCTCGTCCTCTTAGGGTAATGTAGGAACCTCTTTTTTGATGCATAGGATAGTTGTTCAGAGTCTCAGACCTGAGGGCAGTGATTCTTGCACAGTTGAGCACGTGTAATCATCTTCAGAATAACTCAAGGTACCGTCACTTTGTAATAGATGTTCACAGAAGTAAAAAGATACAAAGACTTAAGTTTTATTGATTCTCGTATGATGATATATTCGTTATTTTCCTTCTGCAATCCTCACTAGTCTGCACAAATGGCATCTGCTTGCGAGTATCGTATATTCGTATTTTGCTAATACAGCATTCATTCTTCAGTCCATTATTGTAGTGCCGAATCTGCTGATTAAGTAGGGTTACTTCTGAAACAAAAATGCGCTGTCTTTGCAGGTAGACCCAACAAGTAGTCACGATTCATGAGACATTGCTCATACGATCCAGGGCCTGCGCCTTTTGCAGCCTGCATCATTCACTGGGGCTGCTGCACAGGGGAAAGGTAGGTAGATGGAACATTTTATGTACGGAAAGCATACGAATACCAAATTATGACAACGAAGAGAAAAAGGGGAACAGCAGATAAACCCTGATGATAGGTAGGGGAAATAAAGAAGGGGAAAGCGACTCCAAAAGTTATTCCTGTTCTGTATTTCTGTGCATATAAAACAGAAGAAGGAAAAAGCCCTCGTGAACCTTGCTGCTATACATGAACCACGCGGCAACCATTATGACATCTGAAAGTAAGCAACGATTATGGTATCTGAAAGTAAAAAAAAAAAATCCATCGTTCCTAATGTGTTGTTCAGAATGAGGAGGCGGGGTACGTACGAGCCGTGGCGAAGAAGACGACGAGAAGTAAACCGAAGACGGCGTATTTGGAGAGCCCTGGACTCTCCTGGGCCTAACGCTTTGGGCCTTGACTCGCAGAAAAGCCTAACATCACCAACCAAACCAACCTTAATCCCGAGCCCACGCGGTTGAGGTCCCGTCTCCCCGGCCCTGCGCCGCCTAACCGTCGTTCAAATCATCCGCCGCATCGCCCGCCACAAAACCTGCTCCGCTCTCTCAGAACCACCAAACATCTCGCGCCGGCTTTCCCTCTCCTCTCTCCTCCCATCTCCGTCCCGATCCCGTACTCCGCAAATGCCGCCGCCACCGTCGTCGTCGAGGCCGGCCTCGCTCCCGTCGTCGCCGCACAGGCCGGCGCTCCGGCCGGGCAGCCTGCAGCGCCTGCTCCGCCCGCCCGACCCCACCGATGACGACGACTCCGCGCCCACGCCGCGCTCCCGGTCCCGCCCCCGTGTCTTGCTCCAGGTCACCAACATCACGCCCGCGCTGTCCGGTGCCGACCCCTTCTCGGGCCATCATGGCTTCTACCTCCGCCTCTCCGACTCCGCAAGCTCCTGCTACGTCTCCCTCCACGCCGACCACGACGACCTCATCCTCGCCAACGGCCTCCACATCGGGCAGGTCATCGAGGTCGAGCACCTCGTGCCGTCCGTCCCGGCGCCGGTGCTCCGCAAGTTCCGCGTCCTCCCCGGGCGGTACCCCTGCATCCAGCAAGACTCTGCCGACGACGACACCGCCTGCTCCGGCGGCGCCGTGGTCAAGGAGGTCGTATCCGAGCGCCCGCGCCGGCCATCGCTGACGCCTCCCTTCCCGGAGATTAGGAGGGCGCGGCAGGCGGGCTCCCCTGCCGCAATCGGCTACAACCACCGGTCACGGTCGATAACAAGTTTGTCAGAGGCAGGTGCGGCAGCAGCGGCGGACAAGAGGAGGGAGGGGGAGAGGAGAGGCGCCGATGCCCTTAGGAATCTTAGGAAGATCAGCGTCACGTCCGTCGACGGCAACAGCAGCGACGAGGACGACGACGAGTCTGTCGTGTCTTCGTCGTACAACTCGTCGTTTTCCTCTGCGAGGAGAAACTGGGATTGCACCGGGAGCATCAAGGACAGGAGACCCGTCGCTCCGCGGAGACGTGGCAACAGTGTAAAGCAATTTCTTAAGAAATCTTCGCTTATCTAGCTCTTTGTACCACATGTTTTTATTAATCTAGCTCCTTGCATATGCATTTACAAATTTGAGCCCCTACCCAACCACGACAGACGATACCTATCCCCTACTCCGCCTAGAGAGCGCGAAAACTGGTTGGCGCCCCAAAAGCTCGAATGAGTGTGGCCTACCGTGGCAAGAGAGCTTCCGTACTACCCGAGCGCAACAGCGAGGAGCCGTGTATTGCCACAGCTCCTCTAGCGCTCGTTCGTCCTGCTGAGGCGCCAGCCAGCTTCCATGCTCCCCAGACGTGGTAGGGAATAGGTGTCGCCTGCCTCCCCTTGGGAGAGGAGACAAAATTTACAAATATATACGTGGGAGATAGATTTGCAAAAAAAAAAGTACAAGGGCTAGAGAAGAGATCATTTCATTTCTTCAAGCTTACAAAAAGTGTGTACGTACTTAACCACGAAATGTCAAGAAATAAATCTAATTCAGTCAATTTTTGTTGTTGTATCCTGTAGGTTTCTCCAAGTAAATCCGGCCCAAACTCCATCGTGCATCAGAACGACGCCGGCAACGATCCGCTGGAGTCCGTGAGAAGGAAAGCCGAGAAGGCATTCAAGGTGCTCTCCAAGAGGAACACATGCGCGTCAAACAAGACTCCCAGAGAAAGCTCTTGCACGGTGGCGACGCCGCAGGGTGCGTCGTCGAGCGGCATCAGGTGGTACGAGAACAGTGTGATGTGGAACTCACTCTCGTCTAGCTTGGTGAGGCATGGGAAGGTATTCTAGTATAGTGCATGCTGTTCTTCTGTTTTGTCATCTCAAGTACTTAATTCTGCTTGATGATAAGACGGTGATTTTGTCCACCCCACACACCAACCCCAAATTGCAGGAAGCAGTGAAGCAGAGGGACATGGCACTACAGGTTGTGCTTGATGGATTGCTAGAGGCATCTACCACCGAGAAGCTGATAAAATGCCTGAGGTGAGTAACGTTGATTCGTTGAAAGCTTATGTAAGCATGATGTGAATGAATAGAACATTACGCGGTGTCGGAAATTTTGTGACCCTTACACGAATGTTAGAAGAACATTAGTCCATTCAATTCATATCTAATTGCTCAAGAAAACATGTGTCCATAGCATCAAATTTCTACTGTTTCAGAAATGTATTTTACCTCATAGGCAACAACTCATTTCTCCCTCTTCGTCCAGTACATACTCTGAACTGCAATCTGACAAGGACGACGACCCGAAGGAGCTCATCGACAGGTTCTTGCAGTTCTCCCAAGAACTGGATCATGCTATCTTCATTGCTCAATCACACACCAGACTTAGGCAAGTGAAAGCGTGTGCTTCCAACTCAACATCCTCAGCTTCTGCCAAAGCTGCTATGAAGGCTGCATTGGATAGGAAGCAATCTGCCATCTCATGGATCAGAGCAGCCATTGAAGCAGACCTCTCACCTTTCTCTACCCATGCAAGAGTTAACTCTGATACTATAAAGGCATCATTGGCTGAATCAAAGCCTGTAACCCCACTGTTCTGTTGTTCCAAGCCAAAATGCAACTGCAATAACAAGTCCTCGAGGAAAAGCGCTGATGCTTCTTCTGAAGGAAACAACCTGAATGCAGCCATGGACATGGCTATTGCATTGCGTTCAGAATGCAACCGGTGGTTCCTCAAGTACGTCGACAAGTTCTTGGACGACATTGAAAGCGAGACTGAGTATGCGACGTGTGATTCCCAACTAGCAGGCCTTCTGCAGCAGCTGAAAAGAGTGGATGACTGGCTCAACCGTGTCATGCGGAATGAGAGGATGTTTTCTGTCGACAGAAGCAACAAGGATAGCATATTTTCTGAGGAAGAAGAGTGCGATGCATGTGAGAGGGTACGGAGGAAGATGTATGGAGCCCTTCTAAGGCATGCCCAGTATGCTGCAATGGCGCTAGATAGTATAAATAGTGTAACTGATGAGGAGAAAGAGCAGGACTTAGTGGCATTAACTTAGCAAAGAGCTCTAGCCACACATAGAATGAATATTTAAGAAGGTATTGTGTAGTGATGGGCTGATAGCACATGATCTAATTGGATCATAGCCAGACATCAAGTATCATATATCTTAGGTCTGACTTCCAAATGTTTTGATCTTCTATGTTCGATGCTTGGATAATAATGTTGCCACACTATGGGTGATTTATTGTAATGAAACATGGCATCTTCAAACTAACAAATGGATAAATATGTAACCTAAGTTTAATGATATGAAAGGTTAAAGTGCTTGTTATTAATCTAAGTAGGGTATTCAAACAAGGTTAAGGACCTCTGTTGCAATTTAATATTTAATAATCTTTTGAAATTATAGTTCTTGATCATCACATGGAAGCCTTATGAGTGCATCTTAGTCTGCATACATGGTGCCCTTCAGTATATTTCATATGGTCTTGAGCATTGGCGATGTGAATTGTCTCGAGTGTGCTGATTTTTTTTCGATGCTCTACAGTTATTTGTTTGCAGGTATGAAGCAAAAGGTTATTTGTCCTCAATCTCCTTATTAGTATGTGCACACGAAATTTTCAGTATATATATTTTGAGACAGTCTCATATATTTTATTGAAACTAGCCTTTCTATCAACGAAGCCGAGCTTGCAGTCCAACACCAAGTTATAGAATTACAAATGCCAACCCTGTACATGAAAAATAATTCTCTTACATGTGAAGTCAATCATATCACTGTGATCTTTGATCATGATTACTTCCTTGTATGGCTTTGTGGGAAATTGCCAAGAAGTAGGAAGAAAAATCAAATAAAGTTACGTTACATGTATGATATTGGGACTATATGGACCAGAATAAATTAATCCCTATGCAATTCAGTGTTAGCTCTGTATCTTCGATGCGATATTTATTTTTGCAGAGAAGAGATGTTCAGATCAACATTGCTGATGTTAACTCCATTGTAAGCGATCGGTGCATACATCCACATGTCATCGGAGCTCAATAACTGCACATGATTGTTTGAAAAAAAAAGTTAGTAAAATCTTGCTTCTTTACAATTTATATCACAATTATTTGGTTACAACAAATCTTTAGTCATATGACAAGGAAATATAGATTTACACACCTTAATCTGAAGCTGCAAAAATTTGACATATTGCACTGCTTCCTCCAGCATTGTACTTATGTCAACCTGTCATATCATATTTATCCAAATTACACCCGAATTTCTATTTCCAATTACCATACTGAAATATATGAGACAAAAACTAAGTTCTTGCAGATAAATATTCTTCAAATCGAAACTTACTTTTGTTCCATTGGGAACCAAGTTCTGCAGGATTTTCAATCTTTCATTGATCCTCTCTCTCCTCTTCTGTAGAATTGACATTTACATCCATCAGAATTCAGAGGCAATGCCCTGAGACACCGCGTAACTTCTTCTTTTTTACAGCTTCTAAATTTGTGTGCTTACCCTTGCGTAGAGACTCTGAGGATCAGTTGCCGCCCCACGACTGGCCCTGGTTCCTGTCTTCTTTGAGCTCGACTTCGCATTGCCTTCCAAATTGCCCTCCTCTGAGGTGCAGCTGCTGGAGCTTTGTGTGTCGACATACTTATTGCCGCCTTCGTCGTTACCAATAGAATCCCTTTTGCCAGCCTTCTTGGTCTTCTTTGATGCCTGGATGAGTTCAGCAATCTAATAAGGCATGGAACAAAACATGAAACTGAAGTAAATCACTGATGTATTAACATTGTGCAATCATACCGTCGTGGCAGCACTGGACTTCCTTTTGTTAGTCACTGGTGCATTATCGGTTGCTTCTTCCCCTCCGGCTGATGAATGGTTGCCATGTAGAGGGCTCAGGTCCTCACTAAGGTAGGGGATGGCGCAATGCGGCTCGAAGTCGGTAGGCGGGAATGGATCCATGACCGGAAACTCAAAGCTCTCGTAGCTCTGAGCTGGATCAAGGAAACTGCTAACACTAGAGTTATGACCTGGTTGAGGCCAGCATTGCGGAGACACATCATAGTTCAGACAGCTAGAAGAGGAGTTGGAGTCAGTGTCGAGGCTAGGCAAGAACATGGCCGCCATTGCCTCCATAGACTCATCCTGTTGCTTGTAGGCGAAGCAGTGATCATCAGCTCCTCCAAGAAACTGCGCCATCACGTCGATTTCCATAGACGGCACAGCTGAAATGTAGGAGCTCTCCATTTCAGTAATGTGAAAGGCCTCAAGGCAGGGAAAGACGCTAGCTTAGAGAGATGCTACTGTTACAATGCCTGAGTGCTTCTGCCGTGAGCCTACACAGGGTATTTGTAGGGTGCAGGTGGCCTCTATTGCTGACCAAGGATGGCAGCACCACAATCATCACCAAATTGTCTGGTTTGTTGCAAAGTAATGTTATCTCCAGAGTCAACCCCGTGGGGATGGTGTTAAGTTGTTGCGGCCCGATTCTCGATCTTGATATCGACAGGATAAACAAAACCGCATGCGCAATTATGTCGCTATAGTACGGCGATGTTATTTTTCTTCCAGGCAAGATTGGTATGCTGAGATTGTTTATCTTGGAGGTGAGATTAGCTTGCCCATTTGTGCAATTACTCATCTAGCTTGTAGATCGTGGGAAGTGGTGGTGAGTTGAAGTGAGATGTGGAGGCTGGCAAGATTATGGGAATTAAGGTCCTGTGGTTGTCATTGAGATCAGGGATCAGTAGATACCACTTCATGCCTGTGTGATCTCGTGCTTCCCATGGAGGTTGCAGAAACTACATTGTTGCCATTTTCCTGCAACTTGAAGAGCTGTCAGATCCTCAGGATGGGGAGAAAACAGAATCCGTTCAGCGGAGCTGCTGGCGCGACACAATTTTTTGTGTTCATTTGTTCTTGTACAATGTATGCGGGTTCAATTATAGCTTCAAAGTGTCATTTTTAGGATTGTGGCAAATTGTTATATTCAGCATATTAGGTTATTGTTAGAAATGGTAAATGGTGGCCAATCCTGTACCGTGAACTAACAACACGAATCAAACATGGGTGTAACTATGTCAGAATTTTTTTTTCCTTCTATAAATGCTACTCCTTCTGTTTTGCTATATTTGCCCATAGCCTCAGGAGTATCTGGTTCAATATATTCGACCATTAAGGAAATCTAGAGTATGGTTAACGCAATTTTCCACGCTCTACCTCTAATTAAATGTTTTGGAAGAGATCAAATGGTTGTAATATGCCATTTAATAGTGGTGTGTATGGTCATTTCTCATTAAATATTTCTTAGAATTAGAGTTTCTTTGGTTTTTGTACACGGTGGGCTGTGAAAAAAATATAACAAATCACAGGGAGTAACTGTTTTTCACGAAGAACATGCTAAAACCTTTAATGCACACTCTATGTGAGACTTGTCAAATTGAAAAAGGGTCCTTTCCAGGCAATATTATTGGAAAATTGGTGCGTATGTGTGTAGACACGCGCACACACCCCATTCCAGGCAGTGTTACTGGAAAAGTAGGATATGGCTTGTTCAATCATTACGATGTTTAAATATGAATAATCAGTGGTTAAATCAATAACACTAAACGTAGGCATCGAATTGCACAATCTATTTCATGTACTATTTGTTCATCATATTATATACCTGTTTTTAACTAGAGCTCTTCAATTGACTTCTTGTGTACTTGATGTGGTTTAAGCTCACAAGACTATACCTTGTATTGTTCTTTAACCGTTCTCTGTACTTTGCAAATGATTGCAACAACCAATTAACTTGAATCGTGCACTTATTTGATTGTCATCATACGCTATTAATTAAAGTCTTCGTTCTTTGTTTGTGTTTACATTCCAATTTATCTGTACTACTCGTTTAGTACAGTTCTCATTGTGAGAGACTGAAGCTACTCTGAAAATTGCTTGCCTGCACTTCTGAATAAGACTGAAACTCTCTTTAGTACTCCTTACAAAAATAATGGTAGCTCGAAGAAGTCAATGGGCAGATGGCTTGTACCATCTCTGTCTCCAAGGCTTCACGTTTCAGTCATTGCTGGATCAACAGGGACCATAACCTATAGTACTATTTATCAAATTTGGTTCACTTGAAATGCATTGTGCACCCATTCTTAACTGGAAAAAACTGTACTTTTTTTTTTCGAAGGAGCGGAAAAAACTGTACTTCATTTGTATCCAAAATAAAAATAAAAGAGAAAATTTGTGTGATGTATTTTGTTGGCTAGAGCCTAGAGGTCAAAGAAAGGAGATATTTCTGTGTCTTAAATGCTTGAAGTTAGCATCAACTAGGAAAGGGCACAAGCACCACTGCAGAAAAAATGGGTAAAATTAATGCGTTCGAATATTTTGTGAGAAGACACAAAACTTACTGCTGACTCGTCATCAGCTAAGGCAGTTGACATTTGGTTGGTATGATACGAGTAATTAACATCTTGAAGCATTGATTTTCTTCACTAATATTGGTTGACTCTTGGTTTGTATACAGAGAAGTTTCTTTCATAGGCGTCACTAAAGTAGGGTTATAGATCTCTGATTTATTAAGATAATGTGCATTTGAATTTAATTAGATTAACCTTCCTCATGTGTTTCTCCTGTCATTTCCAGTGCATTGAACCTACTTCAAATTATGCTAATTTTTCTCAGTTAATTACAAAAGCTGAATAAGCCTACTTAGAAAAGTCATGCTACAATACATTGAACGTTCTTAATTTTAGACAGCTTTACACAAGAGGATTCATAGTTGAGTTAGTGCAAGAATAAAAAGGCTTGGCCTTTGGCTGTCAGTGTTGTCACCAATCTAGGTAGCAAATCTCGTGTTGGAATAAAACCACACACTTGGAATCCGTCAGTATTTGCCAGCACTCTTGGTTCATTGTATTGGATTATAGTTACTCCGGTATTTCACTAGCTAGTTAGCATTAAACTAAACTGTTTTCTTGTCTTTAATTTTAAGCAAATGTCCCCACTCCATGACAATTATCCAAAGGATAAGCTTGATGGTTTGACCGCTAAGACACACTTTCGACCAAGTTTATAGGATGTATTTTTTGAATGGCCTTGTCCATAAATACAAGATATATTTCATGTTTCAATGTAAAAAATAGTGTGATGTTACCTTTATACGGCTAATAAATATCCAAATTTACTTGATATTTTCTACATGCATGAATTGAATATTGTGCTTAGAGATAAAATTAAGGATAGCTTTGTCATTTTTAATATCTTCTTAGCCTATGAGTTAAGAGAAAATACTCCTTATAAAATTGTACGGATGGAGTAGTGATTAAGAATCAATGACACGAATTATATTAACATATCAGAGAGATGCACGTAGCCCCAGAAGAGAGGGTTTATCAAAATTGGGAACAAGTTGTTTAATGAATTATTCTATCCTTGTCATGTTTTGACGTGATTAAACTACCAACTACCAATCCCTAACCACCTAGCATCCTATTAACTCCTTGTCTGATGTAAATAATCAGACAAGATAAATTAAGCAAGCAAGGACAACTGCATTGAATGTATAAAGAACACTAGCCAACTTGCAAATCTTAGCATAACACGTAATCACAGCAAAAGGAAGTTAACAGGTTCTCCTGTTTTAGACGATCATCTTGTTGGGGTTCTTGGAATGATGATAAAAAGAACAATTTTAAGACCATATTTAATTAGAACAGCATATCGTTGACAATTGCATGTAATTAAGTCTAATGCTGCATACTGCAGCATACCAAGTTATCAGTTAGCTCCTGTTTATAGCCTAATCTTCTAATTTACATACATGATACACGACAAAGCTGACCCACATGTTTGCTTCTAACATTATTAGGCTATTTGCACAACCAAGTTAACATTTCTCAAAGAAAAATATTTATGCCAATTAGCAATAAGCCGTTATAAACTAACTTTTACCAGCTACTCCCTATCAACTGAAGCCTCCTCTTCTTGAGAACAAGTTTCAGTTTCTTCTTGAAAGTGTTTAAACTTATAACTTACAATTAAATTTTCTTGTGATATTCCATGTTATATTTAAAATCTCATTTCAGGTAAACCAAATAGTTCCTTAATATTTCTTGTGAAAAAAAGGGTCCTTAATAAGGTTGTTTCCAGATTAGGCTAATTTTTGTTGCGATTTAATGGAATAAATATGGGGAGACTATCTTTTTTTTTAAAGAAACGGCAGGAGCTCTGCCATGCATTAAAGAAAGAAGATGGAACACAGTAGTACGTTTGGTTCAGAAACAACCTGAAAGGGAGAGAAAAAAATAGCAAAGTACAACACAAAACCAGGCATCGATCGTAGATCCGATCGAGCTAGGCTAATAAAACTCGGCAAAGCCTTTGCTGATGAGCATGACGTCCGAGTGAGGAGCAGGTCCCAGGCTAGATTTGTGGGGGAGGTGGGGGTTGCACATTCGAAAGGCATACAACAATCGAAACCGAACCCGCAAGCATAGCAGCATAGCACGTGCCGACACCTGACCTGTCGCCATGCCAAAGTAACCACGATTAGGGGGGTTCGCAATCAGTGTCGTGTTGAAGACGAACTCGCGTTGCCACCCTCCGATCAGTGACGTCTTGTGATATGCGAGAAGACAGACTAAGCCGAGCTGTATTCATTTATGAAGATTCTTGCATTCCTCTTTTTCCAAATATTCCAGAAAGAATAAATCAGAATGCTGTTAATATTTTGACGTGAGTGTTTAGGCACCTGCTACGATATGAATGTCCACCATTGAGCCGGCTGCACCTGTGACTGTGGGATCTGTGGAGGGAGTCACATGATGTGGAAAACTTTCCTCCAAATCTGCTTTGCGAAAGGGCAAAAAAGCTGCAAATGATTTGCCGATTCTGGCTCGGAACCACAAAGCAGGTATCCCCCGAATTTGACCATACCCTGGCTGCTAGCCTGTCCGCCGTGAGGATCCTGTTTTGAAGGACGGGCCATGCGAAAAATTTGCATCTGCTCTCCACTTTGGCGTTCCTATCATGACACCTCATTAATGAGGCCACTAGCCCACTAATCTCTCACACACAAATCTATATTTAAAATACCTAAAATGCTAGAACCAAACCAGACATTTTTTTTTTGAAGAAAAAGGCAGGAGCTCTGCCAAATGCATTAAGTTAGGGGAAATAGATAATGTTTACAAGGACCTGACAAGATTAGGAGTTAGATATTCGGGCGTAAGCCCGCCAGGCCAACGAGGCCAATGAGAGCAGAGCCAACAGAAAAACAAACAACTAGAACAACAGAGAAACGCTCAAAGCATCTCAAAGGCCATTGCTTTCACATTGCTGCGTCTCGGACGACGGAATCGCTACTGTTGCATCGAAACAGTAGCTGTTTTGAAAAATCCTATGATTCCTTTCTTTCCAAAGGTTCCATAGTGTGTATGTGACCACCCCATCAAATTCTTTTCTCCTAGATTTGACCACCGAGAGGCGAGAGTTCCTCCACCATGTGGAATTCCCCATGTGAACTTCCGAAGGTTGAGGAGCATTTAAAACTATATGTGTTTGCGCAAGCACCCTCATCCAAACCTGCCTTGCGAAGGGGCACACTAACAACAAGTGTGCGGCCGTCTCTTCTTGACATCCGCATAGGGCGCACGAGATGGAATGAGGCCATCCCCTGACTGCTAATCTGTCCGCTGTGAGGAGCCTGTCCTGGATGAAGAGCCAAGCAAAGAACCTACACTTCCTCGACGGTGCATGCGGATCATCTTATAACTGTCATCCGAAGTGGAGCCGATGAACTGAGCCTTATATGCCGAATTTGCCGAATACTCCCCCTTGGATGTCCATCTCCAAATAATCTGATCCTCTGTTTGTGGTTGTAATTGTACCTGTTGCATTACGTGCCAAAGGCTACAAAATTCCTGCAGTTGTTCCTCATTTGTGATTCTGCGCAGAGGCCGGATCCAATTCCTGTCTGTTAGGAAATGTTTAACCGTTCCTGTTTTTCTTCTCACCAGTTTGTAGCATGCTGGCGCCAACTCTGCCGGAGATTTTCCTTGAAGCCATCTCGATTCCCGAATTCATTGTTTCGCCATTGCCCATCGCGATGACGGTGCTTATGGTAAACAAGTCATGATGCGAGGCCAAGCATGGAAGCGGCGAACCTGACCAAGGTTTATTTCTATCTTTCCATGCATACCAGACATTTAAAACCGTATCAGTGCCTTCATCTCTTAGCGGTGTATATATGAAACTAATTTTTTTTTCTTTTAGTTAATTTCATTGATATAATAGCAACAACGTGGAAGTTCTCCAATTACGTGGAATTGTTTTATCTAAGCCCCAACATAAACTTTTTGTTGTGCACGTGTCATGATCATTGGTAATTGAAGTTTTCAAAGAAGTTTGATAACTTTACTTTTCTTTGAGCTATATAATTTCATTTAGAGCCTTCTCAACAGTTATCTCCATGCTAAGTTGCTAACTCTATAATATCAGTAAACTACTCGGTTTGCCATTCCGTTGAATATCAAAGTAATTTCACTATATTATCATTTTATGTGTATAATACACATACTAGTTAGCCCATACGTGGAAACCGGAGAAGTTGAGGTAAAAAAAATTCTGGCAACATTTTCTTCAGGAAGGAAATTGGCCAAGACATTTAGAAATGGGGCTCGATTCGATATTTTTAGTAGATGGTAATAACATATTTTTGTTCAATAATTCCTTCCTGAATATCTAAATGTTATTTGTAATGGTATTTGAGCTGGACAACTGAAGCTAGACACGCTAGACACACATTGAAGAAGGGACAAATCGATGGATCCATTCCATCAAACAACATCTCGTTTTCTTCAGGTACATATATTCCAACTGGCTAAGGGTAGATCTGACGGTCCAATTTGCTCAATTGACTCGCAGCAGAAAGAATTTTACCTTTAAAAAAAGTGGATGAACTGGTGTTGGAAATAGTTAACACCACTATAATCCTCAAGATATTTTGTATACTTTTATTATGTGCGAGTAAACGACTCGCCAGCTTTCATGGAGAACTGCTTAAAAAAATTTCATGGGGAACTAGAGTTTCAAGTGCCACTACTATTTGTCTTTTGCTGTGCAAGTTGAAGTAGGTGAGATCCTTTATATATATATATATATATATATATATATATAGAGAGAGAGAGAGAGAGAGAGAGAGAGAGAGAGGGGAAGACTTTTCTGTACTCCTAGGAGTACATACTCCCACCTCTAATATACCACTTAAATAAACACTTTATACTCCTTTATCACTTTCGGTGTACTTCAATAATAATTCTAAGATACTCCAATGCAACATGGTTGAAAAAAATTTATGAGAACCCTTTATTTTTTTACTACATACCATTTTCTATATGTAAAAGGAATATATAAACAAATATTGCTATAAAGGGTGGACTTTAATGAAATTTTTCATGGAACTCACTTTAGAGTATCTTATAATTAGTATTAGAGTATACTCAAAAGGATAAAAAGGTATAACAACATCATTTAAATGGTATATTGAAGGTGGGAGTACGTACACCCAGGAGTATGGAATCATTTTCCTATAAGACTCAGTGAGATCATTGTTATTAATGAGGTTTAAGACGCGGATACATCTTAGATCTCTCGAGCCCCTTGATCGTTCTATCCAACTGTAACTAGTTATCTTGTGCACCTGTGTGGAACAAATTATTTTGGTATCTGTAGCACTATATATACACCAATGGTCTGAATTCATAACACAATATCACATAAATCTTTCTTCCGTTGAACTTGTGTATTTTTTTTATGGTAACTTCTATTTTGTGATTACAAAAAAGACACACACACGCACACCACCACACAGCGCGAGGGTGTTTCCTTAGCACACATCTAGGAAGACAAAGATCGGGATGAATCAGCGATCTCATAAAATTCCTACTGAAAGGGTAATCGTGTGTGTGTGTAAAGGTGGACATCAAGATTTAAACCCTAGTTGATGGAGTCGTGCACCTACAAATCCGTCATCCCACCAAGAGGTGGTTCCTTCTCGTGTAATTGTTGAAGTACCGCATTTCCCAATCAAATTAAGCTTTGGATAAATTAGTTGATGCATACAACTCAGTATAGGATTAGAGACAAGAGGTCCTTTGTTCAAGACTAGGCTAACATAATATTAAAAAAATAATTATGGTCCACTTCAGGTCCACGTCTTAGGCACGGTAAAAGTCTAGACCAGGGGTGTTCAAATATCTTATCCACTTTTCTTTATTAGCTTAAGTTTTGAATAAAATAGTTGGTGCAAACAACTCAATAGTAACATTCATCACTTCACCATTCATGGGTGATGCTTTGGCACTTGACGAGTCACTAGTAGGGTTAAAAATGTTGACGGGAACCGACCAGTTCATGCTAGTTTCCGGTCAAACCAGCAAGGGGTAATTTATCAAAATTTGGTCCTTTTCCTTTTGTGATATGATGGGAAAGCTGGCTAGTGCAATTATCTTAAGTCTTAAAACTCACATGCCACAACTCCAGCGCTCATGCTGAAGCTCGACATCCAAAAAGCTTTCAACTCCGTCTCTTGGGAATACTTGCTGGACCTCATGCAAGCCCGCGGCTTCGGACCTCGGTGGAGAGATTGGATGGCCATCTCCTTTGCATCATCGAATTCGTCAGTTCTACTCAACGGGGTGCCAGGACCACAGATCAATCATCAGCGTGGACTCAGACAGGGTGACCCCCTATCGCCTTATCTCTTCTTGCTAGCAATTGACCCCTTACACTACATCCTCTCCAAGGCCACTAGCGATGGAGTTCTATCTCCCCTCAAAGGGCAAGCGCCCGCCCTCCGTCTATCACTATATGCGGACGATGCAGTGGTCTTCCTCAACCCAGTCAGAGAAGAGCTTGACGCTCTCGTGACCACCCTTACTGCTTTCGGGGAGGCTTCCGGCCTTCGAGTCAACGTGCAGAAAAGTTCTGTTATCCCGATCAGAGCTCAGGGCCTCAACCCACAAAACATCCTACAACCCTTCGATGGTCAGATATCTGCTTTCCCGGTCAAATACCTGGGCATGCCGCTAACTCTTGGTCAATTGCGCGCGTCGCGAGCTATGACCAATCATTGACAAAACGGCACGACGTCTGGCAGGTTGGCAGGGGGACCACCTTTCCATGGGGGGACGCCTCACCTTGGTCAAATCAGTGCTTACCTCGCTTCCAATTTATCTTCTCACAAGAATCAAAGCCGCCCAAAAATTCATCTCGATTTGACAGCCGAGAAGAAAGTTCCTATGGGCAGGTAACGACGACTTACATGGTGGGAACTGTAAGGTCCGTTGGACGACGGTGTGCCGACCGCTTAATATGGGGGGCCTAGGAATTCTCGACCTCGACAGGTTCGCCAGAGCGCTTCGTCTTCGCTGGCTGTGGCTCCACTGGGTGGCTCCAGAGAGGCCGTGGAGTGGAATGCCCACACCTTGTGACCACACAGATAAACAGCTTTTCTCCGTGGCCACAAAAATAAACATCGGAAATGGTCGGAAAGCGGCATTCTGGACTGACAGGTGGCTAGACGGTATAGCACCTTCCATGCTTGCGCCGGAGCTCTTCAGGCACTCCAGGCGAAAGTCACGCTCCGTGCTAGATGCCCTCACAAACAACAATTGGATTCGAGATATCCGCCAGAATCTAACATTCCCACTTCTTCTTCAATATGTCGACTTGTGGCGAAAATTGCAAACGGTACAACTCCAGCCGCAAGTCCATGATGTCATAACCTGGACGCAAACAGCCTCAGGGGTCTACTCATTTGCCTCCGATACCGCATGCGATTCATAGAGCTACATACAAATCCTTCCACACTACGATTTGGCAGGCTTGGTCTCCATCGCGATGCAAAGTCTTCCTATGGCTTGCCAGCCAAAATCGGTTTTGGACTGCGTAGCGACTACAACGAAGGGGGTGGCCCAATCAATATTTCTGCCCAATGTCTGCGAAACACGAAACCGCGCATCATCTTTTCATTGATCGCCCACAAGTTCGAAAGTTAGGAACTAATCGCCGCATGGGCTCGACATCGTCTTTATTGTTGGTAGGTGGGACCCACTCACGCCTTAAGTTTACAAGATTGGAGTCTTCGCCTAATAAATGGACATCCAGGATTTCGAAAAGGGCTAAAGTCACTCATCATCCTAACTTGCTGGCAATGGTGGAAAGAACGAAATAGCAGACTTTTTCGAAGCAAAGAAAATGACATAGAGGAGATCTTACAGTCCATCAAAGATGAGGCCAGAATTTGGATCATCGCGGGCGCGGAACACCTAAAAAATCTTCTGTACCGACTAGCTTAATTTTTAGTTTTCTTTTATTTTCCTTCTCCTTCTGTTTCCTTTCCTCCGGTTTCCTCAGGGTGATCTGCGTTTACCTTTTGGTGCAGTATCCTGCACCTTGTACTTTCCGATTTCCTCTCTCTAATATATTTTGCAGCTTCGCTGCTTTTCAAAAAAAAAACTCACATGCCACAAGTTCAAATCATGAAAAATACTACTGAAAAATTCGCGTTAATGTTTGCCTTACCAAATTTTGGTAGTGTTGACCAAATTTGGCAAGTATTTGGTTTGCAACCAAATTTTAGCTAGATTCTCTTCTCCATTGGTACCCCTAGTTCATTTTCTTGCCAATTGTTGGTTAAATTTTGACAACCAATTTGGTGACCAAATTTTTGACATAACAATTTTTTTGTAAGGTTTGATTTGGCAAATTTGGTCTTAAACCAAACAGCCCGAAGATGCCACAATGCTAAGCTTTCCTACGGTTGGCAAATGTGGCCAGTTCTTGCACCAAGTCGATAGCAATCTATGTTTTATTCAGACATATTTTGAAAATTTTAGGCCGATTCCAACCATTTGAAGGCACTTCAAGTAAATTACGTAAACTGTGCAGTTTTTGACAAACCTGCGTGAGCCACGAAATACCTCTTTTCCAATTTTGTGAATCTAACTTCAACTTGACAAGATCATACAATTCCTTTTACTTTCATATTTGCATTTTGCTGCAAGCAAGAAAAATAACCATGCTATACCACGTAGTTTGATTACATTTTTTGAAGATCCATTTGTAATGGAGGATTGGAAAAGAAATTCCAGAGAACTTGTACGACTTGATGCAGAATTCCTCCTCTGTAATTGTCGTGAGACTCCTGTGTTTCAAAACGGGCCTGAACCTGATCACTTCAGAGCAGCACAAATTCGTTCTGCAATGGACCAACCATCTGGGCTCTTGACAAAGACGTAGCTCCAGCCCAAGGCCCAACTGATGGCTAAATGCAGGCCCACGGGGAGGCCGAACCGGTTGGACTCTATAGGAATTGGCCCATTTGGCCGCGACCGACCATTCCCCGAAACCTTCGCCTTTATAAAGCCCCCCGCCCTCCTCTCCACCCTCCACCGCTCGGATTCAAACTTCGAACCCCTCCTCCTCCCTTGCCACCGCGAAACCCTGCAATACTAGGCTAGCCAGTGATCACCACCGCCGCCTCCTCTTCCTGAAACCGCCATGAGCGGCGCATCCACCGACGTGCCGCCAGTCCTCGCCCCCCTGGTAGACGGCGGCGGTGGCCGGGGGGTTGGGACGGGCAAGGAGCTGTCGCACCCTCCGTCGGACGGCGTCTCCAGCCTCCGCTTCTCGAGGCACAGCGATCACCTCCTCGTCTCCTCCTGGGACAAGGTGAGTTCACTCAGAGCGGCACGCGCCTCCTACTTGTATGGGGAACGAAACCCTAGCTGCTTGGGTTGACCCGTCGGGTTTGATGGGGGCTTTGGTTGTGCGTGTGTGTTCGCTGCTTCCAGACGGTGCGGCTCTACGACGCGGAGGCCAACGTGCAGATGGGGGTGTTCATGCACGCGGGGCCCGTGCTCGACTGCTGCTTCCACGACGACTCCTCGGGGTTCAGCGCCGGCAGCGACCAAACTGTGCGGAGGTGATAGCGATCACCTATTCACCTTATCGTCCCGTTCGATTGGTTTTTTTTATGATCGATTCAGTTGGAACGATTGCACACATAGTTGTTGTGCAGTCCTGAATAGATTCGGTGGAATTCTCCGTAAATTGATTCTCCATTTTGCAAACGTGCATTAATTTGTGATGCTAAAATGGGCAAGGAAGAGAATTTTGGGATATGATTAGTTTGTTATAAGTCCAGCGATCGGCAACCCCTGTGAGGCTGCGACAGTACATTAGCTTATCTTTTGTTTTCCAGTTTGGTCAGATTAGTCATAGGAATTGAAGCGAAACTGATGGCTTGAATGCTTTGGAACTGTTTTTTTTTTCCAGGTTGGCCTTTAGTTCTGGTAGAAATGACCTCTTGGGACGCCATGATGGTCCAGTTCGTTGTGTGGAGTACTCCGATGCTACAGGTACTTGCTTTTGCCTTTTTGCTATGGGTGGAAAGTGCTGTTGAGTGTTGAGTTCGTCAACTTCAGTGTCCGGGGAACAATGCTACTTGAACTCGTGTTCTAGTTGCTAAGTGATGGGTTAAGTCTATCTTAAGAAGATCTGACCGCAATTGTACTAGTTCAACGGGTGAACATTGCTAGTAGAGTTCATGTTTTAGTACCTGGTGATGGGGTTAGTCTACCCTAATAAGCTTGTCAGTTTGATCTTAAAAATGAACTATCTCCTTGGTGTAAACATAACCATCTTCGATCACAGTTCTACAAGAGTTGAAATTGTTTGACTATTTTCTTTATCATTTTGAGTAGAGAATTTAATAAATATCCATTCCATGTACTTGCTTATTATATCCATCTTTTGTAGTTGTTGCTTAATTCTTTGTATGGTTGATCTACTCATTATTTAAGCTTACGAGGTGGCCATTTATATGTGAATTCTTCAACAGGTGTGATTCCTAATTCAACAACCAGAAGGAGCGTTGATAACTACCGAATGAATATTGATTAATCTTAGCAGGATAGCTACCTGATGGGCCATGTCTTTATTGATATACACTGCAACGTTAATGAAGATTACAAGTAAACAGTAGTGAACTTTGGGCTGTAAAATTTTGAAGTTTGTGCATTTCCTGTATAATTGCAATTCATTTAACAAAGTCTTTAATTTATCACTTCTTAAGAATAATGTGGAACATCGTATGTTTATTTGTGCTATGTATCGTATCAGGACAAGTAATCACTGGCAGCTGGGATAAGACTATAAAGTGTTGGGATCCAAGAGGTGTGCATCGGGCAGAGAATACACTTGCTGGGACGTATATCCAACCTGAACGTGTATACTCGCTTTCATTAGCGGGATATAACTTGGTTGTTGCAACAGCAGGAAGGCATGTGAATGTTTATGACTTGCGCAATATGTCCGAGCCTGAGCAAGAAAGGGAGTCTTCACTGAAATATCAAACACGGTGTGTCCAGTGTTATCCAGATGGAACTGGTAAGACATTGTTATTCTTGATTAGATAATTCTGCTAAAATAAAAAATCAATAGTTCTGCTAACATCAAAAATCAATATTTCTGCTAAATACTGTTGACCTTATTTTTATGATTTGTTTAATACATTAAGATGTGTTAAGTTGATAAAGATATACATTTCTTGTTTGATATTGAGGATCCTTCTAGTTCATTTGGAAATACATAGTGAAGACTGAAGACTGCTATCTCATCCTGTTTTTTTAAGCTTATAATAAATTACTACATGGTTATTGCTCCCATTATATTTCCTGTCTTCCATATATGATTGATAGGTAAGTTGCTTGAAATCCATGCGAGTATGTGGTTATCATTTTTTGAGTAGGTCATTTCATATAATAGATAAGTTGCTTAAAATTCATGCAACTATTTGATTAATTGGTTATCATTTTTTGTATAGATCATTTCAGTTCCATTGCTTCTTCTCAATCTACCTAATGTTTTGCCAATTCATGAGCATTTAGTTTTACAGTTTTAGAACTGCAGTTTGAATTTTGAACTTGGAATGATTTAAGGATGTGGAATATCTATGAATACCAACATCATCGTGATCTTTGCATCAACCATTGAAAGTGCGCACCTGTAAAAGTCAACAGCTTGGGAGCTTGAATTGCTGTTTTACTACTCCCTCAGTCTGAATACACGAATCTTTTTTTCCCCGAGGATGCATACATTAATTTGTTGAAAGCATGGCTTTCTAGAGTTCGCTTAATTACTGATTGACATTTAGCTTGTTAGTATCTCTTTCATGATCCGATTTTCCAGTTGTAGAGCTTCAGCAAAAGTCTGTTCTAATTTTGAATGGTTCACAACACAACCTGGATTTTGAATATACTTTCAGACTCCAGTAATATTGTGCGAACATCATGTTTGTATATATTAGCCGTCATCTACCGAGAATGAGATATTTGTAATTGATCTCAATTAGTTTCTTAATTGTTCTAGTGCTCCAGACCTGCAATGCTGTTTTGACTGTGGATGCCTCATATTTTTGCTTAGTCCTCTTTTCATCGGTTAATGGTTGGTATCTTGATGCGATAATCTGCATGACTTCATTCGTGGGTTTTTCAATACTATATGGCATTTGACCTCGTTTTTGAGTTTTTCACCTTCTCACACAGCTATACCAGATTTTCAAATAGCATTGGCAGGATAATGGTAATATTTATCAATAGGAACTATACATGGATGGATCTTTTTTATTTTTGTCTAGGACTCTGGCCTCATAAGTTTTGTTTTGCACATAAAAGTTTGGGTGGTCTTGAAGGCACAATATGACTGAAATATTCAATATTATTTGTCTTCTAAATGTTCATTTATAAAACTAACTGTAAGGATCACTGTCTCGAACTCTAGCTGCATCTATGGGTTTTTTTTTGGCTTCTTTTAATTCAGCAAAGTGTCATGGAGTTTAAGGGATTTAGCTTTTTACTGGTGTACACTTTCAATTCAATTTATTGAATTAACTCCCCGCTCGTCGCTATTTTAATTCAGGATTTGCTCTGGGCTCTGTGGAAGGACGAGTAGCTATGGAGTTCTTCGATCAATCTGAGTCTACTCTCTGTAAGAAGTATGTTCCAAACTACAAAAGAAAAGCTGTTTTTCTGAATAAACATTTTTCTTAAGCTTACAGTAAGGGCATTTTTTGTACTTGGCTTCTTATCTAGTATCTACATATGTTCTAGTTGTGTTCCATTTTCGCACATAGTACACGTTTTTTCATTACCTGTCTATTCCATCCAGATATGCTTTCAAGTGTCATCGATTAACTGAGGATGGAAAGGACGTTGTCTATCCTGTCAATGCAATTTCATTCCACCCAATGTAATTTTCCCTTCATCTCTATCGCACTGTTAATTAACTTTCGGTTTATTTAATGGTTACATCTAACATATGCAGATATGGCACGTTTGCTACCGGTGGATGCGATAGATTTGTCAACGTTTGGGATGGTGCCAACAGAAGGAGATTGTTTCAGGTAACTGCCCCCCGCGATTTATCTGTTGAAGATCTATTCTGTATCAGGAACATTCAGGGTATCGGAAATTCTCTGTCTTTTGATCATTGTAGTACCCCAGGTACCCAAGTAGCATCGCTGCTCTATCTTTCAGCAGGGATGGCAATCTGCTTGCCGTGGCGTCCAGTTACACTTACGAAGAGGGAGACATACCGTAAGACCAAAATTTGGCAATTAACCTAAGAACTTTCTTTCTGTCAAAGATAGAGACACTGAATTGTCTACTTAATCATCGTTTTGCGCTTTGCAGGCATGAGTCCGATGCGATCTTTATCCGTGATGTTAACGAAGTGGAAGTAAAGCCAAGGCCCAAGACATTTCCTGCACCGCCACAGTAGCGCCCCCATCAGTTTGAGACGAAGCACTGTTTCTTCACCAGGTTGCTTTCTCCCGCTTTAGTTCTGAATGGCGCTCGCTGGAGTGTGATCACTTAGCTCAAAATTGTCCATTCTATTACTTGACAGAAACCTAGCCTACGCTCCATAGCTCAAGGAATACTAGCAATCTATTTGTGCAGATTACGCGCATTAAAGAAGATTTTAGTTTGGCATTAGTATATCACTGTAATTACCAAAGGTACAAACTTGGAATATCTCGACGAATATATGAACTTAACTGAGTTCACCCTGGCATGTTGAGTTTAGTTTGGCATTAGTATATCACTGTAATTACCAAAGGTAGTACAAACTTGGAACCTCTCGACGAATATACGAACTTAACTGAGTTCACCCTGGCATGTTGAGTCCAATCATCTCTAGCTTCCTCTTAATAAGTGACAAAGAAATCAGCTCATTTATGACAGATCTCACTGGATCGAGCAATGTGACCTACCGCTTGCTATATACAACTAGCGTATTATCATTCCACCAACAAAAGTAGACAGCGACTCGTGGGGATTATTCTCTGCTGAGACGATTAGGGGAGCACTGTGGATCTGCTCCCCAATCAAACGCACCTAGGCGTTTCTAATTGAGCATGTGGTAAGCTAAGCTAATCAAGGCACAGCTAATGCTGCCTCCCATTAAAAATGCCAGTGCATGTATACTACTATATGATTCTGTATTAGTAATCCCACATCCCCACGTCGAGAGTGAGTGGCACAGCTGCAGCTAGCGCCTAGCTGTAGTAGTATATGGCTGTGTAGATCTGCCTGTGTGTTGTAGGAGTAGTTTATGGAGTATACATTGGGATGGTGTTCGATGTGCAAAGTGATCGGAAATACTGGAGCACAACTAAGCGAGCTAATAATTGGGCCACGTCATTATTACTGTTGCTGCATTAATCTATAAAGTATAAACGGTCGAGCACGCCACTGCACGGCCGCGCGCGCGTGCGCAAGGTAACGAGCCTTCAGTTTGTTCGCACGCTGCTTCACGTCTCTTCTCTCATGTTAAGGCCAGATGTTTTCTCTAAACTTGGGAGCAAAAAATTAGTATTACTAAACTATGATCATATCATTTATTGCGGAGGATATACATGTACTGGGCTGTGGTGTGTGCAACATGTACGAAGTGTTAAACAATTCGATATCTCGGCTCGATCGAGATCAATGGAGTTAAAGCGCGCCGTTGGTGGGTTGTGGCGTACACTTTCGCTAGTTTCTTGATAATGATTGCAACAGATCCAAGTTGAAATCGCATCATTTTAGAAGATTTATTTTCGCATGTGGTAGACTAGGTAGCAGTATTAGCGAAATGTTGTTCTCGTTTCTACATCTAAATACAGTGGATTTGGACATTTGCGGTTATTCTCGAATCGAAGTTGAGCTTTTCCAAATCTGGGAGGCCCAGCGATGCAATACCTTCGTGGTTGGTTCCCGGAAATCTCGCTCACCTGAACTTCGCTAGTACTCTGTTACTAGAACATGGTATCGTCCTATGAACCAATGTCCACAGTATCGATATGGGGATAATCGATTATATTAAGATTTTTAAAAATCGAAAAAATCAGTCAAAAATAAATCGAAAATCAGTCGAAAGTCAAAGGGTTTCGAAATGAATTTTTTTGATGAAAAAGTTAAAAAAATCAATTTTCACCGATAATCGCTCGATATGCCTCGATAATATCTCGATATTCCTCGATAATCGACCTGAGCGATTTTGTAAACCTGTGTTTTTCGACGGTCGATCATGTGAACAATTTTTGCTCGATATTCATCGAATATCAAGCGATTTTCAACAATTATTGTGGTATTTATGTCATATAATATTTTTTCAAAATTTTAATTTAATCGGTTTACCCACGGTATTATATGTTGTACCGGCTCGATATAGTCGATAAACGCGATATTTGAACAATTATCGACAATATTGCCATGGTATGAACTTTCACTTGTTTAACGAGCATGCGACACATAATTCTTCGATCTCTAGGACTTAAGTCAGCCCATAGCTGCATGTCACAATGTTAGGATGATTTTGCAAATAAATCATGAACTCTACGTGTTGTCTAAAACAATAGTTAAGACATACATGGGTCGTCTAAAGGTAAGTACAATAATGTGAAGTCAGTTATCTATATGTTTTGTCATGTAAGATTTTTGCTGATATGAAATAGAGAAAAGTATGAGAGTATAGCTGTCTCTTCGTGAAGAGACGGCCATATAGACATCATAAAATACCATTATATGAGTTATTATCTATAATAAATGTTTTTTCATGCTATAATTAAAAGATCGTAGAATCTCGTAGAGACAGTCTAAGATGTCATCTATTGTATACGTTACCCTTAGTTTTGTCATTGGATGATATAGAGTAGTATATAGATAACGGTCGTCTCTATTATTGTACATGCTTTAACTAAATCATTTCCAAAAGTCTGGCTAGGGCGGCTTATGACCGTGTAGACCAGGTAGCAGTGTAGTACAATACCAACGAAATGTTCTTCTTGTCCTTGGTTTCTACAACTAAAGGTAGAGGATTTGAAATTTGCACTTTCTTCTCGAATGAGAAAATTCACCTCGCCCAGAGGGCTTGGAAACCCGGTGGTACTATGGTACCTGGTTGGTTCCCGGAAATCTCGCTCATATGAACGTCACTGTACTCCACTACTGGTGTCGTTGTACGTATGAACCCTCGCTTGTTTAACGTGCGTGACACAATTCTTCTTTAGCATCACTCCTTCCAGCTCATAGCTGCAGCATGTCTATTTGGACTCGCAACAACGGTGGGAAGAGTCTCCATCTTTCTCACTAACTAACCAATTTCATAAAGCTGAAGAGATTCAAAAACTTAAATCACGGATCGTAAGTACGTGTTGCCAAAAACAATCATTCAGATACACAGCGGGTCTGTCGTCGGCTAACTAATAAATTATAAATCATTTCCAAAGTCCGGCTAGCTAGGGCGGCCCGAGACCGCCGTACGTGGAGCTCGGCCGCCGACGGTACCCCGGAAGGCTCTCGTGGCAGGTGAGGTTTCTCGCCCATGCAGCACCTGGAGCGCCCACACACCCAATAACGCACTCTGCTCACCCAGCAACTGCCACACACACTGACACTGCCGCACACGCATACGCACTCTACACGGCCGGAGAGCTACTACGTATGCCGTGACCTTTTTGTCGATGTGCCGGTGGTTGACCGCCGGCTAAACCCGGGGCGTTCTTTCCGTTTGCCGCGTGGCCGGTGCCGGTTTGGCCATCCGTCTTTCTATCCAAGGCCTTCGCCATTTTGCTTGAGGCAAGCAAAACAAAGCAGAGAGATCATTTAAGGTACAAGCACCAGAACGAAGCTTAGTACCTTCCTTAGACTTTCTGATGGAAGGTGTATTATATCTGGATAAATCTTGCCATTTCCAACCGTTTCCTTTTAGGGACAGATAACTCTAGCGCTATCCCCTATCTTCTCACTTTTGTACTTGCACATGTGACAGAATAAGGTCAAATTTGGAACAATGGGTTCTCATGGGGACTTCTTTTGGTGAAAAACTTCATTTCTTTCTTACAATTTTTTTTTTGTGTCGAATTCAAGTGCATATATAGCGTCAATGTCAAAATCAAGATGTACATCTAAGTGTATGACTTTATTTTGGTACATCAATTATTCGATCACTGTATCCTCATTCAATTTCCGTCACCGAGCATCATTTTTATGTTCGTTTCTTTATGACCGAAGGGCAGGATCGAGCCACCCGTGCATAAATGTTTTTTTTTCTCGAAAGGAAAGACAAGGGCCATCAATGCACACACATATCTTCTCCCAAAAGCTAGATGGACGTACGTGTCACGAGTCACGCCTCACAAGTCGCAAGTATGTGTAGCACAAACGAACAAACATATGTACTCCATGTTTTTAATCCTTCCAAAAAAAAAATCCTATATCGCTCCAAAGGCAAAACAAACGGCCCAGATCGCAGGATCTCAGAACCTAACAGCCCTCGAACCGTCAGATCACCTTCCATAACACACCGATGACTTGACCACCAAGCCACAAGCGCAGCCGCTCTCGCCGCTGCCTGCATACGTGTGCATCGCGTGGGCCCCGCTCCATTTACCGCTTACCGCCTCCGACCCGGCGCCACTGCACACTTCGCTCGCCCCCGACTATATATAGTGACCCAGCCAACGCCTCCCTCTCACATACCCTGACACACACCACCATTCGACTTGTCCCCCTCTCTCTCGGGTCAACTCCACATCGAGATCGATCTGCCATGGCGCTCGACGTGTCCAGGAAGCCGCCGGTGCCCCCGCCGTCCCCGCCGCCGATGGACTCGTGGGCACGCGGGGGGCGCCGCTCCAGGCGCCGCGGCGGTGGCGGCGCCGAGTCCGAGGAGGAGTACCTGGCTCTCTGCCTCCTGATGCTCGCGCGCGGCGTCCGGGGCGAGGCCGAGAACGGCGGCGGATTCGGAAGTGGCCAGGGCGTGGGTGCGGCTGCGGCGGCGGCGAAGGCGAGCCAGCAGCAGGGGTACGAGTGCTCGGTGTGCGGCAAGGTGTACGGGTCCTACCAGGCGCTGGGCGGGCACAAGACGAGCCACCGGAAGCCGCCGACGCCGCCTCCTGCGGTGGCGGCTGGCGAAGAGGCGTCCGGCGGTAGCGGAATCGGGGAAGGGAAGGTGCACCAGTGCTCCCTCTGCCTCCGCACGTTCCCGTCGGGGCAAGCTCTGGGCGGGCACAAGCGCCTGCACTACGAGGGCGGCGCCGCGACGGAGGGGATCAAGGACAAGGAAGCCATGAAGGCCAAGACCGCCGCGTCGGCGGCGTCGGCGGTGCTGAGGGACTTCGACCTGAACCTGCCAGCGGCGGCCGCGGTGGCGGCGACTTTGGGGGACGAGGCCGAGAGCGCTTTGCCGGAGGCTAAGAGGGCGCGGACGATGCTACTGGTGGTCTGATCATCGGCGGCGGCGGCGGCGACTAGTCGGTTTAGGTTTCGATGGTTTTAGAAATATTTCTTCTTTTCTAGGATTTACTTGTTATTTGGTTGTTTGATTGCTCCATTTCTCTTGGTTCCGGTTGTGTGATGGAGACTGTTGATATGGCGTCGGTGGTATGATGTTGTTCCAGGGAGCTAATTTTCTTGGCTTCCAATCTTTTACCCATTTATTTTGCGACTCTGGCCGTTGGATTAATAATCCGACGGCCACCCGGGATAGGACTTACTTGTAAGCCTGGGTCAAAGCTATATAAAGAAACTTTTCCTTTTCAACTTCGTATCGTATTCGGAATATCGATCTGGGTGTGAAAGTGAATCACTGGAACATCTACAGCTAGCTAGCTTACAGTAGTTTATGGTAGTATTTCAAGGGAGGAATTTTATTTGATTACGTGGATCTTTGCACTATTTCGTTAGCGGCCGTGCAGGGTTCAACAACATACAGAGGCTGCTTCAAGCTTACATGTCTGTGTTAAAAAGTTCCCCATGCGTTCTGCTTACATGGACGCGGCTTTGACCTGCTAACTTAGGAAGGTTCCACTCGACCGTAATTAAACGTGCAGTCCTTAATTATCCCAATAACTGACCACCATCAAAACTCAATTACGCTTGATCAGTTTTCAGAACAAAAAAAAAAAAAGAGGGCTCAATTAAGGTTCAATGCACCTTCAACAATGCTTGGGAAAATCTGTTTGCTTTGTGAAAGCTAGTACTGATTAGTTTCCATGAAGTTCAGGGACTAGTTCCCACATGGCAGATCAAGTGGCCTTGTTGCATGCACCTCTAGGCTTCCAGCTCTAGCTTCCGTCCATCTGAATTCAACGAATATGTTATGACCAATAGTAGAAAGTGGTTAATTAGCCTATCTTGGCGTGCAATTTGACGTGTACCTGATTGCTGACAGATTTGGATAAGGACCAAACAAGCAACCAGTTAGTCGCTCTTACAGTGTTACTAAGTGCATGTATAATAGAATCATCTTAGTTTACTCTTAGCATGTAGACATCAATTTTGTTCTATGCGGAAGAGTGAAAAAAATAAGAGAGAAGAAAATCGGCTCTTATTTAGTAGCAAGTATCGTATGGTAACATAAGTGCTATGGCTAGCTAAAAGCTAGTATTGGAGCCAACGCAGAATGATTATTATATAAGCTAGCTTTATTGTTTACTTTAAATGTTATCGATAAGAGATAAAGTAAATAATAGATTTTATTATTGAATTTAATTTAAGAACAACTAAACAGAGAGGTCAGGTCACTCGAGCATCGTGGTGTCCGGCCTCAAATGTTACGTGACCGGTTTCGTTGTCGACGATGCAGCCATGGGAATATGGGATGCACTCATGCATACCTCGTCTCTAGAAGACAGGCCAACGCGGCAGCGTCGACCAGACGCGTGGACTTGGGTTGTCGAGCGCAAGTGTTGCGTGCACCGGGAATGCTAGCTAGTAGTACTCCTGTGCTAGTGTTGTTGTGCTGGACATAATTTGTTTGTGGTCGCGAAATCACTCCCGCCGGTACGTGGTTTTCTTTCTCTTCTCTTCTGAAAGCAAGAAAATTAGTTTTCTCATCCCGCTTTTGCGTAACCCAATGTTGCTTCAACCATATATATCCGAGGTGTTTTGATTTCATAAACCATAATTTGTTACCATTTATTGTCACACCTGAAGTGTAAACTTCTGTCTCAAAACTGTAGCATGCTCCAAAAAATTACAAATTGCAACCAATATTGAAGAACCCGTCACCCGTGTGAGGCCGCCAGGGCCATTCCTAGGCCGGTGCAACAGGTGCCGTCGCCTAGGGCCCACGATGGGGAGGGGTCTCAGCCCATGTAAGTAATCAGCATATATATGATCATGGGCTCTTCATCTCCTCATCTTCTGTTGTTCTAAGAGTGTTGCAAATGACTTTGCCAGATGAGCCTTTGACGGCTATTGAAATATTTAAGTTCACTAGAGATGTAGATTGTTATCCAAATGTTTTAGTTGCTTATCGAATATTATTTACTACACCAACTATTGTAGCATCAGCTGAAAGAAGCTTTTCAAAATTGAAATTATTAAAAAATTATTTGAGGTCAACAATATCTCAAGAAAGATTGAATGATCTAGCTACTTTATGTATTGAGAAGGCTATGTTAGATCAGATTAATATAGATACTATTATCGATGATTTTGCATCTAGCTTTTGGGATATGGAACATGCGACCACCTCTACAATTATTCTCTCCCCCCTCTCTTTCTCTCTTCTATCATTGATATCAGGATATGATGACCCTTATTTAGCATGGTATAGCTTTTGGGATATGGAACCTGCGACCACCTCTACAATTATTCTCTCCCCCCTCTCTTTCTCTCTTCTATCATTGATATCAGGATATGTCCTGTGCTAGACATTCTCTCCCCCGGTCTTTTTCTCTTCTATTATTAGTTTTTTTGAGGGGATATATCATGTATATTTGCAACCAGATCGCTTATTTTGATTATATATTATGTATGCGTCATCTTTGCAACTGAAGAAATGTTTTAATTATATACTTAACATATGCCTTTGCAATTAATAGATAAAAATATTTTTATGTTGCTGAAATCAAAGACCTCATTTCTTAACTTGCACTAGGGGAGGAACGGCCCTGGAGGCCGCATGGTAAGCCTAGTGCCACACGATGACCTATACTCATCAACCCCTCAAAAAAAACAGAAAAAAAACGCCGCCGTTTCCACTGGTTGCTTTTGCGCTCAAACCTTTGTCACTAAAAACGTGTACATGTAGATGTTAGGTTGCATTCTCTTGCGTAAGATTCATCCATTTATAGAGCCAAACAACACATTAGCCATCTTGTTTGTCGTGTACTTAACATTACTGCACTTCGCCATCCGCACACGTCGTTGGGGGCATTCTCATTGCTTGTAGTATCACATTTGGTTTGTTCATATTGCCATCACTTTGCCTATTGCCAACCATTTGTCACACATGTTAGGCTGTGCTAGCAATAGCATTGTCATCAATCTTTTGATAGATATGCTGTTGTCGTTGCAATGACCATGTTACGAGCAAGTTATGAAGAATTAGTTGATATTTGATTGGCCATGACTCGGCTATACTCTGTCTCAACTGAAATTAATTACATATCCACTCAGGTTGGATGCTATACAATTTATTTAGGCTGATGTTTCTCAACCATACCTATCTCCAAATAAAACACCAAGTTGTACTAATGCTTAATACACTTAAGTATCTTGACACAATATTATTGAAAACTGTGACGGACTGCCCTTTTCAGAGGGTGCGTTTAAATACCTCAACAGCTACCCAGGATTTTAGCTGTCAGTAATCAAGTGTACATTGCTAGACATAAGAACAAAATTCAATAGTTTCATAGAGGATTAGGGCCCAACGGCCAGAGTTTTACAAAAGGGTGCAGCTTGCACCAGATACATTACAGAAACACCCGCAGGAAAGCTTGAGTAAATAGACCAATGCCTCCAAACCAGATGCTATCGCTATCTACAGACTCCGAGAAGTCGTCGTCTTCTTGAAAATCTAAGAGTGGGTAGGAGGCAAGGGTGAGTACACAACAGTACTGAACAAACCACACGGAAATTCTGAATACTATATGCACGGAGTGACAAGGAGCAAGTACAGGTTTTAAGTATTGGTAGATGCAAGAGTTAAAATCCAGTTTTATATTACATTTGAAACATAAACCAATAACAGGTAATACCATGGGGTTATATGCAAAGTTTAGATTTACGACAAGTTCTTGTTTGAAAACTACTTAGAGTTCAGTTACAGGAATCACTCTAGATTAACTCAGCTTCATTAACCGAAAGCACGGCGTATTCGAATACCATCATGATCACTCTGCAGAGCTGCTCAGCTTTACCCACAAGATATCTATGGCCGTTAATGCCACGCGATTAACATGCAACTCAAATGCATGCGGCCGAATTGAGATGATTATAGCTTTTCGTTGGATTTTCCCTTTTTAGCCCCTACCCAGTAGGTTTCGAGAATCCACAGTCTCCAGGACCCATTGGCCAAGGCGAGAGACACGATCTGGTTGCTGCGGATGTCTACTATTGCGAGAACCAACGAATGACCACCCTATTCCCATTCCACCCCAATCGCTCTACGATCCATTCTTCCAAGCGAAAATGGTAGCTACCACCCATAGGTATTCCAAGGGAAAATATAAGGTCAAGACTCACGTTGGGGACAGTCATGAGGTGACCACCCAACTTATGTTGAGCGGAAATGAAGTTATTTACTTTGCCCAAGAGGGTTGGTCCTTAAGTACCTGAGACTCAGCCCATCCAATACCACCAGTCATGGTACCGACTGTACCAACCACCAGACCAACACCTGGGCTTTGTCATCGGTCGGGAGTCAGACTGACATCCACCTTCCATGGGTATCCCAACATTGTCTCCTTAACTGTGGCAATTTTTGAAAAGCTCCCGAGTCACCACTCAGAAGTTTTTAAGTAAAAGATCAAAAGCGAAAGATTATTAACAGTTAAACTACGGCGATTCATTAATTATAGCCTAGGGTTAAAATGGTATAGAGCGCAACAACAGGTTTAACAAGGGGGCGGGTTTTAATTAATCAGGTTATTCCAAATTATCTCCTTTTTAGTTTTCTAAAATACAAGAAAATAATGCAGTAATGAAAATACGTAGTACTATACTAAAAAGTGGGATCAACATGTTCAAGGGTATGGCTTGTCTTGCAGGGTTGAGGGGTCTCTTAGCTGGAAGGAGCCGAAGTCGTGGCTGGTCCCGAACGGCTCCTGCTCCTGGTATGGCTCCATGTACTACTCCTATTCCGAGAACTGCTCCAGGGCCTGCTCCAACGTCAGATCTAGCGTGGGAAAAATGAAACTAGAAAATAAATGAATAAAAACATCCAAAGAGAGAAAACGAAAATTGAATCGGAGAGAAAATGGTCGAAAATAGGTTGGGAGGGCATTTTGGGAATTTTAGAGACTTGGTTTGGTGAAACGAGGATCATTTTTGGACTCAGCGGCTCGAACCTATCAGGAATATGTATTTTGGGGTATTTTTAGATTTTTTTTTGCAATTTTTGGGATTTTTCTAGAATTTTTGCGAATTTTCTGGATTTTTAAATGATTTTTTGGATTTTAATTAAAATTAAAATTTGAAAAATCAGAATTTTTAAAACAAATAGGCCGCACAATCCACGTGACCCACGGCCCACGCAGGATGACTAGCCCACGCGGTGCGGCACGCACGCTGCCTACTGGGCTGGCCTAGCGCACGGCGACCGGAGCCCGACAGGTGGGGTCCATAGGGTGGAGAGACTAGCAGCGGGCCCGGGGAGGCAGCGCTGGTGAGTGGGACCCGGAGGTCAGTGAGGGAGGGCGAGTGGGCGGAGGCGCTTCGGCCAGAGGGGGAGAAGAAGAGAGCAGGGCGGCGCGGAGGAGGCCAGAGGGGAGGGGAAATGCAGGGGAGAGGAGAGAGCTCACCGAGGGGAACTCCAGGGCGACGAGAACCTGAGCATGGGGGGTTTATAGCCGGAACGAGGAGAGAGAGAAGTGGGGCCACCGAGGGGGCTACAACGATGGCGAGGAGCGGGCGAGGTCGGCGGTGGGGAGAGCGAAGAAAGACAATGGAAGCGGCGTCTGCAAGGCTGGGCTGGAGGGCGATGAGGGCGGCGCCAGTGGCGAGGCGACGAGCACGCGGGGGTGGGCCAGCGGAGCTGGGCCACGGAGAACTAGGCCGCGGGGAGGGGAATGGGCCGCGAGGAGGGGGGTATTTCAAAAACCCTCACATTTCGAAGAAGCTTCACATAACCTAGGAAATTGACGGATACCCAGGACATAGGTATCCCCAGCGGCCCAGGAGAAGCATATGGGCCGTCGCCACGCCCGAGCCTCGAACAAGAAGTCCTACTCGGAGGTCCACGGCTTCCGACCAATCCAACCCCAAAGGGTGGTCCGACCGACGCAATGAGTCGGACGCCCCCCGAGCAGTACTCAAAGCAACTGAAAGGCCGGCTGACCAGCCCTCACGAGGGCTCTCGGTTCCCGACCAAGTCAATCCCAGGAAGCAGTCCGACCAAGCGCTACAGGACGGGCGCCCCGCAAGCTACGGCAATGGCGATTCGAGGACGCCCGACCAACGGGTCGGACAAACCAGGAGCCTCGAACAAAGCTCAGACCATCTTCACCAAGGGGCAGACGTCAAATCACCAGCAACCAGCCTCCATGCCGGTTACCTACCAAGCTGACGCAGCGGCTTATCACGACCGAGCCAAGACGGGGTGCCATGCGCCTTCCCAAGGCAATTCGCGAAGGCTGACACGCCCGACGTCAGCACCTGACATTGCGCAGAGGGCAGGTACGCCGTTTCCCGGAGGAACGGACCGAGCTGTCACTCTGCGTCTCCACCAACTCAACACGGGACGTGCGACTACCCGTCAAAGGTCAAGTCCAGCAACCAGACACCGAGGCGGAAGACCAGACTCCCAGGCGTAGGGAGCCCCATCCATTTTTTTTCCCTTACACGCTCCATGTAACCTGCTTCCCTGGCTATATAAGGGGAGGCTTGGCCCTCCGGAGCAGGGCGGCCAAACGTCACACGCACAAGTGTAGCAGCCAATTACCCTTACTAAGAGCTCGGTCACGCCCCTAAGCTCCGAGTTCTTCGCACTCGTAGCCCTCCTATCCGACCCCCGTATACGAGGCGCTTGCGTAGCCCTCGCTTGTAACTCGACGAGCTCAACAGCATCAATAACAACACTCGCCACCTCGCGAACTGGAGTAGGGACATTCAGCCCGAACTAGTATAAACCTTGGACCCTCTTTTCTCTCTTTGGGTCTAACCATTCAGGGAACGGGAGCGCGCGGCCCCTCAAGACTTACAAATTTATTTGCCGGTTCTCGAAACACCGACAGTTGGCGCGCCAGGTAGGGGCTTGTGCGTCATCAGCGTCTCCGGACTCCCATTTGTTTCCTTAATGGATTCCTTCGCCAACGGCGGCACGCTTGTGCCTGGGAGCCGAATCCGCTTCGGTTCCCTCGACTTCGTCGTCACCGTGGCGGGAGAGCTCAACCTTGCTCCCACCGCGCCCCAGGGCCAGGCCCCCGCTGGGTGCCTGGACCACGTCGCCTACACCCTCGACAACCTTCGACTCGAGGCCCCCACGCGGCCTTCGAAGTCGACGCCCACCGCAGACCTGCATTTCGTGGCAATGGCTGGCTACGCACCGGCCTCTGTCCATGAAATATTGGAGGGTTCCTCCGACAGCGACTCCGGCTCCGACGCGGAGCAAGCTTCGGAGGGACCATACTCCCGCGAGTGCAACGTGGCCGACGTAGCCAATCAGTCGGCCGCTACTTCCCCGAGCCAAGAGGCCCGCCACCGGCGCTCCGAGGCGCCAGAGGCGGGGCGTCAGCACGACCAACTTGGGTCTCTTCAGGCCCACCATGGCGAGCTTCTCCAGCAACGGAAGCAAGAGTTACGAGCGGCCAGACTCGGCAAGGTGAGGATTGACCCGTCGGGGCCGAGCCACCTCGTGCCCCGCAGTGCCAAAGCGCGCGCCAGTATAAAGAAGAATCGGCGGCGGAGCCGTCCACGCGCGTGCTTCCCCTTCCTAGCCAAAACTTCGCCGCGGCCGCAATGCTACTCCGCGGCATCCCCGAGCCGAACGAGCCCGAGGCCAGGGCTACCTACCAGCACCTCCGGGAGCTGGTAGAGCACGCCCAGATAAAGATGCGCCGGCCCTCGCACTCAACGCCGAGGTCTCATTCGCCGCCAGAGCGACTTCGCCTGGAAGCAAAAACCGCGACCATGGTTGGAGCGACCAGCCACCTACACTCCGACACGTCAGCACTCGGGCAGCGCCACGATTACCGCGACACCCTCGACGCACGAAAAAGGGCGGTCGCCGATGCGGCCCGTTCGCAGGTCGCGGACAGCGGTCGGCGTCACGACCGCAGTCCGAGCCCGGAAGGCCCGGGGCCTCAGGCATTCTCGCGGGAGATCCGCCGCGCGGATTTCCCCGCCCGTTTCCGGGCACCCGTCAACATAGCCAAATACACGGGAGCAACGAACCCCGGTGTTTGGCTCGAAGATTACCGGCTCGCCTGCCGAGCCGGTGGAGCTACTAATGATCTTTTCATCATTCAGTACTTCCCCATTTATCTGGCGGACTCGGCCCGAGCCTGGCTCGAGTACCTGCCTGCCGGAACTATTAGGAACTGGGCCGACTTGAAGAACGTCTTCGTCGGAAACTTCCAGGGCACCTACAAGCGCCCTGGGAACTCCTGGGACCTAAAAAGCTGCAAGCAGCAGCCGGGAGAGACGCTCCGGGACTACATCCGGCGCTTTTCCCAACAATGTAATGAGCTCCCCGATATCAGCGACGCCGATGTCGTAGGGGCGTTCATTTACGGCACTGCGTGCAGAGCTCTGGTCCACAAGCTGGGTTGCATCAAACCCAGAACCACCAAGGAGCTGCTCGACATTGCCACCAACCACGCCTCCGGCGAGGAGGCCGTGGGGGCCATCTTCGACAAAGGGAAGGCCAAACGAGAGTCCGGCTCCGGGCCCGCCGTCCCTTCCGACCACTCCGACAAACGGAGACGGAAGGGAAAACAGGCCCGCGAGGACCACACGGTCGCCGTCGCTGGCCGCCCGGACAAGCAGCCGGCGCGACAGGCGCCTGACCACTTCGAAAAGTTGATGGAGAGCCCGTGTCCGCACCACGGGTACCCCGTCAAACACAAGTATCGGGACTGCGAAGTCCTGAAGCGCTTCCTCTCCGGAAACCCCCCACAGCCGCGGGGTAAAGGGAAGAAGCGCAACCCAACGCCGGAGGTCGGGGAGGAGAAGGCAGACGGCGGGTTCCCGGAACCCGAAGGATGTCTCATGATCTTCGGCGGGCCGGAGAGCTACGCCGACAAGCGGCGCCAAAAGGTCGCCTACCGCGAGGTGCACACGGTGACCCCCGCGGTCCCAATGTACCTCCGGTGGTCAGAGTCTCCAATCACCTTCGATCGGGCAGACCACCCCGACCACATCCCGCACCCGGGAAGGTACCCGCTCGTCGTCGATCCCATCGTGGGGTCGAAGCGCCTCACAAAGGTGCTCATGGACGGCGGTAGCGGTCTCAACATCATGTATACTGAGACGCTCGACGCCCTGGGAGTTCCGCGCTCAACCCTGCGACCAAGCAAGGCACCTTTCCACGGTGTCATTCCAGGCCAGCAGGCCTACCCCCTTGGGCAGGTCGACCTGCCCGTCACCTTTGGGGGGCCCGAGAACTTTCGCACCGAAAACCTCACTTTTGAGGTTGTGGGGTTCGCGGGATCCTACCACGCCATCCTGGGGAGACCGTGTTACGCTAAGTTTATGGCGATCCCCAACTATACTTACCTGAAACTGAAGATTCCAGGGCCACGGGGCATCATTACCATGTCCTCATCCTTCCAGCTCACTTTCAACTGCGGCGAAGCGATTCTAGCCTGGCCTCGGCGGTCATCGCGTCCGCCGAGCTCGACAAATACCGGAGGGAAGCCTCCGGATCCGTCCCCGACTCCAGCAAGTCGGGGCCAGGGTCCTTCGAGTCTGCGGAAGACACGAAGGGGATCGCGATCGATCCCGAAGACCCGGTCAAGACCGTGCGGATAGGGTCCGCCCTCCCCGCCAAATAGGAAAGCGCGCTCGTCGACTTCCTCCGGGCGAATCGAGATGTCTTCGCATGGAAGGCCTCCGACATGCCAGGCATCCCAAGGGAGGTCGCCGAGCACACCTTGAATATTCGACCCGGCGCAAGGCCGGTCGCCCAACGCCTGCGCCGTTTCGACGAAGAAAAGCGCAGGCTCATAGGGGAGGAGGTAGCCAAACTTTTGGAGGCAGGGTTCATAAAAGAGGTACGCCACCCCGAGTGGCTTGCCAACCCTGTTCTTGTAAAAAAGAAATCCGGGCAATGGAGGATGTGTGTTGATTACACGGGCCTGAACAAGGCATGTCCCAAAGACCATTTTCCTTTGCCCCGGATCGACCAGGTCGTCGACTCCACCGCTGGGTGTGAATCGCTCTCTTTCCTGGACGCCTACTCAGGCTATCACCAGATCCTAATGAAAGAGTCCGACCAGCTCGCGACCTCTTTCATCACCCCGTTCGGCTCGTTTTGTTACGTAACGATGCCCTTTGGTCTGAAAAACGCCGGTGCTACGTACCAGCGGTGCATGTACACTTGTTTTGATGACCAAATCGGCCGTAACATCGAGGTGTACGTAGATGACATCGTCGTCAAAACGGGAAAGGCCAGCGACCTCGTCGCTGACCTCCAAGAAACCTTTGCGAACCTCCGACGGTTTCGCATAAAACTCAACCCCGAAAAGTGCGTCTTCGGGGTCCCCAAGGGGAAGCTTCTCGGCTTTATGATATCCGAGCGCGGCATCGAAGCTAACCCGGTAAAGATCTCAGCGATCATGAAGATGGGCCCTATTGCCGACCTAAAGGGCGTCCAAAAGCTGACGGGGTGCCTCGCAGCTTTGAGCCGTTTCGTGTCTCGCCTCGGCGAGCGCGGGATGCCGCTCTATAAGCTGCTCAGGAAATCCGACCGCTTCAGTTGGACGCAGGAAGCCCAGGAAGCCCTCGATCGACTGAAGGCCTTCCTGACATCACCTCCGGTCCTGACGGCGCCGGTGCCATGCGAACCTCTGCTCCTCTACGTTGCCGCCACGACCCAGGTCGTGAGTGCGGCGCTCGTCGTCGAGCGGGCGGAAGAAGGCCGTGCCCTCAAGGTGCAGCGACCGGTCTACTTCATCAGCGAAGTACTCTCGGAGTCCAAAGCCCGCTATCCACAAGTGCAGAAGTTACTCTACGCGGTACTAATCGCGAAGAGGAAGCTGATCCACTACTTCGGCCAACACCCCGTCTCCGTGGTAACTTCTTCGCCGCTAGGCAAGATCATCCGCAACCGCGATGCTTCGGGGAGGATAGCCAAGTGGGCTCTCGAGCTCAGCAACCTCGACATCTCGTTCGTCCCCAGGACGGCGATCAAGTCTCAAGCCCTTGCAGACTTTGTTGCGGAGTGGACCGAAGCCCAGGCGCCCCCGGTACTTGAAGACCCCGAGTATTGGACGATATACTTCGACGGGTCCTACACCAAGAACGGAGCAGGTGCCGGAATCGTTATCGTTTCCCCACTCAGCAACAAGCTCCAATATGTTGTCCGTTTGCTCTTCGACGCCACGAACAACGTTGCCGAATACGAAGCCCTCATCAACGGTCTCCGGATCGCCGCCGACCTCGGCGTACGGCGGCTTTACGTATACGGTGACTCCAAGCTGGTGGTTGACCAGGTCATGAAGACCTCGGAGCCCCGAGACCCCCGCATGGCAAAGATATCGCGCTGGCGCGCATAAGCTTGAAGAAAAATTTAAAGGTTTCGAGCTCCACCACAGCTACCGACGCTATAACAGTGAGGCCGACCACCTCGCCAACCTCGCTTCGGGCAAGGGACCGGTTCCAACCGGGATCTTTGCCCACGACCTCCTTCAACCGTCCGTCCGACTGGACCCAGCAGCCGAGCAGGCGGCCGACACGCCCGGCTCGGCCAACCCAGCCACCGATCAACCGGTCGCCGCACCGTCCGAACCAGCCCAAGACGTATTGACGGCCGAATCCGATTGGAGAAAGCCCTACGTCGAGCGATTGACGGACGGGACGCTTCCTCCAGACCCGACCGAGGCCCGGCGCCTCGCTCGGCGTGCGAAGTCTTCGTCCTGGTCGGCGAAGACCTTTACAAGAGGAGTCCCTCCGGGGTTCTCCAGAAGTGCATCCTGACCGACCAAGGCAAGGAGTTGCTGCTTGACATCCATGGCGGGGTGTGCGGACATCACGCAGCACCACGGTCCCTCGTGGGTAAGGCCTTCCGTTAAGGTTTCTATTGGCCGACTGCCGTGGCCGACGCCGAGCAAATTGTTCGCACCTGCGAAGGGTGCCAGTTCTTTGCCCGGCAGACGCACCTTTCAACTCAAGCCCTCCAGACGATTCCCATCACATGGCCATTCGCGGTCTGGGGACTCGATCTGCTCGGACCTTTCAAGAAAGCGCCCGGGGGCTTCACCCACCTCTTCGTCGCGGTGGACAAATTCACTAAGTGGATAGAGGCGAAGCCAGTCGCCACCATCACGTCCGCGCAAGCGGCCGACTTCTTCCGCGGCATCGTCTACCGGTTTGGAGTCCCGAACTCCATCATCACCGACAATGGTACGCAGTTTACGGGGAAGGAATTTCTCGAATTCTGCGACGACTTTAACATCCGCGTCGACTGGGCGGCCGTCGCCCACCCGCAAACCAACGGCCAGGCCGAAAGGGCGAACGGCATGATCCTTCAGGGGCTCAAGCCGCGAATCTTCAATCGACTGAAGAAATCAGCAGGGCGGTGGGCGGCCGAGCTGCCCTCCGTCCTTTGGAGCCTGCGGACCACTCCGACCAGGTCGACCGGCTTTACACCATTCTTTTTGGTGTTCGGCGCCGAAGCTGTCCTACCGACCGACCTGGAATATGGCGCTCCAAGGCTTCAAACCTTCGACCAATCTCAGGGACTCGACTCGCAGCAAGACGCCGTCGACCAGCTCGACGAGGCTCGCGATGTTGCCGTCCTCCAATCCGCCAAGTATCAGCAGCTGTGGTGCTATCAGAGTCGCCAGATCCGTGGTCGAGCCTTCAACGTAGGCGACTTGGTCCTGCGCCAAGTTCAGTCCAACGTTGGCAGGCATAAGCTTTCGCCTCCGTGGGAAGGCCCCTTCACCGTTGTGGAGGTAATTCGACCCGGAACCTACCGACTCAAAGACGCCGATGGCAATGCTGTTTCAAATGCTTGGAATATCGAAAAGCTCAGGCGATTTTTTCCCTAAGACTCATTTCTTAGCCGAGCGTCCCTATCGGCCTGACAGGCCCGAGCGGCGCGAACCCGCTCGGGGGCTTCTAAGTCTACGTAACCTTGTTACGTAGCGCCCTAGTCGACCTAAGGTCTTCCCCTCAAGGAACCACTTCGACCCGGCTACTACGGCCTACGTCTTGTAAAAACTCCAGTAGTTTTTCTTGACTACGGCCGCTAGAGTGGTAGTCCGCGGGGCGAAGTGGTCTTCATGCGGGCGACCCTCGGACGATCCGCAAAGGGTTTTTTTTCAAGCAGTTAGCGATCATCAGGCGTTCGAAAAAGGAAACAAACATGGGAGATAAACTATCAAGCACAGCGAAGCTTCTGAAACATGCAACATGCGAGTTCAGACAAAAGTACAAAGCATACATTACGCGACCCTTCGGTCTTCGCGCAGGGTCGGTTATACGGACAACCTCGGAATCCGCACCAGCGCTAGCAAGCCGCACGACGACCAACCCAAAGAGATAAGTCGCTTGACTCCCAGTCTCCTTTCCGATTGTTTCAAACAACCAGCGATACGTGCCGACCACGGCCTGGTCGCCACGCATCGCTCGGGGGCTTAGGAGCAGCGTCATTTACATTCATACGGGTCGGCGGTCCGACTGACCATTCTGCTCCCCTAGCGGGTAACCCGTCCGACCCAAGCACTGCGGCCTACGCCCTAGCGGCTACGGTTTTAAGAAGCGCCAGCGATAAGGGCTACCGTCTGGCATGAGCCACAAGTCAGTCGGAAACGTCCTTTTCCCGCTTAAAATGTGAATGGGTGCTCCTGTTTCTCAATGTCATTCGCATTCATACGGGTCGACGGTCCGACTGACCATTCGGCCTCCCAGCAGGTAACCCATCCGGCCCAAGCACTACGACCTACGCCCCAGCGGCTACGGTTTCGAAGTAGGGCTACCCGTGCGGCGTGAGCCGCAAGTCAGTCGGAAGCGTCCCTCTCCCGCTTAAAGTGTGAATGGATGCCCTCTCAAGCGTCACTCATATTCATACGGGTCGGCGACCCGACCGACCACTCGGCTTCCCTAGCGGGTAACCTGCTCGACCCAAGCGCTGCGGCCTACGCCCCAGCGGCTACGGTTTCGAAGTAGCACTTTGCGGTAAGAGGCTACCCGTGCGGTGCGAGTAGCAAGTCAGTCGGAGTCACTCATCCCCTGCATGAAACATGAATGAACGCCTTCCGACCTCAGGGTTCGTTAGCACCTCCTTTGCGCTTCCCTCGGAAAATCGAACACGCCTACGCCCGAAAAACCCCCGACGGTTTCCAGGGCTACGGTTCCCGAACGCAAAGGAACGGCTCAAACTCGCGAATAAGCGCAAAAGCGAACCCCGATTCATTACATACTAAAGTTTTTTTTTACATCTGTAAAAAATAAATGTCTGACATTATTCATACTCCCCGTGGAGGACGCTCTGCGGTGATATCCGTCCGCGATCGCTCGGGCATGTGGCTCGACTTGGAGCATGAAGCGATCGACCTCCTCGTCGGTCCGGTTCCTGGCGATCCCGCTGCTAACATTGTCCAGGTCGATACCATTGTAGAAGGACATGGCGTTAACAAGCGCGGAGGTGGCTCCCAGGGCAGCACTCGTCTTCACCGACTTCTCGGCGTGTTCTCGACACGGGCCAACTTCGATCATAAGCAAACTTGTGCCCGACGGCCCCCGGCGATCGGTTGCGAGACAACCGGCCTACCTTCCCCAAGGCCGCCAACTCGGCGACCAGCTCGCCCGGTCGTCCTCCGCCTCTTTTCGCGCCGACTGAGCCGCCGCCTCTGCCGCGACCGCTGTGTCGCGCTCCTCCACCGCCAGTCGCCGCGCCTCCGCCACTTCACCGAGATTTTTCTGCAGCTCTGAAGATCAAGGCGAAAATTAGAAGCGCGCCCAACAACGGCACCTTCCGAATCAACCCAAGCAGCAATTCCTTACCGGACGTGGCGTTCGCCATAGCTTGGAGCCTCTCCAGGGCCTCCTCGCCGGACTTCTTCGCCGCAGCCGCCTCCTCGAGGGCGATGTCCCGAGTGTTGCGAGCCTCCTCCTCGAGCTTCTGTGCCGCCGCTGCTGCCGCCTGAGCAACGGCTTTGGCACTGTTGGCTTCCGCTAGGAGGGACTCCAGCTCGGACACTCTCGCCCTCGTGGATCGACCAGCCAAGCCCTCCTCCGCAAGCGCCGTCCCTCTCGCTTCGCCGCTGGCCTCCTCCGCCGCTAATCTTTCAGCGCCACGGCTTCCCGAGCCTCATACAGCTCGGAGTCCCGTTGGTCGCGATCCTCCTCCGCGGCCGTCCTCTGGCCGTGCAGGCGACGGAGGAACCCGGACTTGCCCTCCGAGCGCTCCCGCAGACGCTGCAACCAGCCAAGCACTCCGTTACGAGATCCGGCAACATTCAGAAAGGCGAGGAAATTTCGAACGCAACTTACCACACCGGCCGGGTCAATCTCCCTGGTGATTGCGTCCAGCACCCTGCCGGAGGACTCGAGGAGAAGATTCAGGCCCGCCCGAATCTGCCCCAACTCACTCTTGGCTCGTTGGGAACCCTCCCGCAGGGATTCCCACTCGCCAAGCTCCGCCCCATCGTCCAGCGAGAATGATGCCTCGCCGGATGGGTCATTGCCCGGCCAGACTAAGATGGACGGGGGCGATTGAGGGAGCTCCCCCGTGGTCGCCCCGGCAGTTCGCTCCGACGGCTGGGCCTCTGCCACCACCACCGGCGGACCCACGGTCGCTGTCACCATCGCCTGCAACTCCTCTCCTAGCTGCTCCTTCGGCGACGACGGTGGCACGCTTCGATGCAGAGACTCCTCCGGCGCTGGTACTCCGCCTTGACCGCGGCGCGAGATCGGTCCGCCCTCCTCGGCCCCCGTTCGTGGCGGCGAGCTCCTGACGGCCGCCAGGAAGTCGTGGTGCACCGGCTCTGTGGACGTTTCCGGCACCGCCACTGGCGCAACTTCCGTTACGTCGGCGACCACGGGCGCGGTGGGCACCGCCGCCTCCGGCGTCCGCCTTTGCTCGCCCGGCGCATCCTCAACTTCCGCCGCCGGGAGCACAGGCGTCGGCCCCGGTGGCGACTCCGCCACCTCTGTCAGGTTCTCCCCCGTGAAGTCCCTAAGGACAAAGGCCGATCAGAAGCAGCCCAAGAAAAACTGGCGCCTACAACGAATGAAGCGAAGGCGGCCTCTTCGCCGGCCTCCCCGGAGGCGGGGAGCCATCCCTTCCTCCTTCCGAGGAAACCTCCGTTGGAGGTGTTCCTGTCCGGGGCGCCACGGCGGAAACCCCCGTCTCGGCGCCCTCCGGCTCGTCGTCGCTCGACGACAGCCCGAAGTCATACGCATCGTATGGGTCGTCGGGGTCTCTGCCATCGCTGGAAGACGACCCCGTGCCAACCGTAGAGAGGAGGGTCGATTCAGACACCTCCTCGCCGCGCGCGGCCATCGCCTGGCGCGCCTTCCTCTTCTCCTTCCTCCTCCCTTCCCTGCGCTCCTTCCGAGCGGACTCCTGCAGCTCGGCCTTTGCGCGGGCCGCCGCCCTCATCTCCTTCTCCCCCGGCAGCAATGCCCGGGAGGATGCCCCACCTAGGCCCTGGAGGAGGTGGGAACTCGATTTCAGATCAGAATACAAGGAATCAAGACAAAGGACGCGGGGAGGAATAGGAGAGCCACCCAATTACCAGATTGGGGGGGTTTTCCACCGAGAAGGGCTCGGGAGCGCCGCCTACCGCCACCGTGGCCTTCACAACCAGGACGGCGCACACCCGAGCCTCCACCTCCGACGAGGGAAGGTCCGAACGCTCCATTCTCATGGGGTCAGACGCCCCCTCATATTTGAACATCGGGTGAGGCCTATCCATGAGGGGTTGCACGCGTCTCGCCATGAACGCGTGAACGACGGCATAACCCGTCAAGCCTCGCCTCTTTAGAGTCGCGAGCTGCTCGAAGATCATCTCCATCTTCCTCTTCTCCTTCGCGTCTGCCGGCCAGCCCCATTCGGGCACCACCTCGGGTCGTCTCCCGGTGAAGGCAGGGGCGCTGTCTCCCACGTTCCGAATGTAGAACCATTCGGGGTGCCATCCCCGGTTCGAGGTGGGCAGCTTCATGTCGATGTACTCCGACGACCGGTTAGACCGAAGCTGGATGGCGGCGCCGCCGATCGGCGCCAACAACATACCGACTTACCCTTCGGTGCCACATATGGAAGAAGTACCTCCAAAGGGCCCAATGGGGCTCGATCCCCAGGAAGGCCTCGCACAGCGTGATGAAGATCGCGATATGCAGCACGCCGTGGGGGTTCAAATGGTGCGCCTCCACCTTGTAAAAGTGAAGAAGCCCGCGGACGAATGTGTGGAGGGGGAGGCTGAACCCGCACTCGAAGAAGGACGCGGTTACAACAATCTCGCCGTCGCCGGGCTCTGGAGCCGCGGCCCCCGACGGCACCCTCCACCGAGCTACGTTGCGCGGGGGAAGGAATCGCTTCTTCGCCAGGCCAAGCACGCGAGCATCAAGAATGGAGCACTCCGGCCACGTCATCTCCGGAGGGGCAGGGCCGACGAGCGAAGAAGGGGCTGAGGCGAAGAATCCTCTCTTTGGGTTTTTTGATTTTCCTCACGGTCGCCCTCGTCTTCCTTTCTTTCGCAGCGAAGAACAGGACAACACAGGGGAATCCGCCCAGTGGTTCCCCCCTTTGGCATATAAAGAGCGCGACGCCCGCCAACCGGGCAGGCGTCAGCCCAACAGGCAATATCGCGAACGGAAACGGCGTGCGTTTCGCTCCCCCGACCGTCGCGACGGTTCAACGGTACGCTGCCTCGATTCTTGATCGCCCCTACATTTAATCCCTGACAGGACAGCAGCCAGGCGAGAAGGCCTCACATCGGGCAGAGTGGCACACGGCTCCTCGGGCCTCGTCCTCAAACTACAAGGGTCGCCTTGCGACAGAAGGAAAACACGCCAGGACCGCTACGGTCCCGTAAGCTACGAAAAGGCTTACCGACTTATGCTCAGGGCTCGACCAAGCGTTATGGGCTCTGAACGCCCAGGCCACCAAGTGGATGTACACGCTGCCCCGAGCGAAAAATCAAGCGAGGGACGAGGATAAGGTGAGCTCCCAGTGGGCCTCTAGTTGGGTCGGCAGACGACCCAATCGCCTTTAATCGTGTTCGAGACCATACTTCACACTCACCCGCGGAGCCCGTCGACGGGTGGCAGCCAGCTGCGCTCCAGGTCGGCGGACGACCTGGAGTCCGACACGGGATCGAGTAAAGAAAGGTTCTCATGGGTCGCCCCCAGTGGGTCGGACGCCCACAACGGGATAACGTCCGCTCGGAAATGGTTCTCCCCACGGGAAGCCACCAGGGCCCACTCGAACAAACCCGCTATCAGCTCGCACGAGCACGGCGTTCAAGCCAACGTATGGCAAACGCGCGCTAGCTCACCCCCTCCAGGTCCCACACCTGCGGACGGGGCGTATTCGTGGGAAACGCGGCCACCGCCCTCGCTCAACGAAAGCATGGGACGGACGCCTCTATCTCTCTCCGGTGAAATGCCGACCTTGCAGGTACATCGGGATCACGACGCAAATGGGCGCCTCTACACACGAGGTAAACCCCCGACCAGCTCTCCGACCTGCTCGGGGGCTCCATCCACCGGATGTGCTCACGCGCACCCGGGCGTTGGCAAACGACCCGTTTGGTCGGACATCAGCAACCGAGGAGGCCGCTTCCGTCCGACTGAAACCCTTGCAGGTACTTGGGCAATTTTGACCAAGAGCTCGAAACCCACCAACCAGAGTTGCCCCCACACACGAGGTAAATCCCCGACCAGCTCTCCGACCTGCTCGGGGGCTCCATCCACCGGATGCGCTCACGCGCACCCGGGCAAAACCGACCAAATCTAACCGGCCGGGCACCAGAAATCACAGAAACCGGTCGATCAGTCCTAAGACACCGAAGATCCAGCCACATCGAAGTAGCGGCCTTGGCCAGGATCCGTCGAACAGGGTGAACCCCCGGCCGGCTCTCCGACCAGTCCAGGGGCTCGGGGGCTATTGACGGATACCCAGGACATAGGTATCCCCAGCGGCCCAGGAGAAGCATATGGGCCGTCGCCACGCCCGAGCCTCGAACAAGAAGTCCTACTCGGAGGTCCACGGCTTCCGACCAATCCGACCCCAAAGGGTGGCCCGACCGACGCAATGAGTCGGACGCCCCCCGAGCAGTACTCAAAGCAACTGAAAGGCCGGCCGACCAGCCCTCACGAGGGCTCTCGGTTCCCGACCAAGTCAATCCCAGGAAGCAGTCCGACCAAGCGCTACAGGACGGGCGCCCCGCAAGCTACGGCAATGGCGATTCGAGGACGCCCGACCAACGGGTCGGACAAACCAGGAGCCTCGAACAAAGCTCAGACCATCTTCACCAAGGGGCAGACGTCAAATCACCAGCAACCAGCCTCCATGCGGTTACCTACCAAGCTGACGCAGCGGCTTATCACGACCGAGCCAAGATGGGGTGCCATGCGCCTTCCCAAGGCAATTCATGGGCGACACGCCCGACGCCAAGACTGACATTCCGCAGAGGCGGTCGCCGCTTCCGGAGGAACGGACCGAGCCGTCACTCTGTGTCTCCACCAACTCAACACGGGACGTGCGACTACCCGTCAAAGGTCAAGTCCAGCAACCAGACACCGAAGCGGAAGACCAGACTCCCAGGCGTAGGGAGCCCCATCCATTTTTTCCTTACACGCTCCATGTAACCTGCTTCCCTGGCTATATAAGGGGAGGCTTGGCCCTCCGGAGCAGGGCGGCCAAACGTCACACGCACAAGTGTAGCAGCCAATTACCCTTACTAAGAGCTCGGTCACGCCCTAAGCTCCGAGTTCTTCGCACTCGTAGCCCTCCTATCCGACCCCCGTATACGAGGCGCTCGCGTAGCCCTCGCTTGTAACTCGACGAGCTCAACAGCATCAATAACAACACTCGCCACCTCGCGAACTGGAGTAGGGACATTCAGCCCGAACCAGTATAAACCTTGGACCCTCTTTTCTCTCTTTGGGTCTAACCATTCAGGGAACGGGAGCGTGCGGCCCCTCAAGACTTACAAATTTACTTGCCGGTTCTCGAAACACCGACAGAAATATTTACCGAATATGTAACAATTGTAAAGTCTCTGTCGGTGTTTCGTATAGCCGGCAATAAATTTGTAAGTATAGGGGGTTGCGCGTCCCCTCTCCTCGAATGGTCAGACCAAAGAAGTCCCGGATTTATCTTGGTTGGTTGAACGCCCTACTTCGATTCGTGATGGCGGTTTGAATTGCCTTAGACGGGAAGGTAAACAGAGGTTACAAACGGAGGCTAAGGACAGGCCCTTAGCACTCGCTCGGGGGGAAGAAATCGGGAGGGCTTCCCTAAGCCTGGCGCCGACCCGGGTTGAGGAACTCTGAGCAAGCTAATGGGAGGTGCCGGTGAACGAACGAGCGTGGGTGAGTGTGAAGGAAAGAATATCTATCCCCCTCCCCCAAGGGCCCTGCCTCCCTTTATATAGGCGAAGGGGGCAGGTTACACGAGGATTTGAAAAAGAGGTAGGGGGATGCTACGTCCGGGCGTCCTGGTCTTCGGTCATGATGACTGGCAGACTCTTCGTCCGGGCGTCCTGGTCTTCGGTCATGATGACTAGCAGGCTCCTGCACATCCCATACGAGGTTGGTAGACAACGGCGGCGCTTTTTTGAGGGCACACTGCCCTCTGGCGCTGTCGAGATCTTGGCGTCTTGAAAAGACGGGTGCTTTAGCTGAAGCCGCCCTCTGGTTGCCTTGGGAAGGAACCATCTCCCCCAATATGGCCGTTACGTCCGTGCGGCGGGTGGCCCGCTCGGTGTAGACTGCTAACGTGGCAGAGACCGCGGGGCCAAGGCTTGCGGGGACCCTTGTTGGGGTCCTAGTTGGAGCCCGCAGAGGCATTTGATGCGGGGACGGGTCGGAGTAGGAGCCTGCGGAGGCGTCGGCCTCGGGTCGGTCGGGGTTGGCGGGAGCGCCCCATCCGTGGTTCGGCCGGAGTAATAAAGGCGGGTGATCCTTTGAGATCTAAGGAGGCCTCTGACGAGGACGCGGTCCAGCGCGACCCATTTGGTATCACATTCCATGTCAACGACACCTCCCTTTAGTGAGGGACGAGGGCCATGGCAGTTTCATCTTCTGGGTTTTCGTGCTGTTGTCAGGCCTAGACTCTGAGCCTAGACAACTCGGAGAAATACGATCTTGAAATAGATGTATACTTTGCTGTGGGGTACCCCTGGTACGGGTATTCTTCAGTCTCTTCGATTTCCATTAATCGAATCAGTGGCACGTATGACCAAAAAAAGAGAAGGTGTTTATGGAAGAAAGCAAATATAAGGAATCAATACTAAAATATATGCAATCTAAATTTATATGTAAAGTACGAATGTAAAATACACCTAAGTTACATTGCTAATGAATGTAACACTCTAAATGCCCATAAATGAGTGCGACTAGCAATCCATAGAAAAAATAGCTAAATTAGTGAGATACTAAAAAAATTGTGAGTAATTACAAAAATTGAAATGAAATGCAACATATTGTAAAGCCACTAGTTATGACAAGAACCAAAATGCAAGTCTATTCTTCAAGATTTCATCTTTTGAAAATGATCTATGATTGTTTTATCATCAATATTTTTAAATACTTCTTGTTCAGTGTAGCACACCATCAAGTTATTGAGCCAATCATCGATACTTTGTTGCGTAAGTATGTCATGATAATTTTTATTGCAGAAAAGATTCTTGAGAAGATCTTCAATAGTCCATCATTTTCTTTGAAAAAAACATGGCTGAATGGTCGATTAAACCCTTCAACAAATATATCCTCCACACTTAATCTCTAATTTCATTGGAATAATCTTCAACTGGTATAAGACATGTTGGATTGGCAACGATATCATCTAGATTAAAATTAATAGCTATGCAAAGTTCGCTTGTCCATATCTACAATAAATTTTATAGAACCTACGAGAAGTTGAGACTATACTAGAACACATAATTATTTTTTTGCTTCTATATATTGATATTTAACTTTTTATAATTTAAAATCATCTCAACAAATAATTAACATAAAAATTACCCTATTACAAAGTAAGGCACTCCATATCCTCGGCCTCAATGTCGAAGCCGAGAAGGGCTCCACAAGCGTCCATGCACTAGGTGCCTGGGCGACTCCTCACCTCCTCCGTAGGCCACAGATTGGGTGGCCACCTGCCAGCCTCCTTCGTCGTTGCCTTCCAGCCTCGACACGCCACCCCTTTGTTGTTGCCTGCTCGCCTCGCCACGGGTCGCACCGCTACCCTCACCTCATGGCTTGCCCCCATCCATCACCGCCCACACCTGGGCTCCTCCACGCACTGCCCGTACCTTGCCCTTTCCATCTCTAGCTCACCACCTGAGGGACTCCGTCGTGGTCCAACGCCTACCCCGTCACTCCTGGGCCCCTCAGTTGCCGGTGCTGCCCACCCATTACCTCCTCCATTGCCTGCTAAGGGGGACGGGCCTCGTCCATCGCGCCTGAGAGGTCCCTGTCTTCCTTCGTCATTGACGCCCCGCTTGCCGTCGACAGTCATCCTTGAAAGTTCAAACTCCATTAATTTGGTTTTGGTGTTAATGACAAATCTAATATTGAGATTAACTCTTTTGGTAATCATAATATTGATTAGTCTTAATTGTTAATTAATGATAAATCTTTTTATGAGACAAACTCTTTTGTTGAGTTTAACTCTTATTAGTCTCTTTTGGATGAAAAAGATGAAAATATCAAAAGTATGCATTTAGGTTCATATTATCCTATCTTGTTGCATTCCTTGGGTATAATATTCATGGTCATATTGAATACGAGACTAACTCTTTTATTCAGTATACTTTTGTTTAGTCTCATCTCACTGAAAATGGAAATCCTAAAGGTATGCATCTAATACAACTATATTATTTCTAGATGCATTCCTTGGATTCAAGATAAATGATGGAATTCACCATAGTCTCAATCTTAAGATGTGCATAATGTTTTTGATTCCATATATGCATGAATACACACATTTAGGGATAATTAATGCTTAATTTTGAAGTTTCAATAGCACTGATCTATTTACCTCTTTCCATATATAAAGAATCATTACTTCGAAACAAACTCATGAGTATATATATATAATTTATGTAGTTGTAGTATACTCATGTTAATATAGGACAAACTTCAAAACAATCTCGAATTGAATATATGCATATTGATTCAAGTTCAATTTTATATGTGCACATATTTATGGGAGTTTATTCCATATTTGATGGTCTAAATAGTATTGATCACTTTATACCACTCCATATAATTTGGATTATTATTTAGAAACCATCAAAATGAGTATATGAAACTTGTGTAGTTAATATATACTCATGATAATTTAAAGTCAATTTAAATTATGTTCCGTTGTCATTCAATCATCAAACAACCAATCATGTGTTGATGGTGTCTTTATTGGTTAAAGGACAAACAAAAAGTTCCTAAGTATATGAAGCATTAGTTGTATTAATATACTCAAGATAAATTAAATTATTATAATCAATTAATTTGAGTTGTGGTCAATCATTAAGGAATTAAATTAAAGAATCTTAAGTCATCCATTATATGTTAGAGCGTATTGATGATTGAGACAACCATATGTTTTGAACTAACACTTTCAATGAGTTTGAAATAGGTTAAGTCCAAGGTTGAGATAGATAAATTAGACAAGGACGTCATCATGTGTTGATGAGTATCAAGAGAGGATCCCAAAGCTAAGAGAATAGGAGTTCATCACGTGTTCATGAATAAGACGAAGATCTTGACTTAGAGAGAAGATAATCGGTCATCATGAAAACTCTAAGTAATTGCGAGAGGTAAAGGTATAACTAGCTAAGGCTAAGAACGTGTTGCTAGTCTTTTGCTGGTCTCGGTGTTTGGATAGGAAACCGGGTTGCTAGTTTAGGTTACCGTACTATTAAGAGAGGTCAAGTTTTATAGCTTAAGTCTCAGCATGTGTTGATAGCTCAATCTCGCTTGCTCTAACTTACACTCTCTTGATTTGGTTTTTGCATGAAGCAAATATTTGCAAATGTTTTTTTGCAAATAGTTGTAGCTCATGCTTGAAATTTTATTTATGTGTTATTTGCATGGAGTTTTGGTTTGCAAATGTGTTTTACAAATAGGAGAAACTCATATTTGTTGTTGTTTTGCAAGCAAGTTGATATTTATGTAAATCCTTTGGAGCATGTAACTAGAGTTTGCAAATTGATTTGATCATATTTTAATCATCATATAACTTAAAAATGTGATCCTGATTGCTCTTTTTTACAAGATTTATATTTGTAAATGTGTTTTCATGAATTTGATCTTGGAGCATGTGATTAGAATTTGCAAATATATTTTGCAAATTATTTTGATCATGAGTTGATCATCATATGACTCAAGATTTAATCTTGTTGAATCTTGCTAGCACGTAGTCATGCTTTTGATCAAGTTTATGTGAGGGATTTTGAGAAAATCGGATTTTAGACTTGAGTAGCTGCATTGAAGTTTTATAATTTTTAAAAATATCTATAGTTGCTTAAATCTTGAAAAAGGATGGAAATTGTAGCCCTCTCGATAATCTTTTTATAGAGTCCAAGATCATCTAAATCGAATTTTGAAGTAAAAAGTTATGATTGTTTTAGTTGCTAAAACAGTGGTAGCACCGCCCCTAGACGGGCGATAGCACCATCCGAGCAGTGCTACCGGTCCTAGATGAGTGGTAGCACCACCTAAGTAGTGCTACTACTCCAAAAGACGATGTTTATTTTCCAGAGAGGTGTTTTAGGTTGAAATGGCCAGTGCTACCGGTCCGGTAATACCGGGGTGTTGTAGTAATGGCTAGTTTTAGTGTATTGTATGCAAGAAAGTAATCGTTGAGCCTGTAACCGGTGCTACCGGTTCTAGATGGATGGTAGCACCGAGTTTTGCATGATTTTTTCAATTTCCCCCCAAACGGCTAGTTTCTTTGAGGGGCTTTATAAGAGGCCGAATGTAAAGGGTTTTACTGCTGCTCTAGCACCTATCTGAGATATTCTTGTGAGAGCAGAACCTCAAGAGCTCGTAGAACAATATTTTAGTGATTTGAGATTCTTTTAAGCTGGAGATTCTTGTTTAAAACCTCTTTGGTGTTGATTTGTATTCTCTCGAGTTAGTGTGAGCCTCTCCTATATATTGTGCATGTGTTGCACTTTGTGAGCAAGGAGAGAAGCCTTTAGTTGCATGTGTAGCATCTAGAGGAGGATTGAGCATCCTTGGCATGTGTTGCACTTGGTGAGGATCAAGCAAGAGGCTTGATCTATTACTCTTAGTGTTTGTCAACATCTGGTCGGCATGGAGGCATCGTGGTCCGATGATCTTCTCAAGAAAGTTGCGAGAAGGCTTGGTGAGTTGTGAAGGTTGGAGCTCACCTACCCGGAGGGGGAAAGAGCTACCACTAGTAGTGCTTGGTTTAATTCGTGGAGCCAGTCCAATTCGTTTGGACTTACCTCAATGTGAATTTGGAAAGACCAGCAAGTCTCTGAATACCACGATAAAAATTGTGTGTCAATTGTGGTTTGCCTTCTATCGCTTATTTACGTTCTTGCAACTTACTTTCCTAGAATTAAATTGTTTGCTTGTCAACCTAGGATTGCAAACAATTTAGTCTTAGATAGTTAGTGCAAATAGTCAGCCTAGAGAATTTAGATCTTAATTGTCAAAACCATTTAATTTATGCTTCCACATTAATTCTACCTTTTTCATACTGATCTTTAAAGAAGAATTTTTAAAACTATCTATTCACCCTCCTTTAGTCGGCATCTTTAATCTTACAGTTCCCTCTGTCGCGCATGAGCCATGGTCAACGGTTAGTCACTCTCTTGATTCTTGAATTAGGGATTTGAGGAGTGGGTCAGGATTGAGGAATGGGGAATTGGGATAGGTTCAAGCTAGACTCAAGTCTTTCTGGTTTAGTGCAACTGCAACAGAGAGCACGAAATGGTGGAATATGCCTGCTTCTTTCTCTCTTGTTGGCCCAACTCTTCTCCATTTTCTTCAACCTTCAGCTTCACTCCTCACTCCCTGCTTCTTGCTCCACTGGTAGCCAGTGCTCTGCCATTGACAGCACTGAGTTGAATGGGCTATAGTGTGGGGGTTCCTAGGGCGCGACTGCCAAAGCCGGTCCGCTAGCTTCCTCGCGCACAGACCGAGCGTCCGCCATTGAATCGAATCTTTCTCGAGGCCTTGGGATTGTTACACTTACCCTCGTGTAGTTCTCCTTCTAGTCTGAGTTCTCTCGATCCTTTGGTATCCTCTGATTTTGCTCTTTTGGTGTCATGCATTTGGTTTACAATATTGAATAAAAGTTCACGTTGGCCTTGTTGAAGTATAAGTGAATTGCTCACCTTTCCTCATCAGCTTAAGTTTTTGGGTGAACTGGTTGGTGCATGCAACTTAATATGGTATCAGAGCCAAGAGGTCTCGAGTTCAAGACCCGGTTGACGTAATTAAAAAAATAATTGCAGTCCACTTCTATTCCACGCCCTAGGCCTAAGGAGCGCTGACGTGAGGGAGTGTTGAAGTATAAGTGAATTGCCCACCTTTCCTCATCAGCTTAAGTTTTTGGGTGAACTGGTTGGTGCATGCAACTTAATAGGCCTAATGTATACCGTAGCTCATTCAAATAATAATAATCTCCACAAATAGGACCACACATGAATATAATTAAATCTTGTTGTATCCAATGAAAGTTTGACAAATGCTCCATCCATTCCTGAATATATGTTATTCTAGGTTCTTACATTTTCATCTAGATACATCTACAAAAAGACTGTATTATCCATCTTTATTATGGCTTTAAATGGTGTGTCTAACTCTAGCCCATAGTTGTAAATGACATTAAAAATAGTTAAAGATAAGGGCTATGAAAGAAAAAAAACCATAAAAAGTTACATTAGAATTGTAGAATGATATATATCTTAAACAAAATTTTAAAGACAAAATGATAAGAATTTGAAAACAAAATAGTAAGACCCCATATCAATGCAGTGGATCACCCCATTTTCGATCTTTGTAAATCCATGCCCAAAGATCAAAACACTTGGCAAAGGCTGCTTTTGCAGGTTCATTCCACCAGGGCGGCAGCTTGGTCAAACTGCGGACCACGCCACCGCAGCCAGTCGTTGGGCTGCGCAGCGCACTTCCTAGTGCTCCGCCAAGCCAAGCGGGAAGCCTCCGACGCCCTTCGAAACCCACGGGGGCGCCCACCAAAGCAAAACCAAAAAACACACGCCGTCCTCACCACTCACACCATTCGCCTTCACGGTTTCCACCCCCGACCATAATCCTTCCCTACTCGCCATTGCCCGGACCGAACCCGCTCGCCGTCTTATCCTAATCGCCCCCTGCCATGGAGGCCGTGCGCGCGTCGGTGGCGTGGGTGGCCAGCCGCTCCTCCCACGTCAAGGTCGACCTGTTAGGTATTCGTTTGCTTTTGCTTTTTTTTTTTTTGGACCTGTTATTACTTTTTTGTTTCTGAATGTTTCCGGGATGGTGCTAGGATTCTAGGATTAGGCAGTATTGTCCTTGTGGCTTGTAGCGCTGCGCTGTTCTTCTTGTTGATTGCTTGTATTTCTGTTCTGTAATGCATACCGTAGGAGTGTCTGATTAGCCCTGCAAGAAACCCGGGTTGATTATCTTTTTCTTGGTCTGGATTTCAAAGTTCAGTCTTTAAAATTTCTATTTGGTTATTTTTTTACCAATTACTTTTTGCTTCTGATGAAAGAAGATCTTGAGGATATACATCTTTGTGCTTTGCTTTTATGTATCTATATCGATGCTCATCTCTCCTTTGTTTTGCAAGAAAATGTCCAAATGAAGTCCTCAGTTATTGTGGTGTTTCTTTTCCCCTGCGTTGTCTTATGTTGGTTTGTTGTTACAGAGATTGAGAAGGTGGTGGACAAAATTCAGGGAGATGTTCCAAAAGTTGAGTGGGATTTCGAAGGAATTCATTACTTTGACAATGGGCCGCTCACTGTCCAGTATCTCTTCGTCTTGGATGCACTGAACTTCTGCTTCTGGCCAGGTATAAGTCCAACCGAGAAAGTAGTTTGTTTCCTGGACATATACAAACTAGAGCACTGTATGTTTCAATTAGAGCACTGTATGCTTCCAATGAGTGGCACTTAAGTACTAAAAATTAGCACCGACAGATATCAGCCATTGCCACTTCTCCGTTTGCAATTTTTTTGGTCTTGTATAAATTACGGCCTTGCTACAGTAGCTATTTAAGGGAAAGTATTTGAACATTCAGTAGCCCAGTACTTTCTACTGATAATTAAGTATATTGCTAAGATTTTCAGAGCGCACGAAATCAACTTTGTAATGTCTTGAAACGATTCTGTAGTGTAGACCATAGCAGGGATACAAATTTTGTTTTGGATAAAATTTCGCCGATGACCGAAATCCAAAATTTCGGTGAAATCTCGTTATTTCGGATAAAATCCAGATGAAATTCAAAAAGCAAAATTTAAATCCGGAATTTTTGGACCGAATTTCGAGCGAAATGTCCGAAAATTTGGGCGAAATTGCCGAAATTTCGGTAAATTTCAACTAAACAAAAAATAGTTCAAACGATGCTTAAAGAATTTTTAAAAATTCTGACAGTGCTACGTCCTGCTAAAAATCTCATGATCAACATAGATTTGCTTTAGCAATAAAAAAAAGTTTAAATTTTTTTGAAAATTTTACAGAAGGGTGATAAGTAAATGCTTAAGATCTCATAAAATTTTTGAATCATTATAACACTCCAGTGAATTTATAAAATTCTTACAAGACACAATATCATTTATGTTCTTTCTCTTTTTTATTTTTGAAATATAATATAACAAACGAAGTTTAATGCTTACATAGATTTGATTGACCAAACAAAAAAATTGGAATTTTTTTAAAAGTTTTATAGAATGGTACCGAGGTAATTATTAATCTCTCATAAAAATTTTAGATCATGAACACACTCGAGAAAATTTATAAAATTCTTACAAGGTTACTGTCCCAATTATGTTTATTCTGTTTTTGATTTTTTAAAAATAACAAATGAAGTTCAATTATTTTGAAAAATTTTCTATATGATCCTACACTACTACAGATAGTAGCATAAATTTTTTAGATTATTATCAAGCTTGTATAATTTTATAAAAATCTGACGGTGTTTCTATCAAAATTTTAAAATGTCTAAAAAATTCGGTTTTTCAACAATTTTTTATAGAAGATGACTTTCTTAAGGGTTATTGGACCAAATACGGTCAAATCCGGCCCTAAAAGTTTGAAAACCGGCCAAAAATCACGAAATTTCGCCGAAAAAAACGAAATTTCAGTGGTTATTGTAGCAATTTCAATTTTTTTATCTAGCCAGTAGTTTGGATTTCGTGGTGGCCTGAAATCTGAAATTTCGGCAAAAAATCAGCGAAATTTGTATCTGGACCATATGAAGCATATTACTGTTTCTACTTGTAGTACATTATGTAGCTACACGTCACTTTCTTCTGTCAAGAACGTTTTGAGTTGGTTGTGACGTTGCCAAGAATTGGCTAGGGGCGTTGTATGATTTTGTCTTTTTGATGGCGACAAGCTATTTTAATAATTACTTCTATTTATTATGCATCTCATTATACTCCAGATTATTTCCTTGTACCATTGGCCTGATATGCAGTGTTTACTCCTTTTTATTGTTTGTGTAATCACCTTCAGTTAAAGCTGCATCAGTTTCTACTTTTACCTAATAACTACTTTGTCTGGCTACTGGGCATAGGTTAATTTAGTTGCAGTAGACTTTTCAGGATCACTCTTCGTGTTTTTATGTATTTGTTTCCTTTAGTATTATAATGGTCTTGATCATAATATTCCTCAATTGAACAGATAAGGACTTGAGCTATGACAATTTGGCTTCTGGACTTAAGTTAGCCTTAGAGAAAGATAAGACAGCACTTGATGCAGATCGTCTTCAGAATTACACTGGTATAGTTTCAGCTCTTACTATGGTCCCTTTTCCTTGTTCAGTTGTTCTACACACTTCTGTCTGTAAAGAAGCTATTACTTCTAGTAAATATCTGCTAACTTGCAAGGAAATGCAACTTTTGCAAAATGTAGGGCCCAAACTTCGCCAACTGCTTAACTGGCCACGTCCACTGCCAATTGAGGAGGAAAGAGTTCGCCTTCTTCATGAGGTACTATTCTGTATTGCGTATATGTTATATTGAAGTATTGAGCTTTAAAATCCTCCCATCGTGTTCTGCTCATGTTATTTGAATACTTCATCACTTATCAACTTCCACACTCCCATCCCAAACTCTTCAATGTAAATTCGGTGCTCTGGTTTAATGTCATTAGAACTGTCATCTTAATCATTGTATGTGTCGACATCCAAATAATTGCCTTGCCAGCAATTTTTTTATTTTGTTCTTAATAATTTTACTATTCTGGCACTTGCATTAAGGTTGGTCTAGAACTTGAAAGAAGCTTTGGAGGCGAGGCTGCTAATCTAGTGAAGTCTGCTGGAAACTCTGCTGCATCTCTAATTGAACTTATTACCCGTCATTTTCCAGGTAAGCCTGCCATTACACTTATCTTCTACTTGATAGCATCATTTTCGTCTCTTTAGTTTTAATAGACCAAAGTCCCAATCTGTACTTCCACAGCTATATTGCAGAAAAGAAGTTCAACAGTGTACAATCTTTTCTTTGGCCCCTGTCTAGTCTACACGGTTGTAGGCTTGTAGCTGCCCATGCAGATATCATTTCACATATTCGGAGAGTTCTGTTCGTAAGAGGGTTATAAAGTATGCTCCTCGGAACTGTTTGGGTCATTTGTCAAATGGGCCGATTAGATGTGGGCACCTACAATGGGAATTAAACAAAAATGGTTTAGGACCACTGGATGTGCAAAACGGGCTTGTGAACTATGGTTGCAGCGTTCCAGGCATGTAAGCTTGGTTTGGGCTGGGCCATGCTCATCCACATAGGCTGTGAATGAAGCAGCACGTGATCTGATGCTTATATCCACATGATTATTTTCCTTTTTGGGGGGCAATGCTCGAAAAAATCTTTCTACATGGCTATACCTTAACATGCATTCTAGATGTTCTTCATTTGGATGTGTGTTGATTAAGAATATTGAACATAAACTTTTCCCTAGCCAATGGCTATAACTTATTTGATAAATATGCCCAAACACGAATCAATCCTCTGCTCGGCCACTATTTGATTCTTGGATCATTTCACTTGGTGCCAAGCTTGAATTGAACTGTACTTTCATACATTTACCAGGGCAAATGCACTTGATTGGGACCTTTTAGTTTTACTTGAAAATAAATACTGCATTGAACTGTGTGCTTCCACCTCCCACCTAAACATCATACCAAATAACCAAACACGATATGATCCATCCATATCACAGCCTAATAGACAGTTCTTCGCTAGACAAGCAGGCTTACCATGTACAGGTGCCCATCTTTCAACCAGTTACCATCTGTAATCAGGGTGGTAGCTGCTGGCTGTCTAAGACTGCTGATACAGCTTTGGAAATTTTCAACATTTTACATTCTTTTCTCTTGTATTTTTTAATGTAAACCGTACCTTGCAGAACATCTCAGCTGGTCTTGACTAGTTGCGTATAGCCAGGTCGTAATATTTTTGCATTCTCTTAGAAGAACTTGTATGATTTAGGGATGAAACATTTCTCTATGTGTCAAGTGCACTCATGCTGGTTAATTTTGCTTTGCTATATTGTTTGGTCATCATACACCTCTCAGGTAACATGTTTCTTCGCATGAATTGTCGAAATTCAATTTGGACAGGCTTTCGGGACCATTCACTTTACAAGGGACACCAGGTTTTCTTGTACAAGAGAGCTCAGATATTTGTTGCTGATTTGTGGGGCGCTTTTAAGGGACAAAACTATGGCGAGTTCTACGACATCGACTCCATCACCATATTTGCCGACTATATTGTTCCTGCTGTACTGAGGGAGCTTGGCATACTGAAATACGGCTCGAACTTATCTTGCTCAATTGATTCCAATAGGGAGATAGTGCCTGGAAGTGAAGAGGAAGTTGAGATACGTGCTTGTTCTGTTCATGCCGTGGAAAAAATGAGGGAGCTCATCAATAAAAAGTATGGAAAGCAGGTAGGCACACCTGAATCATTTTATTTATCTATTTTTGAACGAGCACATTTGACTCAATTTCTCCTGAGACTTTCATGCCATTCATTTTGTAACCTGCACCCCTGGTAGGTATAAAGGTCATGTTACTACACAAATTAACAATTTTTATTACTCTATGTCGCTGGAAGAGAACAAACCAGATCGTTAGGTTTTCTTCAGTGCACGGTCAAAAGATGTTAAATGGTCAAAATCTGTTAAAAAATGTAGGCACAAAGGAATTCTTTCTTGTGCTTCTTTGAAGCATAAAGCAGTCAATGTGGCCATGCAACTTGGGACTTACGTTGCTGTTCTTGCTCTTGTGTTTTCTTGGCAGCTTCTGAGCATTGACATTGATCTTTGGCTCTGGTCGTGCGGCGTTCAGAACATGATGCTGTCACATCACCGCACCCTCTCAATATACTACTGAGGCCAGCAGCAGCTGCACTGCACCCTCTCTGGCCAAAAGAATGGCCGTATTGTTTCCTGTAGCTGCTATAGGTACAGAAGTTTTGTCCCTCTGGGAAGTGCACAAAAGTGCATGCTATAGTAGGGCCATGAAGCTTCATAGGCATGCTGCTACAGCATTTAAGAGAAACTTTCAGACAATGTAGGGAGTGTGTGTTTCATTTACCAACATTAATTCAATCGGATTTAGTCTGAATTAGGAACTTTCTGCTATGTATTTCAATGACCCAACCCCCTCTTAGTCTGAATTCCAACCACAAAATTCAGCCGGAAGTTTGCTGAAAAGAGGCAAACTTGATCCGGGTTAGATGAACTCTATAAAAGGCTACGAATATTCATCGCATATTAGGATGTTTTTAATCCTAGTCGTTGTAACTATGCCTGTATTATCAGTCTAGCCCTATTGTGTAATGATACTACTTGAGAATTGAGATCCGATCCACAAGAGAAGCAACATTAGAAAAAGTCGTGTGGGATGAATAAATGCTGCGTTTCATTTCGTTCCTTGACCGTAGCCCCAGGCCCCCAGCTCGTCAGGACTCTGAACATGTTCGCCTGTATCAGTGCATGCGCGCCGCTGGTGTTCCATTCGCGGCCTCGGACGCAGCGCTCGCGCCGGGTCGGCAGGACTGGGCAGCGGAGACTCGCCAACGGCTGCAGAGAGCAGCGAGCGTGGCCGTCGTGAATAGAAACCGTACGCGCCCGTGCGCTAAACGTCACTTCTGAGTTTTGACTTTTGAGGTCGCGCATGTCACGAACACTGAGCAAGGATACTAGGATCATGAGATGTCGATTACGTATTGCAGGATCTGAGCGAACACAGGGATGGGCTGGCCTGGCCAGCCTGGCTTGACTCAGCATCGGGCCCAGGTTACCAAGATGACAACGGTTGCTGAGACCTTCCCTTCCTTTGTTGATGAGCTGTGTCCAACATTCCTCCACCGTCGAGCATGCTCTACAGAGTCGGCGTGCATATTTGCAGGTACGTCAGATGAGCATGGAATACGACAGCGCCATACGGTTGCCTTCACGTCTGACAGCCCGCCAATCAAATTTAGCCAACACCAAAGCGCGCCCACCTGGCTTCTTTCAACAAATCCACCGCGGAATGATGAACCCAGGCCGCAGCTCAACTCCGGAACGCCTCAGAAGATCAACACCCCCCAGGATAAGATCTTCATAGGCTGCTAAACGCCAACGCTATCGGCTGGAGAATGACAAGATTGCAATCGCGTCTCGCGGCCGGTGGATGGCGACCTGCCGAGACAAGGGGAAACACCAGGACTTGTAACATTTTGCACGGGGGCAGGGCAGGCGCGAGCCGCGACACGGCCAAGTGCGGCCGGCTGAAACAGAAAGCCATGATGCCTTTGCAACTTGCACTACTGCATGATATGCCCAAAAAAAAAAAACTATATCCTCCAGAAGGCCAAAAGTGACAGGCCTCGGTGGTAGAGGTGGGCGTCGTGCCGCCGCAGACGGCCCATCGTGCTTCGAGCCGAACTGCCGCGGGCAAACGGCCGTCCGTCGTGCCCGTCTTGGCCGAGCCGCCGGTTCATCTTCAGCCGAGCCCGTGCACGGTCCATTTGCGCCGTGCGCCGTCTTGCGTCTTGCGCCAGCCCGACCATTTATACTATTGCGACGAGAGGAAAAGACCTAAAACACACGAAGTTGATTGTAAAAATACGCCTTATAAATGAGTAGAATTATAGCGATCGATCGATTGTCCCGCCAAAGAAAAACTCTTGCGCTCGATTAATTGTACCTCACTTGTCATGATTTACACTTGTACTCAACTTGCACAACCAGTATTGGGTATTTGGGTGTGTGTTAACTGTGCAAGCATTCGACTAGCCAAAACCGCAAGATCTATCGACTAAATCATGCAAAGAACCAAAACTATGCACATACATACAACCGAGAGGTGGGCGTCTCGTGCTCACCCGCCCATCGGGATGCCGCTCACGATCACGCCTCCAGTATTGGCGAGGGCACGGCGAGGCGCGGCGAAGCGCGACGGCACCGGGCGTGGCAATGGCAAAGAAGATCGGGCTATGTCGTGGGTCGAGGGTCGGCGTGCCGCCGTCGTTAGCGTGTTAGCGTCTTGTCGTGGCGGCCGGCACGCCCAAACGATCGGGCCGTCGCGTCTGTCTCGTCGTGTCAGCATTTTAGGCATTACAAGACGCGACCAGATCTGATGTCGAAGTCGCCGAAGACGTCCTCTAACGTGCGGGTCGGGTTTGGGCGTGCGGACCCTCCGTGTGGTAGGCCGCCCATCAAGCACGCCCATATGCCCAGGTCTACTCGGTGGTGCCCGGATATTTAATGGTCTTACCAAGGGCTTACCTGCACGAGTGAATATGGCCTAGGAGGCAGGAGTACATAGTACAGTAGTAGTACAAAAATATGATGGTTGTATAATTATGATGACGTACAGAAAAAAATAGGTGCACAAGTCAAAAGGCTTCTCCAACCTGGTTTTTAGATAGTGCAAGAGATTTGCGAGTTGACAGCAGACAAGATGGCGGACATAAGGTATTGTCAGTTTCTACTTTCTAATATTTTTTTTGTATTAAATCAGATTTCAGTATAAACCAATTTAGTGGTGTGAGTGTGAGGTACCACGTCCAGTTTGCATTTTTTCAAGTTTCATAATTTCCAAATCTACCTTGCATGGTCTTGTAACTACAAAAATGCTTCGCACCAGCACCAAACTCCAAAAGTATGTGTTGAATGAACCTACCAAGAGAATCAAGGCTCTCGCATGGCAAAATGCGCGAAAAAAGAGTGGCGAAAAACACTCCAAAGCGAAAGCCAGCTGCCGGGACGGGGCGAATGCGAGGCGCACCGCCCGAGGCGCGCGCGAGCAGCCTCCGCCGCCCGTCCGATCTCGATCCGACGGCCTAAGCGCGCCCCGACCGGCCGCGGAGACACGGAGCCGCCCCCCGCACCCCAGGACCCTGGAACTTCCTCCTCTTTACCACCCTCGAGCACGCGGTAACCTCACCGGCTTAACCCAACCCCATGGTCAGTGTGCGGTCACCCGACCCCGGCCCTTGGTTGCTTCTTGCTCACTTGGGTGCTGTGCTTATATACTCCGCTCCTCCATGGGCGAGCTCGAGCTCTTGATCGAAGTTGTTGGTGTATGAGATCAGGTGGGTGGGGAGGTGGAGGCGGGGGATGAGCTGCAACGGGTGCCGCGTGCTGCGGAAGGGGTGCAGCGAGGCGTGCGTGCTGCGGCCGTGCCTGCAGTGGATCGAGGGTGTCGAGGCGCAGGGCCACGCCACCGTGTTCGTCGCCAAGTTCTTCGGCCGCGCCGGCCTCATGTCCTTCCTCACCGCCGTCCCCGAGCCGCAGCGCCCAGGTAGGATGGTGTTACTGCTTGCTGTGATGATTTATGCTTTAGGTATAGCCCTCGATCGGTGCGCCGCGGCTTCTTGGCTGATGTTTGCATGCGCGTGGTGGTGCTTGTGGATGCAGCGGTGTTCCAGTCGCTGCTGTACGAGGCGGCGGGGCGGACGATCAACCCGGTGAGCGGCGCGGTGGGGCTGCTCTGGGCAGGGAGCTGGCACCTCTGCCAGGCAGCGGTCGAGACCGTGCTGCGCGGCGGCGGCGGCCGCATCGGCCCGCTTCCGGAGCTCGAGGGCGGCTTCCCGGCGGACGACACCGCTGGTGGTCGCGACCTGTTTGCCTCCTCGGCGAGGCGGACCGTCGGGTTCTCGACGTTCTCGACGGCGAAGCGGGTGACAACGAGGAAGCCCGGGATAGCGGAGGCAGTGGCCCATGGCCAGGAGCCGTCGTGCGATCTCGGGCTGTGGTTCAGCCCCGGGTCCCCGCCGGCGGTGGAGGAGCGGCGGACGAGGCGGGCCGGCACGCCGTCCATGAACTCCGAGGAGTCCGTGACGACGAGCGGCCGCGAGAGGGAGCCCGAGCTGCTGAATCTTTTTGTCTAAGCTCATATGTACGCGCTAATTAAACATTTAATTCTCACGCCCGCGCGCGTCTCCGGGCGGCTTGCTGGTCTGCTGGTTCCCGGCGAACTATTTGCTAGCCTCTTGCCGGCGAGGCATCCTTAGATGTCTCTTTTTTTGGGCGTGTAGAAACCGCCGGCATGGACGCCTATTCGGTGGGGCGACACAGAGATGGGAGCGCCGCGCCGGTGCCGCTCATTGCCTCCCCCGTTTAACTATTTCTTTTGTTTGTTCTCTACTTTGTTAGTAGTACAACAACGACCGTTAAATAAAAAGTAAACTAAAGCTCTCGCTCTGATCCTATCCTCAGCGTCGAAAGCGTGGTTAGTGTTGGCCAGCAAGCAACTGCATGCTTTAGCACAAGAACTATACTCCCCACAATGTTGTTCATTGGTCATATCATGGATTGGTTAATTTTGATGCTACTCAACAAAATTCAAGTAGGCGTATTGAACTCTGGAAAAGAGGTTAGGAAGTGCGTATAGTTGAGAGTGCGACCATCCTAGTTCATCACTTTTCTAGCTCTAAACGTGGATTTTTTATATAAATTACAAAAATGACTTTATGTGTTAAATATGGACTATTTTTTTAAAAAAATAATTACGCACGGAGAAAAGTAACGATTTCCGACCATTGAAGGTGTGGGGGGTGGGGTGGCGTTTGGATGGATACGGCGGTTCAGCTTTGCGCAGGGGCTAGTACCACGGCGCGCGACGACTTGACGCGACCGCCCGCCCCCGCGGCGTGGCCTTCTCTGCAGTGTCGGTGTCGCCTAACACGTCGCCCGGTACGTACTGCCCGGTCGTGCGCAACGGTATACCTGTGCCTGTATGTACAAGACCACGAATTTGTTTTGCCGTGCCCGTGCTGCATCGCGTGCATGCTCGTTGATAGACGTCAGTAAAAAAAAATGGCTGTTAGTATATATATATATATATATATATATATATATATATATTAAACGAATTAAGATCATATATTTTGTTGATTTATATATGTATAGTTAAAACATGCCTATAATCAAACTACTATAGAAAAAAAAAGAAATATGATACGACGCTGTAGCGTTGCAATGGAATAGCGTCTAACCGTTCAATTCCTTCATCCGTGACTTCATCTGTCACAATGACTCATATATATGTATATGATCTTTTCGCCCAGAATCTTTTCTCTTTTATTTAGTTATAGCTTTTTATTAACAGTTTCGATCCACGAATGGTTTTCATCAGTATCTTACCAGCAACGAGAGTAACATAATTATATAAGTCCCACTAATAAACACCACATGAATAGGATTTTACTGTTAATTTACTGAATATACCATAAGATTTTACTACTTCACAGACTGTTAAACCCTCTAGCATGATAGTAAAATCTATATGTATAGATAGTAAAATATATGTATGTGAATAGTTATATATATATACACACACACTATCATATTAGAGGGTTTTGTAATATGTGCAGTAGTAAACTCTTACAACACATTCAGTAAATTGGCAGTAAAATCTTATTCATACGGTGTTTATTAGTGAGGTTTATGTCATTATATTGCTCTTGTCGATAGGGGTGAAAACGGATCGAATATGGATGGATATTGCTCTTTTCGTATCTTAACCCATATTTTTTTCCCGGATTCGGAACTAGATACAGGCTAGCCGGATACGGATACAGATTCGGGTTATTTAGGATACGGATATGGGACGGATATATAACTGTCGAGGACTAAAGAACCCCTGCCTGGTCAACAGATCAGTCAACAAACCCCTAGCTCGAGGTGTGAGGCCTCTGACCGCATCGTTGACCACGCGGCTTCCGCTCAACCTCGAGCTAAGGGGTAAGGAACCAGCTCCCGTCCAGGGGGTTGAGCTCGGGGATCCAGGTCGAACATTCACACCGACGGTTACCAAGATCCTTAAATGATAGAGTCAAGCCAGACGTAGGCGATAAATCCAGGGCGATTATGATCTAGCTTTAGTGCGCATGAAGCCACTCTTTCGGGAATCACTCCTGGCCGTTTCTGATAACGGCCGGGAGAGGCATAAACCCCCCTAGGATGAACACAGTGGGCAGAGAACATACACACTTAAGCCTCGCATTTCACACACACACTCAGACTACAGAAGCTTGAGCTAGAAAGCATCCATTGTACTCAAACATAGTGAATTTCTCCGCCCCTGGGCAAAACTGGAGTAGTGCTATTACCTGTTCTAGGTGCTCGAACCAGTATAATTCTCGGTGTCTCCCTCTTTTCCTCTTTCCTTCGACCATTGGAGCAGTGAGTCCGTTTCCTTGGTGAGTGAAGCCAGTTCTGGGTCCTGCATTCACATCAGCCCCTATGCACTTCTGCGGTCAGGCAATCCTGATCGTCGACAATGACGGATTCGGGTCAGAAACGAATAAAGATATACGGATAATGCACGCATATATAGAGTAATATATATTTAATTAAAACCATTCGAGTACATGACTATAGTAACAAATTATATATCAATCAAACTCAACAAACGTTGTAGAAAAAATATGTATATATCAATCAAACTCAACAAACGTTGTAGAAAAAATATGCTACTTTAGGATTAATATAACCAACTAATTGTTAATATAAATTGGTTGATATGGAAAAAATATGATAAAAATAGTTGGGCTTTCCTGATATCCGAATAGGAAAAATCCGAATATCCGATCCGATATCCGAATAGAAAAAATCTAGATATCCGAATAGGAAAAATTCGAATATCCGGATCCCGTCCCGTATTTACCGGATATTGGATGCTCTGTATCCGATCCCGAATCCGGATTCAAGTATCCGGATCCGATCCCGGATCGGGCGGAAGATATCAGACCTATTTTCATCCCTACTTGTCGTTAGTAAGTTACTGGTGAAAACCGTTTGTAAATCAGAACTGTCAATTAAAAGTTATGGTTAAATCAAATAAAATATATTCTAGTACAAATAAAGAAGCACATTTACTAGTTGGTTTGCCCACATAATTTATTGGCTTAGTCAATATGCGGACATATGTGGGCTAGTTTGGATGCACCCGTTATTCATTTGTCAGTACCAGGGTTATAGCCAGTGCGTTGAATAACTAATCTACACGCAAATGAAGATTAGCACTTTCGAGTGTGTGTGTATAGTGTTGGTTTTTGTGTGTAGGATATGAGATGGTTTTAGAATTTTATCAGTAACAGCTATGGTCAAGCACCAACAACAATGTGGTGGAAGTCGTCGTGCCTCGTAAGCGATAACTCTGCCTGTGATTCTATACTATGCCTAAGATTCCTTGCCACCTTATTACGGAAACCATCGTGAAACAAAGACTCTTACTAGTGTACTTCAAAAGGATCGAATTCATGGCCACTTTGCATGGTCTATGTATTACAGAGTACTACTGTTAACTCAGTAACGATGGCAACACAATGTACGAGTGATGGGAGCCAGTGCGTTCCTGTTTGTTTCTTCTTCGTCGAGGGAAGGAAGCAAGCAAGTCTGCATGTTTTCAGAGTAATCACTGAAGAAATTGCAGTATGGCCCCCCGTTCTGTTGTCGGGTATCCACCTATAGATTGATCCCCATTGAAAAAACATGGGCACATTCCATATCAATCTCATCGGAACCTCCAATGATACGGCACCGATTCTTCGTGTACTCCTAACGTGCAGGATCATCTACGATCTGCTTCGTGCGTGAGCGAGGAAAGGAATTCGACTGGAGATTTTGCGAGATTGATTCATTTATGCTGTCCCGTCGAACATGCTAGTGGCCAAGTTGGACAAGCCGATAGATTCCCCATCAGGCACACGATACACATGCAATTTATCCGAACAAGAGAGTGATCTCTCGAGCGCCACCAAGGCAGCAGTGACATGTACGCATGTGCAGGAGGTGATGGATGCCAATGGCAGCTCCTGGTTCGTTGTGCTAAGTCCCGTCCCTTTAAAGAAAGCAGATGGGTAAGATGCTCCTGCAGCCGCCCGCATGCTCGTAGTAGATAGTACAGCAGGTGACCATCACCTTATCTTGTACTCCTGTCTCTTGTGCGGCGAGTCTTAAAGTCGGCGGGCGGTTGCCGGTTGGTGCAAACTGGTGTCTGGAGCGCAGGATGGTTTTGGTTCCCTCGTGTTGCATGAGCGAGGCGAACTGGGAATATCGAATCCAGAATAACAGAGCGTGGTGAAGTTTACTCCAGTGGAGTAGTATACTGTCGCTGTGAACCGATGGTTGATCGTCTCTGCATTGCTGACGAACAAAACCGTCTTTAGGGCCGGGGTCAAATGAGAAGATAACAAGCACTACGGCTTGTAGAAAGTTACTACTAATACCAGCAAGCTTAAGCTGTTCCTTGGAAGCTAGGCGACCAAATCGGGCGTAGGTTTGACGACAAAAGCACTAGGGTTAATAAGCATGGAGCCGAGTAATGGTGGCGTGTGTAAGGAGGAGCGCACGAGCAGGGGGAGCGAGACTACCAATTGACGGTCCAGATTCCCGATGAGACCAGGACAGGTGAAGGAATCTCACGGCCGAGCCGAGTGGGACCCAGCTGTAGCGCCAGCGAACAAGAAATTATTCGACTCACCCGTCGGATTCCACCCGAGTATCCCTGCATGCAAGGAAATCATGTCTTCTGTTCCATTGCAGCACTCAATTGCCGGGCAACTTGGAAAACAAACCCGAATGTTTTTCTTGAAAATTACGCAACATGGGAGCAAGCTTCTTATGTGTTTCGGTGTGATCAGCTCGAGGATAATCTCAAACAAATAAATTTAAATATACTTTTCTAAAATGACATATGTTATCTCCTTCATCCACCTCTATGTTTTCCTTTTTCCTCTTCCCTATTCACTTCCTCCGCCTCCCTTTTTTCCCACTATAACAAAAAAAAATTAAATTGTAAAACTTTAACATTGAAAATTTAAAATAAAAAGTTTCACCCCGAAAAAAATCAACTCAAAACATTTGGCTAAAAAAATTAAATAAAAAAACAAATTAGAAAGTTTAAATCAGAAAGTATCAACTCATAAATTTTGAATTAGAAAGTTTCAACTTAAAAAATTTTAGATCATAAAATTTCGAATTAGAAAGTTTCAACTCAAAAAATTCAATCGAAAAGTTTTAACTCCAAAAAATTTCGGTACGAAAAGTTTCGATTTAAATTCAACTCAAAAAAAATCTAAATCAAAATGCTTGAACTCAAAAAAATTTAAATCATAAAATTCACATCAGAAAGTTTCAACTTGTAAAAATCCAAATTGTTGAAAGTGGTTAAAAAAACTTGGGGGGAATTTCAAATTCAAAAACTATTTTAAATTTAGAGGCAAAAGGAATGGGGAAGAAAATAGGATGAAGGGATGGCGTCACGTGTTGCGACAACAAAGCTTTTAAGGCGAAAGGGGGGCGAGGGAAAAAAAAGAAGGTATTGCCACCTATTACAACAACAGAGCATTTGAGGGGAATGAAAGTGAGGAAAATAAGAAGGTGCTATCACTTACCACAATGAGAGGTGTCGATGATTCGGGACAGGGTCCCCCGTCGAGCTTACTTGTTGAATAAGGGATCAACTCGGGCCCCTTTTCCGCAAGGGTTGTGCGTCTGAGAGTATGCCGAGCAATAGAACAGGGTATACGGGACAATCGGAAGGCACGGGAGGTCATTTTTTATCTGGTTCGGGCCTCTCGCGGGGGAGATAATGACCCTACGTTCAGTGATTGCACTAGTATGCGAAAGTGAGTTACAATACGCTTGCTCGAGGGGCCCTGAACGATCCTAAAGACTCATGTGGGCAAGCGATATGTGTAAGTGTGTGTGTAGTACAGAAGGTCCAACCCTCAATCCATCGTGAGAGGGGATATTTATAGGGAATTACAGGAGACAAATCATTTATTACAGAGGGCGCGTTACTGTAGAGGACGTAGGCAGTGCAGTGGCCGCGCCACCCGCCGGGTACCACGCGACGTGGGTACAGTGAGCGCAGACCAAGGCGGCGCGGACCGTGGCAGCGCGGATCCCGGGCGTGCGATCTCTCGAGCCGCTGCGCATTTAATGCCACGTCGCCTTGTCGCGGGCCCCCGAGCTTGGCTTGCTCGGGACGCTTGATGGGGGCAGGGGTAGCCCGTGAGCTGGCTACACGAAGGTCGACCTTGCGTGCACCATCCCGCAAGAGCATAGTCGGTGGCGCTAGGCCGATGGTCGTCATGGTACAGTATATCCAATCCCCGACAAGAGGCCTTTGAGGAGGAAAGGGAGTGGAGGAAGTAACAAGATGCTACGACTTGTCACAATAAAAGAATGCTCTCAAATTAGTAATTCTCGCTATGTCTTAATTTCTGAATTTGCAAAAGTGCACAACTGGCTACCATATTTTTGTTTAGGACGCGAATTGGCTACCATATTTATTATACATTAAAAACTTTGCTAATAAAAAAATAAGCTAGAAATTCTCGAAAACAAAAACAGAAGATCTAGCCCTTAGCTTGGTGCATCTTAATTACAATCGTTGTCGGATCTTTTTCTTAAAAATATGAATATGCTAGGAATTCTCACAAAAAAGCTAAACACCTAGCTTTTAATCTGGTGGGCCCTAATTAAGTTGAACTATAGTAGCCATTAGATGTTATAATTTAAAAACAATCTAATCGTCTATCTAGTAGACCCGAGTTATAACATTTTAGATTAAAATAAATATTCCATACTAAGTACAATAAAAAATAACAAAGTCGAAATAGAAATAAAACAAATTAGCCATTTGATTTTCACATGAACTCCAAATTTAAAACCGCAGATAAGTAAAATTTGGAATAAAATTAGATAAAAATTAGCATATCGATTTATATATAAAATCTAACCTAAAACTAATATTCAAAATTGAATAAAAAATAACTATGAAATTAACGTCCTAAATTAGAAGAAAGAATCCATACTGAGTGCATTAAAAAATAAAAGAAAATCGGCCATTTAACTTTCATAAGAACACTAAATTAAAACCAGTAAATAGCTCAAATTCGAAATAAAAATAGACAAAAACTAGTAGTTGAATTTTTATAAGAATTTTAATATAAAACTAATAAGAAAAACTAAATAAAAAATAACAATGAAAATTAACATAATTCAGTAAATAAAAAATTAAAAATAACAATAAATATAACATAGGAATAAAAATAAAAGAAAATTGGGGATTCTTTTTAATTCCATAATAAGTAAAAAATATATGTATTTATTTTATTTAGAATTAAAATTCTAGAAATATGCTAGTTTGAGAAAAAATAAGGTAAGAAAAATGATTTGTTTTAATGTATAAAGTTTTCACTATTATGTTATAAATGTTGATGTAGAGTTTTTACAATCGCGAAGAAAAATTATAGAATAAGCTAAAAATTCTCAAAAAAGGAAAGAGGAAACAAATCTGACTCATTATTTCGTGGACCTTCATAGAATGAAGAGGTTAAGATAGTGATACATGACAGATGTTCACTCGGCTATAGATATAAGTAATGTGATGATCAACAAAAGAAGTACTGAAAGAAAGGAACAAGCATTGTAATAATGAAATTAAGAGATAATGATATAAATGGAAAATGTTATTGTCGACGATCCGGGGTAGGGTCCCCCGTCGAGCTTACTTGTTGAATAAGGGATCAACCTAAGGCCCCTTTTCCGCAAGGGGTGCGCGTCTGAGAGTATGCCGAGCAAAGAAATAAGGTATGCGAGACAATCGGAAGGCACAGGGGGTCGATTTTAGCTGGTTCGGGCCTCTCTCGGTGGAGATAACAACCTTACGTCCAGTAGATTTCACTAGTATGCGAAGATGTGTTACAATGCGCTTGCTCGGGGCCCTTAGAGATCCTAAGGAACCTGCGAGCGAGCTCTGTGCGTGAATGTGTGTGTATTACCGAAGGTCCCAACCCTCAGTCCTTCGGAGGAGGGGGTATTTATAGAGAGTTACAGGGGACAAATCATTAATTACAGGGGCGATCACCGTGGAGGGCGATGCGAGCAAAGACCGCGCCACTGCCGGTACTACGCGACGTGGGCACAGTGGCCGCAAACCAGGGTGGTGCGGACCTTGACAGCGCGGATCCCGGGCGTGCGATCCTGGAGCCGCTACGCATTTAATACCACGTCGCCTTGTCACGGCCCCACCGAGCTGGCTTGCTCGGGGCCGGGGTGTACGAAGGTCGGGCTTGCGCACGCCATCCGGGCAAGATCTCGGTCGGTTAGCGCCGGGCTTCGATGGTCGTCTTGATAAAGATATCCAATCCTCGACGTTTAGCCCCGAGGCTAAAGGGGAAAGGCCTTGCCGAGGCCTCCGCCTTAAGCCTCTAGACTTCTTAAAGAGGATTGGAGGTTCCGCGGCGAAGAGCTCTGCGGCATCCGGCGGCGCTTTTCGGGACAGTCTCGCAACGACGAAGCTCTGCAGATCCGGCGGCGCTTCGCTCGGGGACATGACTCGCAGGCGAAGAGCTATCTGCGGCATCCGAACAGCCGCCGGGATGCGAGATTGCAGCGAAGGGCTATGCGGCATCCGGCGGCCTTCGCTCGGGGACAGTCTCGCAGCAGCCGGCGAAGGGTTATCTGCGGCATCCGGCGGCGCTTGCTCGGGACAGACTCACAGCCAAGATCTATGCGGCATTCGAGCGCCAGACGCCGGGGAGGACTCGCAGCGAAGAGCTACTGCGGCATCCGAGCAGCGCTTGCTCGGGGACAGGACTCGCAGCGAAGGGCTACTGCGGCATCCGAGCAGCGCTTGCTCGGGGACAGGTCTCGCAGCAGCGAAGGGCTACTGCGGCATCCGAGCCGCGCTCGCTCGGGGACAGGACTCGCAGCGAAGAGCTACTGCGGCATCCGGAAGCGCGCTTCGGGGACGAGTCTCGCGGAAGAAAAAGGGCTATCGCGGCATCGAGCCGCGCTGCCGGGGACAGACTCGCAGCGAAGAGCTCTGCGGCATCCGAGCCGCGCTGCCGGGGAGGACTTCGCAGGCGAAGGGCTGGCTGGCATCCGAGCCGCTTCGCCGGGACAGACTTCGCATCGAAGAGCTATGCGGCATCCGAGCCGCGCTGCTCGGGGACAGACTTCGCGGCGAAGGACTCTGCGGCATCCGAAAGGCGCTGCTCGGGGATGTGTCTCGCGCAGCGGCGAAAGGCTATCGCGCATCCGAAGCCGCTTCGCCGAGGATAGGACTCGCGGCGAAGAGCTATCTGCAGCATCGGAGGCCTTCGCTCGAGACAAGATTGCGCGGCGAAGGGCTACTGCGGCATCCGAAAGCGCTTGCTCGGGGACGAGATTGCAGCGAAGGGCTATCATGCGGCATCGAAAGCGGCCTTCGCTCGAGATAGGTCTCGCAGCAGCGAAGGGCTATGCGGCTAGGGGTGAAAACGGCTTGAAGCGGTCGGAAAACACTAAAACCATTTTTGTTTTAATATTTTTCTCGGAAACGATATCGGAATCGATAACTACGGAAACGAAAACGGCATCGGTAATTCAAAATATCGGAAACGAAAATTCGATACAAAATATATATCGGTAACGATCGAATCCAAAAAGAGACCCAGAACGTCGTAAGGACATGTACCACCAATTGACTTCAAAAATTCACACAAATAGTACATCCACATAGAGATTAGTAATTAATAAATATTCACAAATTTACGATGAACACACATCAAATTTTAGACTTGAATGACTACATTAGAGTTTTGTTTTTATGATATTTAAAAATATCTATGATTGGTTAAATCATGAAAATAGGTGAAGATTGTAGCCCTCGTGATAAGCTTCGCATAGAGTCCAAAATCACCTAAATCGGAGTTCGGAGTAAAAAGTTATGGGTGTTTTAGTGACCGAAGGAGTGTGATTTGTGGGCTGAAATAATTCCGGTAATTACCGACGGAATTTACCGATTTTTTCCGGATACCGAAGGAAACGGTCGGAACCGATCAAAACCGTTACCGTTATCGTTTCCGACAAAATTACCGATTCCAATTCGATTCGAAATTACCGATACCGACACGTCCGGTTGAAAATTTCAAAACGGTTTTAAATTTCGAATTACCGATACCGCTTTCACCCTAATCTGCGGCATCCGAGCAGCTTCGCCGGGGACAGTCTCGCAGCGAAGAGCTATCGGCATCCGAGCCGGCCGCCGGGGACAGGACTCAGAGCGAAGAGCTATCGCGGTATCCGGCGGCGCTTGCTTGGGGACAAGATTACGGCGAAGGGCTACTGCGGCATCCGAGCAGCGCTTGCTCGGGGACAGGTCTCGCAGCAGCGAAGGGCTATCGCGCATCCGGCGGCGCTGTTTCGGGGACGTGTCTTGCGATGGCGAAGAGGCTACTGCGGCATCCGGTGCATGGATCAGATGCGCAGGGGAACTAGACATGGATCAGATATCTAGGGAGAAGGCAACAAGTAGATTGCAAGCGGACTCGCACTGCCGCATCACAAGCATGGGTCAGATGCTCGAGGAACTGACAGACGAGACATGCTTGAAATGTCTCATCCCGGACATGGACTAGACGTCCAGGGGAACTAACCAACAGGTCACGAGAGGACTCACGCCGACGCATTCGGGCGAGCCCTGAGAGCCCAAAAATGTTTTAAAGAAAGAAAAGATGCAATGAGCATACTCATTTATTTGGGAAGACCCGCACTTAAGCGCGAAACTTACCTGGCGCGGAAGAAACTCGCGCCCGAGCGAGAGATGTGCACGGCGCGGAACATGGACAGTCCCCGGGCGAAACGTATGCCCGGGGGAAGGGAGTCGCGCCCGAGCGAAGGACGCCTTCGCCGGAGCATGGATAGCCCCGAAAGCGCGCGTTCTCGGGAAGGACACGCGCCGAAGGAGGAGGTGCTCGGCGCGGGACATTGGATGGCCCCCGAGCGAAACGCGTGCTCGGAGGAAGGGACTTGCGCCCGAGCGGAGGACGTGCTCGGCGCAGGACATGGAAAGCCCCCGAGCGAAACGCGTGCTCGGAGGAAGGGACTCGCGCCCGAGCGGAGGACGTGCTCGGCGCGGGACATTGGATGGCCCCCGAGCGAAACGCGTGCCCGGGGGAAGGGACTCGCGCCCGAGCGGAGGACGTGCTCGGCGCGGGTCATGGTGTGGCTTTCAGATCAGTCGCACCGGCCACGCCCTCGCCGGCGCAGCACACGTCGCCGAAGACGCAGAGGTCTTGATTATCTTGAGAATTCGGCATCCTCAGGGATTCCTCGCGAAAGGACTCAGTCGGTCCCCACGGACGACGCCAGCTGTCGACGATCCGGGGTAGTGTCCCCCGCCGAGCTTACTTGTTGAATGAGGGATCAACCTAAGACCCCTTTTCCGCAAGGGGTGCGCGTCTGAGAGTATGCCGAGCAAAGAAATAAGGTATGCGAGACAATCGGAAGGCACAGGGGGTCGATTTTAGCTGGTCGGGCCTCTCTCGGTGGAGATAACGACCCTACGTCCAGTAGATTTCACTAGTATGCGAAGATGTGTTACAATGCGCTTGCTCGGGGCCTTAGAGATCCTAAAGAACCTACGAGCGAGCTCTATGCGTGAATGTGTGTGTATTACCGAAAGTCCCAACCCTCAGTCCTTCGGAGGAGGGGGTATTTATAGAGAGTTACAGGGGACAAATCATTAATTACACGGGGCGCATCACTGTGGAGGGCGTATGCAGGGCAGCGCCGCGCCACCCGCCGGGTACTACGCGACGTGGGCACAGTGGCCGCAAACCGGGGCAGTGCGACCGTGACAGCGCGGATCCCGGGCGTGCGATCCTGGAGCCGCTACGCATTTAATGCCACGTCGCCTTGTCGCGGCCCCACCGAGCTGGCTTGCTCGGGGCCGGGGTGTACGAAGGTCGGGCTTGCGCACGCCATCCGGGCAAGATCTCGGTCGGTTAGCGCCGGGCTTCGATGGTCGTCTTGGTACAGTATATCCAATCCCCGACAGTTATGTCATGCTATATTTATTGTTTTATTATGTGAGTATTTGAGGAAAAAAAATTAGATCACATACGACAAGTATTACGAAACGGAGTAAATATATTTTCTCTTATAATATATAACATCAAAATATCACAAAATAGAATTATGTAATGATCTATTCTCTAAAAAGTAAAATCATGTATATATTACTAAGTCATTTAAACATTTTTAAAGATGATGCGACCATTCTTTTCAAAAGAATGGTTCTACTGTTGGAGCTTCCAATATCTTTGTGCAGGTTCAATCCAGCACTGTAGCGTGCAGGGTAGAGCCAATAAGGTCATGTATAATGTGATGGTTCTATCAGGCGCTTGGACGGAAGTCACGGAATGCCTGCTTGGTCTTGCCACGATGTACAGTATTTGCATGCAGATAGCCTGTTGCGCTGCATATTGTGGAGACCGGCGCTTTGTTCTTTTCTTGCACACGAACGCTTGCTCATACGCTTCAGCGAAAAGCTAAGTGACGAGCGGAGCTCACTCCGTCAGTCTGCGTTCGAGTCCGGCTCGGTACGGACACACGTGAAGGAGACAAGTACTGTATGAGTGTGCGTATGTATGGAGTATGTATGGAGTACGTGAGTATGTATATAACTTGTCTGTTATTTCTCTTTTTTTATAATGCATGTCAGTGCTTTGGCCAATTTTTAAAGAAATGCTGACTTAGACAGGTTGTCAAGTGAAGATTAGATAGATGCATTGGAGCAAGAAGTCACTTACACGGTTTCTAACCTTTTAAAATTAAATAAGCATCTTCAAATTAATTATTTGCATAGAGGTCTAGACTCTTGAACATATGCTTCATGATATGATATTGTTTCTCTCTCTTTAACAATCTATCTAAACGTCTTGGTATTGAGCATGGCCTAACACTCTCATACTCCTTCCGTTCAGACAGGGTTTCAAATTTCATTTTCGGTTCACATTTCAGAGGTTGTTGAAATCTGATATTTTGGTTACATATCAAATTTTTTTATGAAATTCGATCAAAATTCAAAAAGGAAATTTGAAATCCAGAATTTTTGAACCAAAATTTGTTGGAAATTATGAAAATTTTGCTAGGAAATGCTGAAATCTTGACAAAATTCTACCGAGCAAAAAATGGTCAAAACGATATTAAAAATTTTGAAATTTTTCTTCAATAGTCTTAACACATCGCTAATATTCAAATAAAAATTAATCATGACGATAAAGATTGAGGAATTTTTAAAAATTCTGACCATTCTACTGTCAGAATAAAAGGTTGATCGACAAAATTTTAACTCAATAAAAAATGGTGCTAACAACTGTAGAAAAATTTCAAAATTTTTGGATGGTCTTGACGCACCAATAATGTTGTAAAATTTTTAGATGTTGATCAAGCCTGAGGAATTTTAAAAAATTAAGACAAGATTACTCTTGAAGGTCGCTTCGGTAGAATTTCAATCGAAGCGAAAAATGGTATGAACCATGTTATAATTTTTTTGTGGATGGTACTAAAGCATCAATAGTTTTCTTATAAAATTTTCATATAGTTATTAAGCTTGAGAAATTTTTAAAATTATGATAGTGCTACTATCCAGATAAAAGTCTAATGATCAATGGATATATTTGATTGAGCAACCAAAAAAGTGTTAGAATTTTTAGATTTTTAGAGAAGGGTAATGAAGCAATGCTTAAGCTCTCATAAAGATTTTGGATCAATGATCACACACAAGTGAATTTATAAAATTCTTACAATGGTACTGTACCATTTATGTTCTTTGTGTTTTTATTTTTGAAAGATAACAAATGAAGTTTAATGCATCTATAGATTTGATTGAGCAAATAAAAAAGTTTAAAACTTTTGAAAATTTTATATAAGGGTTCTGAAGCAATGGTTAAGCTCTCATAAAAAATTTTGGACAATGATCACACTCGAGCAAATTTATAAAATTCTAACAAAGATACTATCTCAATTATGTTTATTTATTTTTGATTTTTTATAGATAACAAAAGAAGTTCAACTATTTTAAAATTTTTTATTACTATTCTACTGTACTAAAGATAGTATAATAATTTTTTTAGAGTATTATCGAGATTTCATTCCATGCGTCCACGCGCCCATTGCTCAACGCTTTGGGCCTTCGGCCCTTCCCATTCATAGGAGTGTGTGCGCTCGAAGGCATGTCCAGAACCAATCTATTTTCATAATCTCAAAGAAAAAATATTAGTCCTTTAATCACAAGTGTCATTATTTATCAAAATCAAAACGAATTAGGGCCTTAGATGCTTCAGGGGCAGCTGCAGCTACAGAAGTGGAGGCAGGAAAGAGCAAGTGTCCCATCACCCCTCACCCACCGCAAATAATCGTAGCATCTCGCAGGTCAAAGTCTTCAGAAATTGCTAGCATATTTGGCCTCTTATTTCCTTTTTTTTAACAAAAATAGCTTCCTTTTCAATAAATTATAAAATAGCCTCTCTCCGCTCAATAATACCGCAGGAGGAAACCATTAACCATGTGGTACTGTAGCATAGAATTGCTACAATATCAGGTACTACTACACAGGATTTTTTTGAATTGGAATTGCCACGGAATAGGGACGCGGGAAATTGAATGCATTGAATCTACGGACGTCAGTGCAATGTTGCGGAATAGAGGTGCGGAAAATGCCATTGCCACGGAATAGGCGCGCGGGAAATACAATTTTGGTGGATCAGGGGCCCAGCATTTGGATTTTCCACGGCAAAGGTGTGGTCCGGCAAATTCTGCTCTCCCCTGCGCGGAATGGGGGCATTCGTGCAAAAAAATTCTATGAGGGCTAGTTCTGTTAAAAAAATTTAGGGGGCTAAAACAGTTAATATTTCATTCTTCACGCTCCGGCCAGAGCATGGCAACTTGAAAAGTTGAAAGACAGTGTACACGTAGCCTGCTTGCATATTTTTCTTTCATTTTTGTTCTTCTTTTAAATAAAATTACAAATCTAGCATTTAAGACGTATTACTTACCATACTTCCCTACCATAGCAAATGGCTGGCACTACAGATACCCTTTTGTCGAGCTAGGGTATATTCCAAATGAAATTGCAAATATTACTTTTTCTCGACCATGGAAACGCTGTAGCAGGTGGTTGGCACCACAGATAACTTCCTACCGAGTTCGAGCTCAGTAAGAGGGCATCTATGGTGGTGAACATCTGCTACTGTAGGGAAGCATAGTAGATGAGAAGATGACAGTATTTTTCTACGATGAGAAGAGGAATAGATTTGCGGTTTTATTTAAAAGATTGAAAAAAAAAAAGCACCGGATAGGCAATGGGCGCACCTGCGGTCGGACCAGAATCACCGGGAACCCTGGCCCACTGTCCCCACAACCCACGGCGCGGCGAATGGCATCGTCCCTCGATCCCAGACCGAGCGGCGCCGCACCGCCGTCGCTACGGCCACACCGCACGCGCTTTCGACTCATGTCGTCTTACTGACTACCAGGACCCATTTGTCAGTGGCATTAGCAAAGTACGGGTGTGTAATCGGTGATGCTGCCGAGGGTTCTATTACAGGGCAACTTGATCTGCTTTCCGGCGATTGCTTTGGGAGGCTCGTCCGGCTTTCAGGGGCCCAAACCTCCCATCCCACGCGCGCTGGATCCCACGATTCCGACGTTCCCACTACCTCGCTTCCGGGGTCGCGGTCGCCTGACCCGGGCACAGGCGCACACATATTTCTACTGACATGCGGGGTCGCTGCTTCTTTGACCCGGGTCGTCAGTGACTCGACCTAAGCGAAGCAGCCGTTAAGCTTTATAGTATTTCACCGGAGGAAGCTTCGCCGCGTTTCGTGGATGGGGCCCTCCACTAGCGGTGGGGTGTTTGGAGTTCGGACAGCGTGGTGTGCTGTGAGAAGACCCGACCGCCGCAATTTAGGAAAATTTGTGAAGAAGCGTTCGGTGTTGGGCCTTCCAGCCTACATAATAAGAGGGCCAAATCTACATGTCCAGGGGTGATGAAGTGAAGTCAGGAGGACAGAGCTTCATTTCTCTGTACTCCTTTTTGCTTCATTTAAAGCTAGGCCACGGCCCATGGAAGGTTAACTGATCTAACCTGGACAGTCTGGGATGTAATCTTCCAAATGATTTTCAGGCCAAGCCCATTGGTACTACAATTCACTGTTGCTGATATTTACTTAGAACAGTAGAAGCAAAACAGAGCAGGGCCTGACACAATCCACAAATCGATTCATCGTGAGTTAGGTGCTGTAGTTCCTTTGTGTTATTAATTCCTTAACGTATGTACTCTTTACCCACCTATGCATTCGTAGTGCAAGACTTTACTACTGAGTTATTTTATATTCTCATCGCTAATACATTGTAGGGTGGTTCATCACAATTCACAACCGGGGCTTTTGGTCGGAGCTCCTTTTCTTTTCATTAGGGATTACAGCCTGGAATAGAGCGACGATAATTTATTGGCTACAATGCTATATTTTGAGTTTAAAAATTCGGCAGTGTCTACTACTACTCTCTTTGTATCCATTATTTACGCAGATCGTGCACCTTGTACGTACAGAGGTTTGTAATCCAATCTCCAGAGTTCCAATGTTACAGGTAGGTCTTCAATCCAACTACCAACATACCACGAACAGGGCCTCTTGTGTCCGGTTCCATAATAAAAATGCATTGTACTTCCATTATATTTGTCGACAAAGTATCACCAATACGGTAGTTTTAATTGGCAAGTGGCAAGAGCAAAAACCCATGCTCTTGCATTTGTTTAGCATCCATGCACCTATATAGAAGCTTAACTATTTCTGATCCCAATTGGCTGTTACAAAACAAATAGCAGTATAACTATATCGGAATCTATACACCCTCTCTCCCCGAGCATGATAGCTGCTAGCTTATGCACAAGACACATGGATTTGAGTGAGTGACATATACCCTAAACAATGATTGGCATGCAGCCAGTACAAGTACTTCAAACTACCATGCACTACAGACAGGAATAACAGATCAGTAGTGACTAGTCGACTGGGAGTGAGAGCCATCAAATGGAATCAGCACACACACATTGGCGAGTAAACAATGCCTCTCTGCAACTCCTTTTGCATCAGATCAGAATCCCAAACATTTGTCCTGACCCTTTTGGACTTCTCATGTTTGGGGCATATCCACAGGTAGGAGAGTGTCTCTCCAAGTCCTCGAGCACATGCACACTCTTCTTGCATTGCTTTCACAGCACTCGCACATCTTGTTTCTTGCGGTGTCTTCATGGAAAAATCCATGGGGATTCAGTAGCTAAAGAGAATTTCCCTAGAAAAGCTCAAATGCCTTAGCCTAGTTGCTTGTCTCCACGCTCTTTTATCCTCTAGTTGCACTAAAACAATGCACTAATCCTTTGCTGACAAATATAAAAGACCCTTGTCACAACAGTGCCTTCAGTCTTCTGTAACAGAGTGACAAAGGGAATTGCCCCTTGAGAAAAAGCTGAAATGGCTTAGCCTAGCTACTTGTCATCTTGCCCTTGTAACTTTGATAAAGAATCCTGTTTTGTTAGTGCCTGATCATCATGGGGACTAATATAATGAAATTGGCTTAACCCTATCTTCTTCGCCCTATGTGCTTTCCATGAGATTCTTCCACTGACAAAGTTGGTGGCCTTTCTATGCATGCAAAATTAAGGTGTTGAATCACCTTTTCCTTGGAGTAGTAGTCATGTAACAAGTATATATACATGCACTGCTGCTCTGTTAGCTTACGTCCAAGGAGGAACCGGCAGGACCCAACTTTTGACACATTTGACCGGGACGTCTGAGATGCTCTGGATTACAAGCTGCTGTCTGTTGTGTCTATAATTTTGTTGCTGTTTAATTGATCAACCTAATCTCTTATCGATCTGCCTTGTTGGTTGCTGGATTCGAGTATTTTGAAGATGCACACACAGCTCGATCCGGCCCATACTTGTTAGGTGTACGTGGTACCCAAAAGCATACACACTTAATTAGCCCAAGGATCGACACGTATGAAGTTGCATATAGTTGATATCAACAAGTAACCAACAACATCACCTTTTTAGATGATCATGACGTTACTAATTTAATTCTCCTGGTTGAACGACTAGCTAGCTCTTTGCTGAAATTATGTATGTGTCGTGTGCTGATAAACGTTTTCGTCTGATCAACCAAGCTAAATATTGCAAAAAAATATTGGTCTGTAAGTCGCAAGCTAGTGTGTGCAAGGACCTGGAAAAAGTACTTTATTTCCGTTCATAAATGGAAATGGCGAAATATCTCTTAAAAAAAAGAACCTAGGCCAAAAGCCCTAGTGGGTAAGATTAATTAATTATATTGTTCTTAGCGAAAGTATGTATGAACATCTCAAAAATAAAAAAGGGTGAAACTAACTACGAACAACTTACTTCTCACTGTCCTAGTCCGCGGCAACAGATTACAGTACGACTGTATATGAGACAATATTTTCTTCAAGTTTCAACCCCTAGGTTCAGCATGACTGTGACATGCGTATATATTGTGTGACCACGAGTGCAAACCAAGCCACACTAACAAAAAGTATAACCGCCCTAGCTGCGTACACAAATTTGGTATCATCACATGGTTTTCCCAATCTAATAACTTTGGTTAAACCAATTGCCAAGCGCTGTGCTCCTAGAGTAGCTTAGCTATATGAAGTTCACCTTCTTACCGCCTGGATCGCCAAGTGCCGTGATCCATCCTACCTCTCAGCAGCAGCTTAGTCTGAATCATCTCCATTTGCTTATTCTGAAAATGACAGCTATGTTAATCAATCACCACACGAAAACTCAATCCATCATTCATCACTCACCAGCCAGTTTATATGCATGATGTATGTTGAAAACTACTCCCTCCGTTTTTTTATAAGATCTATTTTTTAAATGGTCTTGTTTACGAATGTAAGACTTGCATGTAGATTTAATGAGACATTTTCTTCTATACCCCTATTTATTTTCTCTCATACATATGCATCTATTCATTACCACTCACACAAAGTATATCCCTCATCTTCCAAGACAATTAAGTGGGGGCATCGAAGTCATTTTTTTCTCATATCTTTCTCAATTTCAACACAACCTTAATCCTTGTACAAAGTCAAAATACGTCTAATAAAAAAAAACGGATTTCGCCGCCATATATACATCATGTATGCATGCACGGTACGGTATTCCGTGGTCCCATTCGTGGATGCTTAATCCGCAAATCAAATGCTGTTTACCGCGTATACAAATGCCCCAAACGCGTCGATTTCAGGCAAGAGGGACAAAGCTCCCGCGCGGCAGCTTTCGGTTGTTTCGACGCAGCCGATAGCGAACGGCAGCCTATATATAATAAGAAGCTGACATGTGGTCCCTGAAGCTTTCTGAGAGGAATTAGTAGTAACAAACTCTATCGAAATGACGTTACACTGTACCCACGCATCCATCGATCCCATGCACATGCGCAGGCAGCAGTGTCACGAGAAACTATGGGTGGTTGGTTACTGCGCACACTCGCTGATTCAGGCATCATGCAAATATGCGTGCGTTCATTCATGCCGAGTGTCAGTGTACCACACTAGCCCATATTGAACACTTCCGTGCAGTGTGCGTGGGCCGATCGGTCGACACGCGCGCGCGGAAGCAATAACGTACGGGCGCGTAATGGGGATCGATCGCACGTGTGAGGCGAGGTACGTAGAACTGCAAGAGACCCGTGCATCGCATTGCAGCTTCGCAACCAACCACGTGTGTCAGTGCCTGTGGATGTGTGGTCGTGCTTACGTAGGAAAACCATCCTTCACTGCGCCAACGCAAGTGAAACAACCGAGCGGTGTACGAGCGAGTGGTACACGAGACGAGACCCTACGTGACGCCGGCCGGCCGTTCACGTAAACTCCGTGCATCTATAACATCTAGTAAATTTCTACAGTGCGCGCATTTGCACTGCACGGCTTGATAGCACGGATAGATCATACTAGGTAGAAAAGCGCGCTACGCTGCGCCGGTTGAATTTCGATAGCATGCGCTCGGAAAAATAAACTTTTTTTATTTTCACAAAACCACCAACCGGTCAAAAATAGTCCAGGGGAAAAAGGGAAAAAATTATCAGAGATGACAACATTCTTTTGTCGAGCCTAATACTCTACGTGTTCACTGTAAGTTGATACAAACCTTCGATGAATCCGTGTTTTTTTTGTGACGAAAACATTGTTTTCGTTTTTTTGGGTGCTGAAAACATTTTTTTCGGTTTTTTTGTTGCGTTTGTTAAAAAAAATGGGTCGTTAGGACCCACCGGCGAATCCATGGACGAAAACATTGTTTCCGTTTTTGGGTGTCGAAAATATTTTTCCGGTTTTTTGTTGCGTTTGCTAAAAAAAAATGAGTCGTTAGGACCCACCGTCGAATCCACGGTCGCTATAAATCTGCGGACGAATCTACATTTTTAAAAAAACCGCGGTTACGATCCGTTGGCAAATACATAAGTTGCTATAAAACTTCGATGAATCTGCGTTTTTTTGGTGACGAAAACATTTTTTCCGGGTTTTTTGGGTGGCGAAAAAATTGTTTCCGGGTTTTTCTGGTGGTGAAAACATTTTTTCCGGGAAAAACGGAGAAAGGATCTGAACGTAAGCGAGGACCGGATGTTATTTTTTGGACCTGTTCGCTATCCCGAAAAATTAGAAAAGGACTTGTTCGCGATTTGAAACTAACGGGAGGCTTTTCCAGTAAAAATACCGGCCAGGGACCCAAACGCGGGTTTAAAAAATATCTTTGTCTCTTAGGAAATTGCACAGGGACCTATCCGTAATTTCGGAGAAATGGAAGGGCTTTTTTGCAAAAGTGCAAGGTGACAGATGGCCATGCCGGTTGCTCTCCAATTCTTGCACATATAGGTATGTTAATGATTACAGTTTGTGGCAAACAAATCCTTCCGTCTGGCCAGCCCTACAGTCAGCGGTGGATCTAGTTAGAGCAACTCCAACCCAAACCTCTATATTTTCCCCCTAAATCACTCATTTAGGGATGGTATAAAAATTAAGGACACCCTATATCAAATTTGTCTCCAACCCACACTCCCTATTACTCACCCATATTATTTATCTAAACATTATTATCACTATGCACTCATGAATTAATGAATTAAAAAAATATGAAGAAAATAATAGAGGGAAGGAGAAAACCCCTAGATGTAGGGGTGAGAAGAGGCCTCCCTAGAATAGGGACTCCTAATAGGGGGTGGGTTGGAGCTCACATTTTCCCAATTCTCCTCATAATTTAGGATAGGAGGAGGTATAGGGGGTAAGTTGGGTTTGCTCTTAGATGCCAAGTATGTATCCGCACTCTTAGAAGTTTGAAGAACACTACGACGCCACCTTATTATTGGATCGAATTTGAAAATTAAATTGATTTTGATTTTAGTAGTTTTGAATTGGTAAGAACTTAGAACTATTTATGTTATATTTTTAATAAATTTTAAATATATATATGTTAGATTTACGATGTTGTAAAACTATACAACCCATCAAAAATTTTCCAGCAACTGGCTAGAGTACTTCAACGCGGGCTAATTAATTAACCGAATGGTCGTACGAGAACACTGAACTGAACTCTCCTTGCAGTCCATGCATGCCCTTCCCATGATGCAAGGGAGTGACTGTGCACCGTCTGATGTGTGTGACGCATTTAACGTAACGGCGGGCCTCCTCATGATCAGTGGGGCCCGAAATGAATGCATCTGTACGTGTTGCGAGTACTTGCATGCATCCGATCCTCTGCCATGATATCCTGTAACTGCTTCAGTGCTTTGCAGTGTTTTACGACAACAGTCGCTACGGTAACCGGACCTATCCGGACGCTCTCTTTCCGATCTAACGGCCGTGACGTAATGGCAGAGGATATGATTAAACACGCGTACGGGGGCCACAGAGGGAATGATCGGCTGAGGCTCCGGTCCAATTGGACAAGCTGAGAGTTGTTAGATCAACGATTACACTGCTCAAATCAAGGCTCAATGATTACATGCTCATTACTTTGTTAAGATCACATAGTGCATATATTTGAAGAATGTTTAGTGCAAATCATTTTTTAGGTGGACTATATATAGAAACATCTCGGTTAGATAATCAAATCAACCTCGAGTTTTTCTTAGAAAATTGACGAGATTGTCATGATCAGGACCTAGGGTTCTTATCAAACTTACGAAAAAAATAAAATAAGGGAGCACCATCAAGTAGATACTTTCTTGCGGTGAACCAAAAGATGTTGTAGAAATGAATTTGATGTGTTTTGGGGCACGTAAACTATCCTATTTATGCATGTATAAGAGGTGACAGTTAATACCGCTAGAGACGTCTTTTGTCTTCGTGTATGTATCTTTATTAAGTCTTCAGCTGCCATGTTTTTTGGTCAACCGTCTTATCTCTTGCCAACCATCGTAAGTTGCTAGATATGCCAATAACAAACTCTTATGTTAATAATTTGGAAAACTGCAATATCTCCCAACCGTTGGTTGGAACTAACAGAACCATATAATTGAACATCATTGTAAATGACTAGTCATCTCTTGGTTATAATTGGTTTTCATTGATTTTTGACCAGTTTGTTAATAAAGGGATAAGATTTTCTTTAAATTGTAATTATAGATATAACCATTATACCCCCGGTCATAAATAGTTGTCATTTTAGACATCGTTATGGTCTCCAAAACACAACTTTGATCACTAATTTCTGTTATAATATATTTATAAAACCCAATAAAATTATAAGATTATGAAAGTACTCTTCAAGACAAAGCTACACATATGATTTTCATGTATCTAGTTTAAATATTTAAAAAAATACTGACAGTTAAAGTTTTGAAAGTTTGACTATAACTATGTTCAAAACAGCAACTATACGTGACCGGAGAGAGTGTTAAGTGGACACTTAATATGTGGTCCTATCTTTTATATGAAAATATTGACTAAATCAAGAATCCTCATCAGATTACACTACTGTCTATCAATTTTTCGATTAAAAAAAGATGGAGGTTAACTTGATGGTTTGATGCTTCATCTGTGAGGATTTGCAGGAGCGCGCTCTTAAAGAAATGCCCTTGTATCCTTGGAATGAACGGATCGATGGAATTCTCGAAGTGAAACTACCACTCCTTTGTCGTCGGGTATATTTTAAATGGTCTTGTGTATAAATATATGATATATTTCAATTAAAATTAATGTGATGTTCCCTCTACACCTCTAATAAATATCTAACTTTGCTTTATATTCTCGAATATAGTGCTTAAAGGTAATAATCGGAGGTAGTCTGGTCATTATTAATATTCTCGTGGTCTATGTGATAAGAAAAAATATCTTATAAACTTGGACGGAAAGAGTATTAGACACAAATGTCATCTACCGATACAGTTGAGCCTACAAAGTAGCACAACTGGTTTGTAATATTCCTTTGTAGAAATTTTTTTAAGTGCTTGGACATGTAAGTTTAAATCCAAACAAAAGTTGTTTTCCGCTTGCAACAAAGAGGATTTTTAAATAGAATGGGACCCTCTAATCCCACTAAACTAGCTCCAGCTTGTCCCATGTACACCTAACCCAAATTGACGTAATCATTTGACCATGATATGGCCCGTGGTCTCTCTCCATTAAATATTTTATGCTACCCCCTCTTACAGCTACTTACCTAGCTCTGTGTTACATATGTATAAAAGTTTTCAAATATTTTCAAAATTAGAGACGTAGAGGGGACACATATTCTACAACCATATATATGAACTTCAAAATCGAACTCCATCGCATTTGAGAGAAATTTATAACAATGCTCTTTGCATAGCGTTATCGTTGGTTAAGTCGTGTTCCAAAACTTCTGGGTGCACATTTTAAATCGCCGTAAACTCATGATATGTTTGCTCAATCGTTCTACTATATCTCTGTTTTTTCCTTAAAAAACTAGCTCTAGTTTTTTAAGTACTAATTACACTCAATTGTTTCAAGTAAAAGTTTTTTTTGCAAGGAAGTAAATGTTAACCTCTAGTCAGAATATATAATTGCAATCGTGATGACTCACCTTCCCGTGATTACTACAAAGATTCAAGTTGCGAAATTTGAAGCGCATGATCCAAATGAACAATTTTATGGCATGTTTCGAACATAAAAATTCCACAGGAAGGAGTACAAATTAAATCCTTTGGGTATTCTCTAATCCAAATGGAAGATGTCATTTTGTTTTTTTTATGAGTTGGTAATTGTCATTTTGCATGATATTACGAAACGAAGTATATTACTAATTAATAAATTATTGTTCACATCGACATGTTATATATATATTCTGATATATACTAATTAATATAGACAAATGTATAGCTGGCCATCCAGAACAATCCAACAAACCAGTACAAAATTCCATCTATAATTAGCGACCTTTGTGACTTGTAACCTTCTTCCCCTCCCCCTCCCCTTCCCCTAGCTCCCGCTTCCCAGTGATCGCTCGCTTTAATTTCCCAATTGCTCCTCTAGCTAGTTCATTGATTTCTCTAAAGCTCTTCCTTGTAGATCGACTAGCACAAATTTCCGCGGGTTCACTCTTGAATTCAAGCTAGCTAGTTAGAAACATGCATGTATATGTGCTAATTACCTTAGTTCCATCTAGTTAGGAGAACCAGTGCTTTCCGGCTAAATACAAACCATCTTGGTACATAGAACAAGGCTTCGTTTCTTGCCCTTTCTTCAAGCTCCAGATCCTTTCCGGCTAAATACAAACCAGCTACGGTCCATTTGAACCTTCACTGAAATATTCCGTGTACTTGATCACCTTCTCCATTCCCCCTTGGTTTCCCCCTTTGATTCACGTTCCAATGTTCTAATGGAATAGCTAGCAAACCACGTGTAGATAGCTCCAAGCAACCAGTGCACAACCCTCTATATATCCTTTGAACAAGCACCAAATCCGCGCCTCAAACTGCTCAACGTGTACTAGCTCTGCCTGTTTGCTCTTTTCTAATCGTCGCTGCAGCGTCGCGAAATTTGTATCCTTCTTGACCTCTTTCCACCTGTGTCACGCCCCTACATGATGCAGTTCACGCACACTGCGCCACCTCCACCGCCTCTCCACCCGAATGGCCGTGGACTAGGGTTAGGGTTATTCCTTGACGTCGGCGCGCCGAGGGCACGGCCGTGGCCGGGGAGCTTCCCGACGCCGTCTTCCAAGATCTCGCTGGGCAACCTCAACAGCACGAGCTGCATGGAGCAGCTGCTGGTGCACTGCGCCAACGCCATCGAGGCCAACGACGCTACTCTGACGCAGCAGATCCTGTGGGTGCTCAACAACATCGCACCCGCGGATGGCGATTCGAACCAGCGGCTCACGGCGGCGTTCCTCTGCGCGCTCGTCGCGCGCGCGTCCAGGACGGGCGCGTGCAAGGCGGTGACCGCGGCCGTCGCGGCTGCGGTCGAGTCGGCGGCGCTCCATGTACACCGCTTCACGGCCGTCGAGCTCGCCAGCTTCGTCGATCTCACTCCGTGGCACCGGTTCGGGTACACGGCGGCCAACGCCGCCATCCTCGACGCCGTGGAGGGCTTCCCCGTCGTGCACATCGTCGATCTCAGCACGACGCACTGCATGCAGATCCCGACGCTGATTGACATGCTCGCGAGCCGCGCCGAGGGGCCTCCGATCCTCCGGCTCACCGTCGCCGACGTCGGGCCCAGCGCACCGCCGCCTGCTCTCGACATGTCCTACGACGAGCTAGGCGCGAAGCTTGTGAACTTCGCGCGATCCCGCAACATGTCAATGGACTTCCGGGTGGTACCTACCTCGCCGGCCGACGCGTTCACGTCCCTGGTCGACCAGCTCCGGATGCAGCAGCTGGTTTCGGACGGCAGTGAGGCGCTCGTCGTGAACTGCCACATGCTGTTGCACACTGTCCCGGACGAGACAGCCGGGTCGGTGAGCCTGGCGCAGCCGGTCTCGCTCCGAACCATGCTCCTCAAGTCCCTCCGAACCCTCGACCCCCGCCTGGTCGTGGTGGTGGAAGAGGACGCTGACTTCACGGCCGGCGACGTCGTGGGGAGGCTGCACGCGGCGTTCAACTTCCTGTGGATCCCGTACGACGCTGTGGACACGTTCCTGCCAAAGGGCAGCGAGCAGCGGAGGTGGTACGAGGCGGAGGTGGGGTGGAAAGTGGAGAACGTGCTGGCGCAGGAGGGGGTGGACAGGGTGGAGCGGCAGGAGGATAGGGTGAGGTGGGGGCAAAGGATGCGCAGCGCGGGGTTCCGGGCGGTGGCGTTCGGCGAGGAGGCGGCCGAGGAGGTGAAGGCGATGCTGAACGAGCACGCGGCGGGATGGGGAATGAAGCGGGAAGACGACGACCTCACGCTCACATGGAAGGGGCACAACGTCGTGTTCGCGTCGGCGTGGGCACCGTCGTGAGTCGTGCGAAGCGCGGATAGCATACGAGTTACATTAAGGTGAGTGGTGTGTGGGTGTATCAGTGTATGCCTGTTTGCATGGATATGGGATTTAGGGTTTGCTTGTGTATTTTCATGATATGATAGATGATCTTGTTAAATTGGGTTTAATTACTAGCTGATTCATTACTTAGTTGGTTGATCAATCTGGTCATTGTAATGAGAATCTCTCTCTCTCTCTCTCTCTCTCTCTCTCATGCCCTAGAAAAACCATTCTAGAAAAATGAAGATGAAATAATTCAGAATATAAGTGTACTTGTAAGATACGCTTCGAAAAAATCTACAACTCTGTTTTTTTTTTCTAAACGTCAACTAACAAAACCCCTAGTGCAATGCTCAAAATGCTTTCTAAGAGCAAGCCCAATCCACCCCCTATACCTCCCCTTATCCTAAATTATGAGGAGAATTAGAAAAATGTGAGCTCCAACCCACCCTCTATCAGGAGCCCCTATTCTAGGGAGGCCCCTCTCACCCCTACATTTAGGGAATTTCTTCTTCCTCTATTATTTTCTTCATATTTTTTATTCGTTAATTCTTTGTTTTCCCGTTCCCGCCGCCCCCCAGCCTCCCGTTCCCGCCGCCACCTTCCTCACGTCCCTGCCCGGCCCCTGCCGGCCCCCTCCTCCCGTTCCACCGTCCCAGCTACCCCTACCTCCCATTCTCGTCGCCACCCTCCTCCCGTCCCCGGCTGGAGAATAATGTCTAAAAAATAGTTTGTCCTACTACTAGGGGTGTAAATGGGTCGGGTAATACCCGACCCGTACCCGGATGCAAAATTATCCTAATGGAAAACTATTTTACACTACCCGCTGGGTACGGGTACGGGTAGTACCCGGGTAGGTTAGGTTCGGGTTCGGGTAGGGCACGGGATCGGCAATACCCGGCGGGTACGGGTACCCGGATAATTTTCACAATTCGGGTACCCGGCGGGTACTACTAATTCCTGAAATTTTGATGAACTTGCATTGACCAAAAAATAGATCAAACGATGTCAAAAAATTTTGAAATTTTTTTTGAAGGTTCCTGACACATCAGATATATTCTCATTAAATTTTTAGGTGATTATCAAATCTGAGAAATTTTTAAAAATTCAAACATTGCTACTATCCTGATAAAACGCTGACCGGCAAGTTTGAACCGAATGAAAATTAGAACAAACGAGGTTATAAAATTTTGAATTTTTTTGTGGATGGTACTGACATATCTATAATATTGTCATAAAATTTTCAGATGATGATCAAATGTCATGAAGTTTTAAAAATTTGAACAGTACTACTGTTCTGTTAAAAGGCTTATCGGCAAATTTGAACGAAATGAAAAATTATCTAAACTATGTTATAAAATTTTTAAAATTTTATATAATGATACTGATGAAATTAGTAATCTGTCATAAAAATTTGAGATCATGATCACACTCAAGAAAATTTATAAAATTCTGACAAGGTAAATATCTCAATTATGTTCTACTTGCTATCAACCTAAACAAGAGGAGCACATGACTTGATTTCCTAGACTACAGATGCTTGTGATTTCACGTTGTTCAAAACTATTGTCATTACCTCCTATTCCTTTGGGATTGACCCAAGTTCCTCTCCTCCAATTCAACTATGTGTTGAACTATGTATGTGAATTTCACTTTATGTATTGGACTTTGTATTTATGTGCGGACTTTGTATTTCACTTTATGTGCGGATTGTTTTCATCGCATGTTTCGATTCTAGGAATTTCGTGCACTACCCGATGAAGTACCCGTTATCTGTATTATACCCGTCCGCACACTACCCGGAACCCGATTTCTACCCGTCCGTAGAAAATGCTACCCGTTACCTGTACCCTACCCGATTTTTACTACCCGTGCCCGTACCCGTACCCGGAGAAAAAATATTAGGGTAGGGTATGGGATGACCTACTACCCGCCCGAACCCGACCCATTTACACCCCTACCTACTACTATTTATAACAACACATGTAGGAGTGACTTCATGCATTAATTTCTATTTTTAGTAAATAATCCAACATGCAAGCCATTCAAAACTATTGTTTGCATTAATTTCTATTTTTAGTAAATAATCCTACACGCAAGCATGCACGAATAAATCTCTACCTATAGTACTAGTTCACACGACTAGTTCATAGCACCATAAAAAACCACAGCCATTCAAAACCATAATTGGCATTAATTTCTATTTTTTGTAAATGATCCTACATGCAAGCATGCATGAAAAGTTTCTACCACTCAGTTGTATAATACTAGTTCATGGCACCTTTAAAAAAAGCAACCATTCAAAACCATAATTCATCTTAAAATAATAATTCATGGGTACAAAGTAATAATAATGTTTAGATAAATAATAGGGGTGAGTAATAGAAAGTGTGGGATGGAGACAAATTTGATATAGGGTGTTCCTAATTTTTACACCACCCCCAAATGAGTGATTTAGGGGGGAAATATAGGGGTTTGGGTTGAAGTTGCTCTAAGCTCTCGCTGCTGATGGATTTTGGACGCGTAATCTTGTAGCAAGAGGCGCTTCTATACTCTTTCAAAAATTGGAAAAAAAAAACAACTGCAGTGGTACCTTACTAAATACTAATACTAATTAGTTTAGATCGAACAGCTAATGAACTTATGAACTGTCTACAATTTATGCTCTCATATTTGGAGAAAGATCACATAATGACTTCCCTGCAGGGCATGCATATGTACTCAGAGGTAGATAACACTTTAGTGCATTGAGTTTCATATCTCAATTTTAGTTTTGACAAAACTTCATGTGTATTTGAACCATCTATACCCTGGCATTGAACACCCTAGACCCTATACATTGCAAAGCAGATATGGAGTGTGTCATACGGATACGATTGTGTCTCCAAAAATGGCACGCAACGCTGAGCGTACCCAATGTTCATTCCATTTCTCAATACAGATCCTTTACCCGTAACTTATCGGTAATAATGCATATTGGTGGTCCTCTTCAGCTAGCAATGACCGGCTTGCATGCGTGTAAATGATGATAGGCGAAACGGAGATTGGCTTGCTAGCTAGTATAACTCTTATATGATGTCTATTTCAATTTGAATCCAACGTAATACGTAGTGTGTTGAACAGATATGCCTTATGATTGACAACTAGCAATAATAGCGCACTACGCTGTGTCGTTCTGTAGAGTTGATAGGACCCGTCGGCAAATCCATGGGGGTCGTATTTTCGGTTTTCATATATGTAAATCTTTGGACGAATCTACTTTTTTTATAAAAAAACCCACGGTTATGACCCGTTGGCAAATACACAAGTTGTTATAAACATTCGACGAATCCGTGTTTTTTTTGTCGATGCGTGTTTTATTTAGAAAATTGCGGTTAAATCTGTGTTTTTTTAAAGAAAAGTGCGGTCGTTTTTTATGTATTTCCTTTTTTAAAAGGCTGCTCGGACCCGTGGGCGAATCCACGAACCGCTATAAACCTTCGACGAACCTGGTTTTTTCGTTTTTTGGTTTTTTGTGTTTGTTAAAAAAAATGGCTCGTTAGGACCGGCCGGCGAATCTATGGGTCGCTATAAATCTTCGGACGAATCTACATTTTTTAAAAACCGCGGTTATGACCCGTTTGCAAATCCATAAGCTGCTATAAACCTTCGACGAATCTGTGTTTTTTGGTGGCGAAAACATTTTTTCCGGGTTTTTTGGGTGGCGAAAACATTTTTTCCGGGTTTTTTTTGTGACGAAAACATTTTTTCCGGGAAAAACGGAGAAAGGACCTGAACGTAAGAAGCAGGGACCTAATCGTTTTTTTGGACCTGTTTGCTATCCTGAAAAATTAGAAAAGGGCCTGTTCGCGATTTGAACTTATCGGGAGGCTTTCCCGTAAAACACCGCGCCAGGGACCCAAACGCGAAGAAAAAAAATATTTTCATCTCACAAAAAATTACGAAGGACCTATCCGTAATTTTGAAGAAACGGAGGGGCTTTTTTGCAAATGAGCAAAGTGACAGGTGGCCTGGCTGGCTGCTCTCCAATTTCTAGCGGTATAAGTGATGGAATCATTGCACTAGGGAAATCTTATTGTGCAAGTATTACCGCACCGGCTGGTAGAGCGATATATATGCACTGGTGTTAGGGTTTGTACTTTGTATTTGGCTATTTGCCAATTGCCATGCTAGTGCAATGTAAGCACTGCAAGGGTTGATTTAGGGAAGGAACGGGTAGTGTACGTGCAGCTGCCCGCCACTCAGGCTTTTGGTTGTTGGAGTTTTTCTTACAGGTTTTTTTTGGGGGTTATCAGAGCTGGAAAATATGAACAGTATACTTATTTTGATTCTAGATATAAGTTGTTTAGACATCGACACGGTCTTCAAAGTGATACTTTTGTTATCAATTTCTATAAAAAAATGTATTGCTTCAAATAAAAATAATTATACATTACAAAAGTATATTTCATCATGAATCTAGTAATACCAATTTCTTGTTATCAATCTTGGTAATTCTTTATATGCTGATAGTCAAAACTAAAAAAGTTAACCATGAAGATGCTAAAATGACGTATAGACTTATGTCTAGAATCGGAGCCTCAGGGGCGGATCCACTATTGGGGCTAGTTGGAGCGCCAGCCCCACCTCCGACTGGTCGAATCCTTCCTCCCCAAGTATCCCTAACGCTGAAAAGAAGCAGAGACATGACGCCATAGCGGCAAATCTGCAAGTTTAAGAACTGGCAACTGAGAGTAAGATGTAAGAAAAAAAGTAGAAAACAATACTGCCACGCAAGTGGATCAACAAAATTAGTCATGGGCTCCCTTACTCTCATGGGCTTTCGTCTGGTACAGTACTCGGCATCTTTTACTGTAGCGCAGCGCTAGGAGTCCGACAGATGAACAGTGTCGGTGTTGTCTCACAAGCGGCAGACCAACGCACAGGCGATTGCGGGCATGACCACGCGGCAGGTGGCCGATTCACGAGAACTCACCGCGGCACGCCAGCGCCGACGGGCGCCGAAGATCCAGAGCTGAGGGCACTAAGCGTGCACCAGGGGTAGGGCAGGCGGGTAGCCGATAGGTGGCAAGAGGCCCGAGAAGAGTTATCGGCCGCTCAAAGCGCCGGGAAGAACGCGCATCGCCACAAGAGCACCGGGTAAAACGCGCATCGCCAGCTGGAGCACTGGGCGGAACACGCATTATCGGAAGCTAGGTGAAATGCGCATCACTAGAGTAGAGGAATCGGCCGTTCGGAGCGCCATCTAGCCGACGTTCAAACACACATTTCTAGAGCCCAAAGAGGAACCGAGGCTCCCTCCGTCCAGCCGGCGGCCGAATGTGCATCGCCAGAGCCCAGATAGAAACTAAGCCTATGTGTAAAAAAATTGCCCCAAGCCCCAATGCAATGCCTTATGCCTGAATGCCTTTTGGTGTGATAATTGATGTCTGATTTTTGTATTCTATTGTCCCAAGTCTATATTTTATTGATTGATTGATATTTTTATCTCTCTGATTTAATATATATGAATTTGAAATTTGGTTGGCAATAGATCGCACGGGCGGATCCACCATTAGGGCTAGTTGGGGCGCCAGCCCTACCTCCGGCCGGTCGAATCCTCCCTCCCCCAGTATCCCTAACGCTAAAAAGAAGCAGAGACATGGCGTCATGGCGGCAAATCTGCAAGTTTAGAAACTGGCAACTGGGAGTAAGATGTAAGAAGAAAGTAGAAAACAATACTGCCACGCAAGTGAACCAACAAAATTAGTTATGGGCTCCCTTACTCCCATGGGCTTTCGCTTGGTACAGTACTCATCATCTTTTACTGTAGCGCAACACTAGGAATCCGAGAGACAAACAGTGTCGGTGTTGTCTCACAGGCGGCAGACCGACGCGCAGGCGATTGCGGGTGTGACCACGCGACGGGTGGGCGATTCGTGAGAACTCGCCGCGGCACGCCAGCGCCGATGGGCGCCAAAGATCTGGAGCTGAGGACACTAAGCGTGCACCAGGGGTAGGGCAGGCGGGTGGCCGATAAGTGGCAGAGGCCCGAGAAGAGTTATCGGCCGCTCAGAGCGTCAAGCAGAATGCGCATCGCCACAAGAGCGCCGGGTAGAACGCGCATCGCCAGCCGGAGCACTGGGCGGAATACGCATTATCGGGAGCTAGGCGAAACGCGCATCACTAGAGGAGAGGAATCGGCCGCTCAGAGCGCCATCTAGTCGACGTTCAAACACGCATCTCTAGAGCCCAAAGAGGAACCGAGACTCCCTCCGTCCAGCCGGCGGCCGAACGTGCATCGCCAGAGCCTAGATAGGAACCAAGCCCATGTATAAAAAATTGCCCAAAGTCCTAATGCAATGCCTTATACCTAAATGCCTTTTGTTGTGATAACTAATGTTTGATTTTTGTATTCTATTGTTCCAAGTCTATATTTTATTGATTGATTGATATTTTTATCTCTCTGATTTAATATGTATGAATTTGGAATCTGGTTGGCAATAGATCGGTAGATGTATCATTAGTATGCTTATGCTAAGTTAGAACTTCGACATAGGAGCCCCACCTCTATTTTCATCCTGGATTCGCCACCGATTGATCAGTAGATGTATCATTAGTATGCTTATACTAAGTTAGAACTTCGACATAGAAGCCCCACCTCTACTTTCATTCTGGATTCGTCACCGATCGGAGGTAGTATGACTTTTGAGCAACAAGTACCAAAATAGGTTGGTCAGTTTGTGCATATCATGATGGGCAGCTTCGCATGTGTATGCAGCATATTGACTTCATTGTTGCATATTAAGGGGGTGTTTAGGACAGCTTCAGCTCCACCAAAATCTGTGGAGTTGGTGGAGCAGGGTATTTCTAGCTCCAGAAATTTATGGAGCTGGAGTTGTGGGTACATTAAGAGTGTTTAGGTAGATCATCTTGTTTACATTTTAGACTAAAAATATAAACTTAATACACTTTATTTTAGCCTATAAGTTTCAGATCTGAGCTGGAGCTGGGAGCTGGAGCTCTCCCAAACCAGGCCTAATTATGGCCGACGTCGCGCTATCTTTGGACCAAACCTGTGCTCACCACCGTATGCATAGTAGAAACTAGCGATTAGCTATGGTTGGGCAAACACAAAAGACTTGACAAAACAATGGATAGACAAGAGAAATGAAACTCACCGAAAACACCAGGTAAAACGCAAGAGAAGGATCAAATGAAAGTCACAGTTCGACTTTTCAGGGAGCTAGCATAAATAACCCCACAAACGCCGGGAGTCCTCAACATTTCGAGCCACGTCGAGATCAAATGATGAAAACCGGTGGCCGGCGGCCGTTGCGTTGCGTGAACCAGAGCAGGCAGGCGGCACCCTACAGCGTTCGCACGCAACCACACACCCATTCGCGGTTTCGCATGTACTCCGCGGCCGTGGGCTACTGACTGGCCTGTCACCCGTGACCGACCGACTCGGTGCGCTACGCCGCGGGAGGGAGGAAGAGGAGGGCTCCGTGCCGCGAGTTAAAACGATGGGCCGACCTGGGTTGGCGTCTGGATGACCGAGACGCTGGGCCAGCGCGTCAGAGGGAAGCCCAGCGACGTGCGTGGGAGCCAGGATCCGTAAGAGCCGTGCGGCCGTGCCCACCTGCTATAACGCAGATGCTGATGCCTCCTGCCGTCCTGCGCCGCGGTGGGCTTTTTTCCTTTGGCAAACGGCCTTCTTCTATGTTTTCTTTATGGTCCTCTGCAACGTTGCCCTATATTTGGGCCAGAGCCCGCATGGTCCCCAAATCCTGGCTTTTTTTTCTCTCTTTTCGGTAGATTGCCATAATACCGTGCTTACAGTGTCGAAAGTTCGATCTTCTGCCGCTAAACTGGGAGGTCTTTTACTATACCCTAAATTTAATATGGATGTTCATTCTTTTTAATCTGATGGATCAAATTAACTATTATTTATTTACAATTTATCTGGTAGTATATAGTTGAGCAGTAGAAACGCCTTCAACAAATATATAACTAGATCTGATTTCTACAACTCATTCTATGTTATTAGTGTAATGCTCCATAAAATTTCTACTAAAATACTCTGAACTTTGACTCGCTCACGGACTGACATTGATCCGGCCCCACGCAAGTAATATGATGGTCAGTTTGATCACAGTACACGTGTTTGTAAGCTTGGCCTCGATGAATGAACAATCCAGTAGTAGTACTTCTAGCTGCCACACGCGCGTGTCGCAGAGCCGGATGAATTGACACTCAATGCTGCTGGCCACAAGACGGACACGTCGTACTGCGCATCTACAGCGGATTGGTGAATCCGCAATACTTCCATCCTGCTGTAAATCCTGTGGCAGGAAACGCTGTTTCAGAAGGTTGCTATCATCAGCAGGCAGCAGCTTTATTCCGGCGCTTCACGCTTCGCACAGTGGCACCGCCCCAAGAGACCAGTACGAACGCATCGGTGCACATTGGCCGTTGAAACTTGCGAGAACCTTTGGACTGCCAAGGCGAAAAAAATGGAGTCTTAGTCGCGCATGCATGGTTGTACTAATTCCTAGAGCCGAAGTACTGATAGTTCTTTGAGGACAAGGTTGGCTTTGGGGATGCCGAGATCCAAACATTTCGTGAGGGTACATTTCAATCTTCGATAAATCACGAGAGACATTCAGCACGGGAGCTTTTGTAGCATGCTGGTCCTACTGTTGCACATGGAGCATTACTGTACTACTAGTGTAGGGGTACAGTGGATTAGACTGGATAGGATTAGGTTAATTTATGTAACACTTTAAGCCACCTCGGAAATTGGAAGCAGCGGCTGCAAACAAAACAAACAGTGCAGCCTTTTTCGCGTAGATGCCATGATTAAGTTCTTTGTTTATGCTCCAGTGTGCAGTGCACATCATACGCACGCTCCCAGGGCCAATGCACGCCAGTTTTTGTAACTTTGCCCTACAAAATTCTGCTTTTTACGAGCTAGCCTCGCTTTTTCAGTTACTTTGTTCGTGCTGCTTTCGTCACCCCACCCACACAGACACAAACAACAACAATGTTCCGGCGGTCCGGCCTCGCTCACGCTCTCGCGATCTGTCCGTTTCACTCGATTACCTTACGCTCTTTTTTTACTCAGCAAACCAAAGGCACGAGGTGATTTGAGCGTCTTTCTTGCTCAAATATACTGAATCTAGCAAAGCAAGGTGCAGCGTCGTCTTTGTCAGTTTCAGCCACTGAAAAGCAGCGACGTCTCGTTCGTCCACTGCGCTGTAAAAGAACTGATTAGGTGAGGTTAGATAAGCTAATAAAAAAAAGTTCCAAACCGATCCAAGAATCTGTCAGGACTCACCTAAGCCCACCACAGAAAGAAACAGCCACAAGGATTAGATTTAGCCCACCCGAAGAAGCAATTTGAAGAACCGGCAAACATGCCTTCATGAGCTCAAAGTAGGGGTGAAAACGGATCGGATACGGGCGGATATTGCCTTTTTCGTATCCTAACCCATATTTTTTTCCCGGATTCGGAACCGGATACGGGCTAGCCGGATCCGGATACGAATTCGGATAATTCGGGATACGGATACGGGTCGGATATGTGACGGATTCAGATCGGGAACGGATAGAAATATACGGATAACACACGCATACATTGAGTAATTTTAAGCGAATCAAATCGCATAAATATATGACAATAATAGCCAGTTATATATCAAGTTATATGACATAAATATATGATAATAATAGCAAGTTATCTGACCCACATGAATGACATAATCATTTGTCCATCACCGACAGAATGAAACAGAACAAAGCATGGTCATAATACAAACCAGTTGATCAACTAGTAACGCAAAGCATTTGTACGAGCATTATACATATTAACCCAACTAGTGTCAAGTTAAAAGCACCACAGCAATGACCCTATTGGTTCATATTAACCCCCTTTTCCTTTTACAAAGAGACTAAACTGTCTAGACAGCGAATGAAGCACAACAGGACATCAGAACCTCACCTTTCAACAAAATAAGGAGCAATTCGGCTAGCAACTGCATATGCTCGTGCCAGATTTCCAAACTTCTCTTCAAGCCTGGGAGCAGTTGCCTGGATGAGAAAGTGTAGACCTTTGATATTCTAGTCTTAGAGAAATCTTGAATGCAAGGTGCAACATTATGATGTTTTAGTCATTTGGGATATCTTGAACACAGTGCTAAAAGAGCTACCAGGGACAAACCTCTAAGACAAGGATGAGAAAGTGCTGACTATTAAAATCTTAGGCAACAAGAACAAATCGCCAATGCTAAGACAAGGAAGTAGGAACTGCTGAGTGCTGACTCCTAGGGGAGCGTCGGCCGGGGGGAGGGGAGCGCAGGCCGAGGGCCGGGAGGGGGAGCTGGAGTCGCCGAGGGACCGCAGGGCGCAGACCGGGGGGAGGTGGAGCCGCCGAGTCGGAGTCACCATCTCTCCCGATGGGGGGGAGGGGGAGTCGTCGCCGGGGGACCACAAGGCGCAGACTGGGGGAGGTGGAGCCGTCGAGCCGGAGTCGCCGCCTCTCCCGACCGGGGAGGGATTCGATCTCTGGGAGAGGCAGGGGGAAGGAGTTGCTGCAGGACTACCTACTGGGGTAGGGAGGGGAGCTGCGATCGGGGAGATGCCGCCAAGGTAGGGGAAGCACCGGCCGCCGAGGTAGGGGAAGCACCGCCGCACGGCGGGCTGGATCGAGATCTGGATGGTGTGGGCCGAGGGACGAGAGTCACGGACGGGAGATCGGAGGAGGCGGAGGCTGAGGGAGACAGGTGAGGAGAGAATGGGAGTCAGCCGGCTCGGTAACCACGGGAGAAAAAGAGAAAAAGTGCGAGTGACAACAATCCGGATATCCGAATTTCCGAATACCCGATATCCGTTTTCCGACCCACATTTTCCGGATAGTCTGCATCCCGAATCCGATCCGATATCCGTTTTCAAATATCCGGATCCGGATCCGGATCCGACCCGATATCCGTTTTGCTTCCCGGATCCGGCTCCGGATCGGGCGGGAATTATCCGTCCCGTTTTCACCCCTATCTCAAAGCGCCGGGCGTTTCGAGTAATCGAGTGCCGGCCTCGCCTGCTCCGACCACGCACGCACCGCGATATTTTTTTCGTTCCAGTTCCCGATGACAAAGGGATGGACGTCGCCGTCATGAACGGACTATGAGACCCGCACTGCACCGGCCTGCCGGTCGCGGTCGCCAAAGCGCGCACGCAATTTTGGGCGGTCGATGGGAATCGATCACGCTCGGCTGCTGCCGCTACTTGGTAGCAGCACAACCACGTACGAGCTACGCTACGACTCCTCTCCTCCACATCGCTGTCTCGATATCCACTGGGGATACGAGAGGACAAGCGCCCGACGTCGATCGACTAGGCCCGTTTCGAGCAGGGGCGGAGCCAAGGGGGGCGGGCAGGCAGGGGTCTTGGTCCCTCCTAACTAAAATAAGATCCAGTAGATAGTAATTAGTAGTAGCTAGTATTAGCAAACAACAAATAAAGGTCTAGTCCATTTCCAACAGGTAAAACTTCTATTTTTCTCAACTTGATGTATGCAATGTTTAATTTCTCTTGCTAACTTAACAAATGGACTATATAAAATAAGTAAACTTCCTATTATTCAATGATTGATAGGCTGTTACAATTGGTCATAACTCTTCCGGTGTTAACAGCAACCACAAAACGAGTATTTTCAACTATGAAACTTGTCAAGACCCGCCTTCGAAATAAAATAGGAAATGACTTTCTTCGACATTGCATGATAGTTTACATTCAAAAAGAACTAGCAGCGAAAATTAGTTCAGATGAATTTATTGACATATGGTTTCTTATTCTAAAAAATTTAAGTTAATAGAGATGTAAGTTTCTTATTCTAAAAAATATGTCATATTTTTCTTGTGGACATATGGTTATGCTATTTTTAAATTTAAATGCATCGATATTGCTATGATATTTTTTATGGATACTATGATATTTTTTAGTTGATTCACGTGACTCTCCTAATCCGAAATCCTGGCTCCGAGGTACCTCACAGCGTATTGACAGGCGGCAAGAAGGTTCAAACAGAGAGCCAAGGCGGCGGCGCGAGCTCCACCAACTTGGATTGGAGCCCTTGCCGCCCCACACCGCTCGTTTCGTGCTCGACGTTGCGCCTGCTAGCAAGCTCACCCCTGTTCTGTTGGGAAGGGATTCTGGCGTCCTCCCCACCAGCACCGCACCTAGCTTTCCCCAAACTCCATGTTGCCGGTGTACATCATGGCACCGCGCAAAGGGGTTTACTCTGATACGATAAACCTGTTGGAAAATTAATATGCCTAACATTAAATTAATTTCATAGTTACGCAATAGAAATATAAAATTAAATATTGAGCATACAACAAGATTGCTAGCAATAAGTAAATATTCAATGAATACATAAATGCTTGTAAAGAATACACACCTACACATAATAGATAACTCAATTGATATATAGATGTAAACAATACTATCATAGAAACATGTATTCTTGATATATTTAATTACTGAGAGAAAGATCACTTAGATCAACAACTAGTTGGTCCAAAACACTTACAATAGGCTTAGTGAATAACAAAAAGCTGTATAGGAGTGACGCGACAATCGAAGACGAAGACAAGTAGTCGCGTGGTATGGTGCTTTTCATAAATCTGATCGTTGATCTCCCGTGAAAGTCAAAGGCCGATGTTTGATTGGAGACGCTGCTCTCCCTCACGCCCGTTCATGACGGACGAATGGGCGAAATGACTCGAGTGGCAGTAAGCACTAGAGAAAGTAGAGAGCGTTAGAAGAAGACGAGATCGATTTTTCGTTGTATCCTTTTGCGTACAATGATATCTTCCTTATAAGGCCTGGTTTGGGAAACTGATCATTTCCGGCCGAGATCCCTGTGCATGGGCCGGGATTTTAGACTAAAATCCCGGTCCATCCATAGGGATCTCGGCCGGAAACGATAATTTGCCTAAAGGTGCATCTAGCCAAAATCGCCTTGTGAAATCTCATATCAAACTACTATGATCCCATAAACCACTCTTAGGAATCTCACATCGTGTGCGAACGAACTAACCATATAAAAACATGCTTTTCGCTGTGTCTGCGACTCCATGTCGATAGTCGGGTTATAAGGTGATGTGATATAGTCGATACTCGTAGCAAAGGTTAAGTATACTTAGCACGTCTCGATCGCGGTCGCATGTTGGCACAGGTCACATGATAAAACATGCGATGTGCACATGCACGTGCGTTTAAGTTCATAACCTAATATAGCCAAACATTTATATCTTTAGCTTTGCAACCAACTTATACTAAGTACATATAAGATCTCCCCTTATATGTTGATTTTTCACCACCTAATTAAGTAATATAAGACTAAAATTTCACACCCAACTCAAGTAGTTTTTAAGTAGTTTTATTAGTGAGAGTACTGTAAGATTCAAGCAACAAGCACTAAAGACAAAATGAAAACTATTACGTAATATAAGTACATATAAGATCTCCCCTTAAAGGTGAATTTTAAGTAGTTTTTATTAGTGAGAGTACTGTAAGATTCAAGCAACAAGCACTAAAGACAAAATGAAAACTATTACGAAACGTAACATATGGTCAGCCCTAAAATCCAAAAGTTTGTACTTTGCAATGAAATACTAGTATCCTGCAAGTATAAATTGAGGGCATTGAAAAATTAAGGAACAGAGAAGAAAGTTATGATGAACCTCATAATCTGTACAAACCAAGTTTTTTTTCATTAAGCATTTCCCGTCAACCAAACAAGAAAAATCTTGTGATCAAAGTTAAGATGTTTCCTTGATCACACACAACTCAGAGAAAAACACGATCTTGGCACGAGATTACTTCTTCTCCTTGGTAATGGAAAGCTCTTCGAGCCAGTCCAGGATCCTAGTACGGCGAACGCTCTGACCTCTCTTCACGGCTCCCTTAGCCCTGCACCAATTCGCCGCCTCTGGCAAGCTCACGGGCTCGACGACGTCGGGCGAGCACTTGCATCCGAGGCCGTCGCGGAACAGCCCCACGGCATGCTTCCTGTCCATGGCGCTGCCCGCCTGCTCGAATCTTGCACTCCTGCCGCTCCCGCCTCTCGCCGCGGCGGCTTTCTTGGCCTCGGCGGCGCGCGGACGATAGACGTCCGGAGCGCCGACGACGCCGAGGCGTATGATGCCCCACGGGGCGGGCGGCGGGGCCGACCCGGTGCTTCGGCGAGGCCGCGAGCGCAGCTGCGGCGACGGGCTCGGATGCACGTAGAACAGGCTGCTCGACAGCGACCGCCGCGGCGGAGCAGCGCCGTGTTCGGAGGAGGCGCTCTTCGACGAGTGGCTACGGCTGACGCAGCCGCTGCTGCTGCCGCTGGAGCTCGCGCTGCGGCTGTCGGACCACGAGGCGAAGCCCGCGGTGGACGCGACCGACTCGGAGCTCGGCAGCAGGACAAGGCTGGAGGCGTCGGCGGCTGTGGCCGAGGAGGGGCGGAGCGGGAGGAGCTTGCCGTGGGAGAACACCTCGTCGGCCACGCACATGTCGGCCGGCGAGCCCGCGCCAGCCGGGATGAGGCCGCCAGAGGACAGGATGTGGAACTCGAAGTCATCGACCGCCTCCGAGGTGGCGTCGCCACAGTCGGTGCGGGCCTCGTGCTGGGTGTCTACCATGGCTCCAAGAAGTGGGAAAGAAGGCCCTTGTGTTGTGGTATTTTTTCGGCTTGTTCCGTTTTTAACTTGGAAGAAATGAAGGGGATGGGAACAGATGCTGACTGCTGAGGTGGTCATATGGTGGTGGTTATGTTGTTGGGACCCTGAGATAGCAAAAAAAAATTTAAAAATAATACATGAAAATTTTAAGATTATAAAAATAATAAGCCAAAAAAAAATTACAGAAACTGGCCCCTGTCACTTTTTTGACTGGCGACAGAGAATAGTCGCCAGTCCAAATTGCGATTAAATTTCTGTCACTATTTGAAACGGCGACAATAAGTTAGTCACCATTTGAACTGACTATAAATATGCTAGTTTGGAGTCATGTCATTAATCGCTAGTTGGAGCGGCAATATTCGGTTTCTATCGCCAATCAAAATGGTGACTGATGGTTCACATTCTCAGTCACCATTTCAACTAGTGACAAAAACCACATTATAAAATTGTGCGCTCGATCGAGCCTCGCCGGTTTTTTTAAAAAATAATATACAAAAAATTAAAAGTTACAAAAAAATAAGCCAAAAATAAAAATTACAAAAGTAGTCCATTGTTGCTTTTCTGACTGGCGACAGAGAATAGTCGCCAGTCCAAATTGTGATTGAATTTCTGTCGCTATTTGGAATGGTGCAAGTAAGTTAGTCACCGTTTGAGCTATCCACAAATATGCCAGCTCGGAGCTATGTCATTAATCACTAGTTGGACTGGCGATATTTGGCTTTTGTCGCCAATCGAAATGGCAACTGACAATTCACAGTCGCCATTTCAACTGGCGATAGAAAACCACATTAAAAAGTTGTGCATCCAGGTGAGCCTCACCTGTGCGCCCCTAGAGCAAACCGAGAGCAACCAAAGGAAAGGGGAGAAGAAGAGGAAAAGAGAAGAGAAGGTGAAGAGGGGAAGAAGGAGGGGAAGAAGAGAGAAGACGAAGAGGGAGGGGAGGAGGAGAAGTCTAGCCTATATTTGAAGGTACAAATTTGAATTTCATGTTTTGTACTTTTGAAACCTAGATTAGAAAAATTAAGTAATTAGATGTATAGGTATTTAGTTATGTAGACTAGTAATAACTGTATAGATATTTATAGAGTACTAATTTGTTGGTGGATATGGGTAGATTAAAAATATTTTTGTAGGTTCATTTAGATCATTATGATTTTTTGAAAATATTTGCCGATATTTAGGTATGTCGCGTAGTAATAATTGTGTAGTTATTTGTATTCTTGTAACTAGTTGATAGATATGGGTAGATTAAAAATATTGTTACAGATATATTTAGATCATTAACACTTTTTGTAAATATTTGTAGATATTTAAGTATGTCGAGTAGTAATAATTGCGTAGTTATTTGTACATTAGTAATTTGTTGATATATATGGGTAGAGTAAAATTTTTATATAGGTGCATTTAGGTCATTTTCTGTAAATATTTGCAGATTGGTATTATTGGGAGAGGTAAGTTTTAAAATAGTAATAATTGTGCTGGTATGTGTAGATTAGTGATATTAGTGTAGACATGTTGCTATTTTTGCATTTATAGTGTTGTGATCGCGGATTAAATTCACTCCAACATCTTAAGAATAATTTGTAAAACGTTGCCGATGCGGCATGTGCATAATAACAATCGTATAACAAATATGCCACAGATATGGATGACCGAGACCATTTCAAAATATACTGTGGAGAAACTGAAGAAATTTGTGTTCGAACCAATTCACTTTCAATGCTTACAGTTTGTAACTTGATTCTTCTGGAATTCGATCGGGCTCTATAAACGTTGCATGATTACCTCAAGATCTCATTAGACAACACTACGTTATGGCAGGTATGTGGTGTTCCACATAAAAACAGTTGCTACCTGCTTGGAGAGGACTAGAAGAGTTTCTACTAGGACAACAAGCTCGAGGAATGTGACGTGTGAACCTTCCACGTCATCGAAACTACTTTGTGGCATGTCGTCATCAAGCATAGCCAAACTATAGCTAGATAGATCATCAGTTCATCTATATGCGTTGCCTAGTTTTGTCTCTATTTCATGTAGAACTCTATCGATAATCAAACTGGCGATCAAGATTCTACGTGACGTTCACATCATTAAATCGGTATTCTGATTGGTGATAAAACTCTGTCACCATTCTAAATAGCGACAGTAGTCTACTTATGTTATTTTTTAGCTTTTTTTTGTAATTTTTAATTTTTTTGTATTATTTTTAAAAAAAATTCCCTGAGATGGTAATGCTTAGTAGTCAATAGCCCATTAGTCAATGCTCAAACCTGGTTGGCTAAGGCTCTTTTTTTTTTGGAACGTAGTAATTCTATTGCAATTTTAGACTTGTAACCTTAAAATGTATGTACTTCTGTTGACACCAAAAACGTGAAGTAGGGTTTTTGATTGCAACACACTGGACGAACACGGGGTTCAAGAATTGCGGCCGTGTCAGCTGATTTGACCCTCGTAATCGGCAAGGTGGATGTACAACAAGCTGAACGCATGACAAGCCGATCAGATTCAAAACCACCGCCAATCTCATCGATGAAGATAGCCGATGGTGCGGTGACAATCTATCAACTACATGGCCGGTCACGCAATTAATAGATCGGGATAAATAGGCTATCGGCTTAACGAGGCGTCAAGCCGATAGAAAGAGGTGGAACCTAACTCCTCCGCAGACGGCGATACGCAGCAATACCGCCGAAAGATAGTATTCCGATGCGACGGCGAGAAGATCGAATCAACCGAGGCGGTTCTCTCCGTGAGTGTAATGCAACGAGATCAATCTCGGCGATGCGCTACTCGATTGATCAAAGAGTATTACGATGAAAGACTACAAGCTAAATTGGCTACTCTAGTTGATGAAAGTAAAAAGTAGATGCGTGTTTGTGGGTTGGCTCTGGGCGCCTTTTCTCCTTGTCTCTGGCTGTCTTATATAGCCTCTAGCCGACCAGAGTCCTGATAGAATACGTTTGACAAGTAGTATCCATATCGGCCTCTCCTTTCCAAATATGATGAGCAGTATCCGTGTCGGTCTCTTCTTTTCCAAATCTGATGAGCAGTATCCATGTCGGTCTCTCCCTTCCAAACAGATTTCACGAGATATTCCTAAGTTACATTCTTTCCATGTTTCGTTGACCCGGGACTTACCGATGTTGACCATACTTGCCAAATTTGGGTGCAAACATATGCCCCCCGGTTTTTGTGACATGAGAATCATGTTGCAAAAATCATATCGGCTTTTGTCCATCTGCTATGGACTCACTTCTCCTTCTCGGCGTTCCTTGTCGATTTCACGCTTCTTTCGGGTCTTCAATCTTTGCAACCTTCACTTTTGAGACTTTGTTAGACCCGTAGGACACCAGCGAGGATTGGGCTCTATCAACTTGCTTTTACTTATCAATGTACGCGGTCTATCATTAGCCGATGTGACCTTCACTTTGCACCATTTGCCGATTTTTGGATGTCCTCCGGCATTTGCAGTTACTGCAGTTGGCTCATACTTGGCCTTTATTTGCTTTTGGCCAACTAATACTTTCAAATATGGCGTTTCCTCAAGCTCTGTATGAGTGTCGCTTTCATTGCTGCCCCCCGAGGAACCGACTGTATCAATATGATGAGAATTCGTTGTCAAAGTCGGCTTATCTTTAGAGCTTGATTCTGAAGTTTGCTTGCAGCTCTCTTGCTTCATAGCGTCGGCTTGTCGATTAGCTTCACGCCGTTGTTGATTCTTCGCACGTTGTAGCCGACGCTTCTGTGTTTTGCTTAATCCAACTGGGCACCATTGTGGTTTGACTTCTGTTGGCTTTCTATTTGCTTTCTCCACATCACAAGTGCATCGTCTTTCAGTGATTCTACCCTTTGATATGCACATCGGCTTTTTAGAGCTTATATTAGCTGATGTATTTTGTTGGAACCTTGAATGAGCACCCTGACGAGGATGGAGATGAGACATCGGACAATCATAAGCCATTGAAAGCCTTAAATGTCGCTCCCAGCAAAACTGGAAAAAAGGACACTCCCAATGAGTCCTTTCTTCATCCACATGTCGGATCTTCATATGTGATTGTTTATGTCTTCTAGTATGCCGGACATATGACTCCCCTTTATCAATCAGCTTGGAAGCTGATTGCTTAACTGTTCCAAAACTTCCTGACTTTGGCGTGCTAGCCGATTCCTCTTTCTTCCCGATGCTATCGGCTTTGTGAAGTGAAGTACCGATGGTAACCTGTGCAGGTGTCGATGGAAGATCACCACAAGAGGTTTCAACATCTCGCATCCTCGCCATCAAGATGTCGAGCTATCAACATGAAACGCCTCGCCGGCAATCGTAAAATATGTCTTCATCGGAATCGGCTTCTTTATGATTGTGTAGTATGGCATTATAGCAACGATCCCTGCCTTCTTTCATTTCTTCAACCGACTGTTGGCTAATGCCGACATTGGCTTTTGTAGTTAGAGAATCCAATCGGCGCTGATCAAGATCACTAATTCCAATCTGCTCCCCGAGGATACTACCTTCCTTAATCGGCTTGGCCGATACAGGAATCATCATTGGCTTAACTCCACTTTGAGCTGTAGCTGATGAAAAAATTAATAATGTAGAAGATTGTAGATGATACATCCAAACCTTCATGATCTGGGCAACCGATATCTCAAAGATCCTTTCTTGCCGATTGATAGGATCGGTCATCACTAACATCAGTTTCATAGATGAATCTAACAATGATGGGTCCGTCGGCCTTTTGGCCGATATTTGCCCTTTGCCGCATGATTCATCCACTTGCCCCCCGAGTGCTTGAGGGTTTTGATCGGCCAAATTTATCAATTCAGATGGCAATGCAAAATCCCGATCATTATCGTACCTTTCTGGAGTTAATCCTGGTTCTTTTGTAGTTTTTTGTCTCCAGAAGTATGCTTCTAGATCCCTTTGTAATACCTCCCCGACTTTCTGGAATATATCCTTCAACTGATCTTCAATTGGAATATGATCTTGAGGCTCACAACCTTGCCAACCTTGCCTTGTTGATACGATTGGTGGCACATACGTAAGAATCGCCTTTGGGCACAGATCTCTATGATTCAACAAATGATGATTGTAGATTTGCCCTTGCATGCTTTGGTATGTATTTATCTACCGAGAATAGCCGAAATCCATAATATTGCCGATTTTGACCATAGAGACTAGCCCAGATTGATCTTGATGTATATGGCGTATTGATTTTGATAATTCATAGTGATCACTACAGGTAGCCCCGATGCCCGTGATATCGCTGCAGCAAATTATTACGTGTTCGATCCGCACACGCAACGGGATGAGATAGGGCCCTTAACGTGGCGTAAACGAGTGTTGTCGGCTAGCGCCTTGGTATCGGAGCCACCGCCGATTATCGATGGCGCTACCGATCCGCTAGAGACTTGGTTTACTCATTGCTTGGATGTCTAAAGTGATACATGACATCCCTTTTATAGGATGGCTAACTTGGAGCCTAAGAAAGCAATATTCTAATCTATAGTAACTAATCTAACCTAATCCTTGATTTCTTATTTTCTAAGCAATCGGACCCGCTCTGATGCAGTGGAGTCTTGTTCATGGGCTTGGTCGACCCATAACATTATCCCTCATGCGAATCAACCTTGTCCTCAAGGTTGAAGTTTGGAAGATTCGCACGAGATGAAGCGTTGGGCCTTGATTGGGTACGAGGCGCGGAGGTTGGAGATGCGATCTTCGATGGTTACCGTGGTTGGAGGATCGTCGGCTCTGATACCAAATTGTTACGTGCTCGATCCACACACGCAACGGGGATGAGATAGGGCCCTTAACGTGGGCTAAACGAGTTGTTGTCGAAGCTTAGCGCCTTGGCATGCACTGAGCCACGGCCGATTATCGATGGCGCTACCGATCCGCTAGAGACTTGGTTTACTCATTGCTTGGATGCCTAAAGTGATACATGACATCCCTTTTATAGGATGGCTAACTTGGAGCCTAAGAAAGCAATATTCTAATCTATAGTAACTAATCTAACCTAACCCTTGATTTCTTTTTTTCTAAGCAATCGGACGGCCTCTGATGACTGTGGGTCTTGTTCATGGGCTTGGTTGACCCATAACATTATCTCACGTGGTCCCACCGGGCGTGCCAAAATGTGTTGACACCAAAAACGTGAAGTAGGGTTTTTGATTGCAACACACCGACGAACACGGGTTCAAGAATTGCGGGCGTGCAACCGATTTGACCCTCGTAATCGGCAAGGTGGACGTACAACAAAGTTGAACGTCTGACAAGTCGATCAGTACTCAAAACCACCGCCAATCTCGATGAAGATAGCCGATGGTGTAGTAGACAATCTATCAACTACATGGCCGGTCACGCAATTAATAGATCAGGATAAATAGGCTATCGGCTTAACGAGACGTCAAGCCGATAGAAAGAGGGGTGGAACATAACTCCTCCGGCAGACGGCGATACGCAGCAATACCGCCGAAAGATAGTATTCCGATGCCGACGGCGAGAAGATCGAACTGAACCGAGGCAGTTCTCTCCGGCGGAGTGTAATGCAACAGAGATCAATCTCGACGATGCGCTACTCGATTGATCAAAGAGTATTACAGATGAAAGACTACAAGCTAAATTGGCTACTCCTAGTTGACAGAAAGTAAAAAGTAGATGCGTGTTTGTGGGTTGGCTCTGGGCGCCTTTTCTCCTTGTCTCTGGCTGTCTTATATAGCCTCTAGCCGACCAGAGTCCTGATAGAATACGTTTGACAAGTAGTATCCATATCGGCCTCTTCTTTCTAAATATGATGAGCAGTATCCGTGTCGGTCTCTTCTTTTCCAAATCTGATGAGCAGTGTCCATGTCGGTCTCTCCCTTCCAAACAGATTTTTCGAGATATTCCTAAGTTACATTCTTTCCATGTTTCGTTGACACGGGACTTACCGATGTTGACCATACTTGCCAAATTTGGGTGCAAACAACTTCTAACGCATTCTTCTAGAGTAATGTAAGTCTTTCGTCAGTGTAGTTCGTGTTGTTACTACGCTCTAGTAAACTATTAGAGGGCTTGAACACCAACCACTACTACGGCTCGTTTTGCTATCCTAAGTTTCATAGAGGGTCTAGAGGGGATTATCATGAGTAGTTATTACTTCTATAATTACGGTTCGAATTTATTTAATCTTTTTTCTTTTGCTCAAAGAATGAATACCTACGCAAACCAACATTTTCAATATCATCCAATGAAATTAGGCATTGATCGTTCCATTTGGCTAAAGACCATGTCCTTCTCCGTAAATCTACTAACCCAAATTTGTCCTGCTCGCATTTGATCGTTCGAACCGGCCACAACGCGGAATTCCTGAATTCCATCTTTTCCCCTCCAAATTCAGATACGCTATGACATCGAACCGGCCACAACGCGGAATTCCTGAATTCCATCTTTTCCCCTCCAAATTCAGATACGCTATGACATACGTCCTGTGTATCTTTATCTTCAGCTTGTTTAAGGGTGTTGTAACTTTTCTGAAAAGCTATTTTTTAGTTTTCTTGGCTGAAAAATAGATGTAGCCTCTTTAAAAAAGACTGTTTGGCAAACAGCTAACACTACTACCGAACATGTGATTACTGCCGGGTCCACATCAGCATCACTGCCGGATGTAGATCCGGCACAACCTAAGTGACAGTGATAGTCAAGGACACTGCCGGTTCATACTGTCCAACCGGCAGTGATAGTGTAAATCCAAAAATCACTCGGTAAAATCAAAAAACAAATTTATTTGCACCTGGACCGGCCAGTATTTACTACAAGTCACACGGTTTTCGCGCGAAATACGCGCGCGTGCGGTTGCTAGGATTCGAACCTGTGACCTGCTGCTTCGCGTGAGCACCCCTTACCATCTCACCTAACACTCACTTCTCAACTACTATAAGATATATGTTCCTTTTATCCCTTCGCATCCGAAAGTTTCAATGATTATTTAGACTTCTAAATGACTTCAAATAAAAAAGTTGTCAACTACAAAGTTGTAGATCTCATTGAGAGCTACAATTTTCATATAAACTTTGTCTCCATCTGACTCCGTATGCAAAAGTTATGATTTTTTTAAAAATATTATCACTGCCGGTTCAAAATCCGAACCGGCAGTGATAATATTTTAAAAAATCATAACTTTTGCATATGGAGTCGGATGGAGACAAAGTTTATATGAAAATTGTAGCTCTCGATGAGATCTACAACTTTGTAGTTGACAATTTTTTATTTGAAGTCATTTAGACATCCAAAGAATTGTTGACAACTTTTATTCCTTTGCATCCGAAAGTTTCAATGATTATTTGGACATCTAAATGACTTCAAATAAAAAAGTTGTCAACTAAAAAGTTGTAGATCTCATCGAGAGCTACAATTTTCATATAAACTTTATCTCAATTCAACTCCGTATGCAAAAGTTATGATTTTTTCAAAAATATTATCAATGTCGGTTCGAAATCCGAACTGGCAGTGATAATAGTATCACTGCCGGTTCTTCTATTATCACTGCCGGTTCTTAAGAAGAATCGGCAGTAATAGTCTCACCGACGGTTCGGATTCCAAACAGACCGTAATAATATTTTTAAAAAATCATAACTTTTACATACGGAGTCGAATGAAGACAAAATTTATATGAAATGTAGCTCTCGATGAATCTAACTTTGTAGTTAATTTTTATTTGAAGTAATTTAGACGTCCAAATAATCGTTGACAACTTTTATCCCTTCATATCCGAAAGTTTCAACGATTATTTGGACAACTAAATGACTTCAAATAAAAAAGTTGTCAACTACAAAGTTGTAGATCTCATCGAGAGCTACAATTTGCATATAAATTTTGTCTCCATCCGACACCGTATGCAAAAGTTATGATTTTTTCAAAATATTATCATCTTGGGTTCGATTACGAGCCGACAGTGATACTTCCTCCATTATCACTGCCGGTTCGAAATCGAGAACCGGCAGTGATAATAAAATATCACTGCCGGTTCTTCTTAAGAACCGGCAGCAATAATATTATTGCCGATTTAACTTATGAACCGGCAGTAAAAATATTATCACTGCCGGTTCTAGCCGAACCGGCAGTGATAGACCGGTAAGAAAGAGACTTTTTGTAGTAGTGTAATTCTTCTCTATAATAAATTGTAAAAGTACGTCCTACTTGTTTTTGACTTTTCTTAGTTATATGTAGCTTCTAACTTATATCATAATCTGTTTAAAAACTAACCTGTTTAGAAAAGCTTATTTTCTTTTTGGGAAGATAAAGCTGACTTGCACCGGGACTTGTCTTTTCTTGGCTTAACATATGTCCAAGCTCAGCTGCCCAGCATTCATGCGGTCATGCCTGGTCAACGTACCACGACTAGTCATTGCTTCCTCTTGCGTAATTTACTGGATGGGCGATGATTACATATCGCGACATAAATTAGATTAGTTCAGCCGAATCTCACAAATCAACATCATGTAATACATTTATGCAATTTATGACCATGAAAGGTAAGGACCACCCATTTTACCATCGTTTGAACGGCACCTACATGGCTGTTCGCACTTCGCAATCGGCAGCCAAATTAATTAGGGCATGTAAGGCTGCTATTGTCTGAACGCTTGTTAATATTATTTAAAGATAAAATTAAAGACAATTGATACAACAGAAGATATTATAAAGTTATCTGTATGAGATAAATGCTACAATATTTTAATTATGGTATGAAAAAATGTTATTGTAAACAACAACTTATATAATAGTGTTTCACACTGTCTATCTGATCACCTTTTCATTAAAAAAACAACTATGCTCGCTCTCTTTCAAATTGGCAAATTTTTTATGTGGCAAAATATATAGATAGCTAATACTATATTATTGTACATGCCCTTATACCACGAAGAGACTTCGCAGATAGGGGATTAACAATTAAATTATAGGGTTGTCTATTAATTAGGTTCTTGGTTTATTTTTCAACCTCACTCACATTTTTGAGCTATAGGATTTACATCTGATGGCTACTATGTTTTACTTACCTCTCACCACTACAAAATACAAAAACACAAGTAAAAAATTTGTTTAACCTAAAAAAAATAAAGTATGTCTAGGTGAACCCCTACAAAATACAAAAATAATCTAACCTAGAAAAAAATAAAATTAATCTAGGTGAACCCTACAAATACAAAAACAAGTAGAACTAAAAATTACCGTAGAGTGATACTAAAATTACACATTACTACTTGGTATTGTAATTTTAGACTTAATCTTATGAATTTTTAGGTGATTAAGAGATAGGAAAATTTCATGCAACCGAGAATTAGCAATCCGTTAAATTATATACAGCTAGCTGATGGCGAAGGGGACGATGAAGTGACACTGGCTGATCGATTGGTGTGGATTAATTGATTGATACGCAAGTGCATCAACTATATGGCAGCAGCCAGCAGTGCCGTGCTGCACGCATTATCAGGGGGGAAAGAAAAGCTTTAAGGCTTAGCTAGCTGCCGTTAAGTGCAGCGTTTTGATCGATTGATATCGCGTTTGCATGTGTTTTCTGCCCAGCAGGGTTAACATATCGATTTAGAGTGGAAAATCAAAGACCAACCGGTACTAATTTTCGTTGATAATCGTCAAAAATCACAAAAAACAAACGGTTTGTGAAGTTAAACAGATTTGAAATTGGCGATCAAACCGGGCAAAAAATCTCGATTATCAACAGGTATTTAGCGATTATCGAGTGATTTTTTTTGTGGAAAATTGGCAACTGAATGAAAAATGGAAAAAATAAAGGAAAAAATAGGAACATTGAAAAGAAATGTGGAAAATTGAAGAAAATCAGAATAAATCCCAATTAATCAAAAAATCCTTAGGGAAATTTTAAAAAAATTAAATTCATTTAGTACTCTAGGCAATAAAAAACAACAATTAATAAAAAAGTACATAGACACTTTCAGATTTTTATAAGCTTGATCATGCTCTTAAATTTTAGTGGTACCATAACGAATTCCCAAGGATTATGTATTAGAATTTTAAGAAATATTAGACTTTATTTAGTGTTCCTAGAAAATTAAAAACAGAAGAGCATATACAAAAATAGTAGCACTTTCAGAATTTAAAAGAATACACAAGTCCGATCATCAACTGAAAATTTTAAAAAAATCATTAGCATTGCTTCTGGATGTCAGACAAAAAATTTCAAAAATATTAAACTTTATTTAGTGCCGATAAAAAATAAAAAATAGAGCAATATATATAAAGAGAGTAACACTAGTAGATTTTTTAAAAAAATACACAGATATGATAATCATCTAAAAATTTTATAAAATCATTATTAACATTGCCTCAGGACCTGACACTTTTTGATAATTTTTTTAAAATTTTTTGAATTTGCATTTGAATTATACCAGTTTACCGAGTGGTTTCAACACCGTGCAGACCTGATACACGAGCGATTATTGATGATACTGTGAACCTGCTGCCCAATTGGACGTGGATGATGAGATCTTTGTGCGCGCCTCATAAACGCCCAACAGGGGCCATGGGGCAGCACAGGGGCCATGGGGCAGCAGCGGTGGGCTTGGGCACTTTCGGCTCTTTTATCATGGGGGTTGAGAGTTGAGACGCGGGTGGTCCACCGGTCGATCGGGTACTCATGGACAAATGCACCTCAAGCTTAGCAGTAGTAGTAGGAACAGTAGTTGCCACCTGTACAGGGCAAGGTCGTTCCTTGATGGCAAGATCGCAACGGCCGGGAGGACGTCTGTGCTTTATCCTCCGGTGTAGTGGCGGCTTGCTTGTAAAGCTTTGGTCCCATGCATTCGTGACCTCAGCTTCCTGGCTGAACTGAACCTCTTCACGTCGTCCTTGGCGGCTGGATTTGACTGACTGTACTTGCTGCGAGAGAGCAAATACGTGGACTGCGCGACTGGCTAGTCTAGTTGTACAGGTGTATATTTTCTAGCTGGAGCTTGAAATCTGTACTTATCTATAAAAACAAGTTAGCGGTGGTCACCCTCTCTACCCCTTGTCCTTTCTAAAAAAAAAGCATGCTAGATCACAGGATAAAAAAAAAACAATCACGTATCTCTTTTTTCATCTATATCCGCTCTCTTTGTTTGGGTCATTACAGGCTTCTCCTTCCCTGTGACAACTAAGAGTGTAATTTTATTTTTTTAACACATTGTATGATTTGATTATTTGGTTAAAAAATATGTTCTATTGCAACGTATGAGCATTTGACTAATCTTTACTGAATATAAATACGAGTTAGTATTGATCGTGTGTCCTCCCTCTCCTCTTATCTAAGAAAAGCAAAGCACCGACATACGGGTCACGGCTCGCAACACGCTCATCCTACCTCTCGCAGATAAAAAGAAACCGATCGGTTCTCTCTCCATCCACATCCACTCTCTCCGGTTTGGCTATTCCTTACTTTTCTTTATGGTAACTAAAGAATGTAATTTTATTTTTTAAATATATGATATGATTTGATTATTTAGTTTTAAAATATGTTTGCGTCGTAAGGCCAGGCACTTACCATGTTATCAGTAACAAAGGAAGCCCGAGATTTTTTTTCCCCTAGGCTCGCCCGGTAGTAGTTACAGGCGGGAGCCGGACAGACATTAGGCCTGGGGGGAGGCACATCCTGGCGCAGCCCGGAGGCCCTATAAACAATAGGCCCAACAAGGGTATTCCCTAGAGAACTTGGGCTAATGCTAGATCGCCCCAACTTCTTCAAAAACGAACGTACGTCACCAGTCATGGTTGGCGCTCACTAGTTCTTCTAGAACCAAGGTCAGACGCGGTTCTTCTACTTGTTTTTTTTTTAAGATAACCGAAGATTACATCCTCCGGCCTCTTTGTCATCAGATGTATGTCACACCCTAAAAATTTTCATTTTCACAGTTTAATTATTAATTAGAATTTTCTTGTAATTTCTCTGATTTTTTTGGATTTTATAAAGCCTTTTTGTCATTTCAGTTTAACAAAATAAATTTCTACAGAAAATTTAAAATCATAAAAATTCAAAAATAATTTTATTGGGTTAAAAATATTACAAAGTATTTTTGAGATTTTTTCTAGAGTTTTTAGAACCTTTTTACTATTTTTTCTGTGCTATTTAATTTTTAGCAATAAAAAGAATTAATGTGTCATAAATAATAATATTTTGTTTTTTAAAAAACATTTATTCATGCTTTCATTGCTGTAACCGGTATCTGTTCAAAATCCCATATTTAATATAATTTATTTGCTAATTTTCGGATTTAATAGTGATTTTTAGTAGTAAAATAATTGTTTTCGGAATTAATTAATTCGGGAATAAATAAAAGACTGTTCATCTGACCCGATCCACTAACTTCGACCCACCTGTCAGCTACAGTACCCCAAATCGGACCCAGCCTGCATTTAAAGTCCACTAGTTTTAAGTATTTATTCCGACGAGTTCGTTACTATTCCGACCAAAACTCCGACGAGCATTTACCGACAATCCGCTGGTCCGATTGCCCTATAAATTGAACTCCAGAGTCCAGATTCCTCCTCTCATCCTTTACATCCTCAGCTTTGAGTTGGTCCAATCCACCCACCGGATCTCCCTGCGCAAGCTGTTCTTTCCAAACTCCGGCGAGCTCTCCCGACCACTCCCGACATCCATTTGGCCTAAAATTTTTACTGTAGCTTCCTCTCGGTGTCCTCTACATTAGGTAAAATTAGATTTTAAAAATTCTTACCGTGGCACTATCGGCAACCATTTCTTCTCCAAACCCGGCGAGAGGTCAATCTTTGGATTTAAAATGACCGATCTCCTTCAATGTGATCACCCTACTTGGTGAAGACCTCAAGGCAGGCAATGTGTAGAAGCAAATCCATCGTGGTAGAGCTGCCATACTAAGGCTAGGGGCTCAAAGGAGATGGCACGTCTCATGGCAAAGCTATCGGTGTAGAGCCGCCTTACTGATGCTATGGCCTCAAAGCAGGCAGCGTATCTTGTAGCGAAGTCGCCTTTTCTGCCCTATTGAGGTGGTGACCTCAAGATAGGCAACTTATAGAGACATAGCCGTCAAGGTAGAGTCACATTATTGAGGCTAGGGCCTCAAAGCGGGCAACGTGCCTAGAAGCAAGTGATGTGTGTCACGCTTCTTGTGTTTATTCTTGCTGCCTTTTCCCATGGTCTATTATCATTCCCTCTTCAGCTATCGCGGGGCACAACACTAGATCAGGACCTCGAGGTAGGCAATGTGTAGGAGCGAAGTCATTGTGGTAGAGCCACCTTGTCGAGGCTAGGGCCTCGAAGTAGTGTGATGTGTCCCATGGTGAATGCGTCATAGCTGCCCTACCGAGGCTGTGACCTTGAGGCAGGTGGTGTGTAGAGATAAAGCCATCGGGGTAGAGTTGCCCTGCTGAGTCTAGGGCCTTGAAGCAGGTTGCATGTCCTGTGGTGAAGCCGTCGGGGTAGAGCCATGCTACTGAGGCTAGGGCCTCGAAGGCCTACGGAGAGCGTACGATGCTGACCTGGAAAGGGCTCTTGTGCATAAAGTAGGAGGAAAGGTTGGACAATCGTTTTGCTACCTTCAAAAATAGTGCCCACGAGGGCGCTCGACGCTGGCCCGAATAGGATACTTACACACAAAGTGGGAGGAGAGGATAGGCCTCTGTTCCCTGACCTTACAAAACAAGGCACGTAGCCCTACCCTAAATAGGGCGCTTGCACGAAGTGGGAGGAGAGGCTAGGCCGCCATCCTGCTATCCTCGAAAACAATGCCCGCAAAGAACGTGCAGTGCTGGCCCAGATAGGGCACTTGCACATGAAGGGGGTGGTGGGCTCTATGTAATCCTAACCCGACAGTTTCGCTTTTAAAGACATGTAGCATGAGCCAAATGCGCTAAGCATCTTTCTTTCAGTCCCAAGATGTCGCGAACCTGTCCTAAGTTGAGGTAAGAACCTTAGTGTTCTTCTCGTTAGTTGGATAAATTAGTCTCTTTTGAAGTTCCACTACATTTTCTTGTAATATCGTTATAAAAATTATGCTTGACTTCTGAATCTGAAGAGTTTTCCTGAAGATTATGCTGATCGCTGAGCAACCCCCCACCGACGGATGTTGCATATTTACAGCTTGTATTGTACTACAATAAATCAAGAAGATGTTTCGTAGCTTCTATGTTTTATCTAACGTGCTTGGGTCCATACATGTTTTGAGCTTCAAGATAACCGAATTTACGTGGAGGTAATTTTTGAACAATATGGTAGAGTCTGCCTGCTTAGTCATATAACTTTCTTTAAACTTACAACTAGCAAGGTGACCCGTGCATTTACACAATTAGATTTTTTTAACAGTTTGTAGTATCAAATGATATAACTTATATACTTGAGAATATGTTAACGTATTTTGTAGACTATTTAGATTTTTAAGACCTCGTAAACATTAGAAATGACAATAGAAGTTTGAAGAAAAATTCAACTTAAGGGATGCAATTGAGGTAAAAGCTTTGATTGAAGAAAATCATCGAGAATAATAAGTTGTTGGGGTTCTTAGAAACGTAGAAAATTTTTATTTTGCATAAATCATATAGCTATATATCCATGTTCTTTCTCTATTAGTAACTCCTCTTTCAAAATATATGCACCTCTATAATCTCAAGTAATACGCTGATTATTTTACATGGTATTAGAGTACATTACTCACATACACATTGATACATCATGGGAGATTTATATTGAACGTATCTTCCTCACATACTGGCTGCCTCGCAGAATCATGTCTTATATCTCTTATTGATCGCCCCCACAACTAATCTGCTTCAACCATCAACAGTAAGCCTAATTTTTTATCGATTCCTCTTAACCGCTACCCTTTTAATGCAATACTCTATCGCATAACTATCTTATATTTCTCTTCGATTATCACTTAAAGTTGAACGTTACGACATCAACATGCAATGCATACATGTACAAGTATTGCTTATCCCTGTCAAGGAAATTTGTCATGCTCTCACCAGTAGCCCTAAGGCATTCCAAAGAGTAGCGCCATCTCTACTCTGAGTTTTTTCTAACTTGTTTTGATTCAAATGATTTCATGCATGCATATACACATGCAATATATTATACATGCTTGATTTATGCTTGTTCCATATCGGTCGCTTCTCCTATTTGATGTTTGCCAACTCAACGATGTTGCTTCCTCAATAACGTGGTGACCTCCCATCTTCTATGATGTTAGCATGTTTCTTTTAGTCATTATCTAACAATATAGAGAATTTTTTCACCATCGTATGTGATATCATGTCCCTCAGCAGCGATAACACGTTTCTAGCTATCCTAATAGATATATATCCTCTGTAGCTTGTCTTCTATGCAAAACTTCATTTGATTTCTACCAGGGTCTTCTCATCATCAAGCTTCTCTTGCCATTGATTTCTACAACAATGCAGACGCACAAAACTCGCCATCACGGTTTTTGGCTCCTTCAGCTTTGGCATTTCTCTTTTATTTTATTTTTATTCTAAATTTTAGTTATTTTTTGTTCAATTCATACAGAAATCCAATAGCTATTTTAAAAAAAAAATTATGCCATATTATATTTATTTAGGGATTTTATTTATAAAGTCATATGGAAATTGAATTGGAATTCTTGTGCAAAACAAATTAGCATTTTTATGTTTGTATTCCAAATTATATTTGTGTGTTGTTGGATCACATATGACATAAAAATTTTTAATATAGTTTTAGGTTGGAATCATATACAAATCTAATTTGTATTTTTTATTTTATTTCTATTCTGAATTTAAGCTATTTTACTTTAGAGTTAGTATGGAAATTAAATTGTTAATTTTACTTTATTTTTTATTTCAATTTTTAGTTTTAGGTTTTTATGCGTATACAAATTCAATTACTAAGTTTCAATTAATTTTTGTATCAAATTTTATTTTTAATTTAATGTTCATATTGTAATTAAATTGCTAATTTTATTTTATTTTTACAGTAAATTTTGGTTTTTATTATACTTGATGTGGACTCTTTATTTTGATGTTCGTATGGAAATCAAATTTCATTTTTATTTTTATTACAAATTGTCATTTTTATGTTGGAATTCATTTACAAATCCAACCATTAATTTTTATTCTAAATTTCAATTTTATTTTGATTTTTGTATGGAAATCATATTATCGATTATCTTTTATTTTTATACTAAATTTTTAAAAATTTATTCTAAATTTTAATTTTATATTGATGTTTGTATAATTAGATTATTAATTATCTTTTATTTTTTGTTCCAAATTATTTTTTGTACTTGGACTCTTTCTTTTAATCGTATGGAGATCAAATTTTTTGTTTTATTTTATTTTTATTCCGAATTTCAGTTTTTTTTGTATTATATGTGTCACAAACTCTTTCTTTTAATCGAGACCGTTATAATCTGGACCCACTATGATGAACGGTGTAGATCTTTTTTTCTCTAATTAATGTGGGAATTTTTAGCATTGAGAGCGAACGTAGTGGCTTCTTTTGCCTCTGCTTTAATATTATAACTAGTATGGTGACCCGCACATTCGTGGGGCTAGATTTTTTTAATAGTTTATAGTATCAAATGATATAACTTATATGCTTAAGAATAAGTTAACGTATTTTGTAGACTATTTAGATTTTAAAGAAATCATAAATATTAGAAATGACAATACAAGCTTGAAGAAAAATTCAACTTAAGGGATGTAATCGAAGCAAAAACTTTGATGAAGGAAAATCATTAAGAATAATAAGTTGTTGGGGGTTCTTAGAAACATACTAACTCTTTATCTTGTATAAACCATATAGCTATATATCCCTGTTCTTTTTCCATTAGTAACTCTTTTTTTAAAATATATACAACATATGTATCTCTATTTAATCTGAAGAAATACGCTGATTATTTTACATGGTATTAAAATACATTGCTCACGTATACGCTAATACATTTTATGTGACTTACTTTGAACGTATCTTCCTCCTACACTGGCTACCACGTAGAACCATATGTCTTATATCTCTTATTGATCGCCCCACAATTTTTCTATTTCAACCGCCAATAGCAAGTCTAATTTTTCATCGGTCCCTCTCAATTGCTACCTTTTTAATGCAATACTCTATCATATACTTTTCTTCTATTTGTCTCCAATTATTACTTAATACTGAACGTTACGACATCAATATGCAATACATACATTGCATATCCCTACCGGGGATACCCGTCATACTCTCACTAGTGGTCCCAAGCCTATTCCATAGAGTAGTGTCATCTCTACTATGAGTTTTTTGTAACTTATTTTGATTCAAACAAATTCATGCATACTTGTACACATGCAAGATATTATACATACTTGATTTACACTTATCCTATATCGGTCATTTCTCTTATTGGAAGTTTGCCAACTCAGCGATGTTGCTTCCTTATCACTAACATGGTGACCTCTGATCTTCTATGATGCTAGCATGTTTGCTTTAGTTTTTATCTAACAATATGGAGAATTTTCCAACCATTGTGTGTGATGTCATATCCCTCAGCAGCAATGGCACTTTTTTAGCTACCCAATGGATATATATCCTCTCTAACTCGTCTTCCATGCAAAACTTCATATACTCTCTACCAGGGCCTCCCCATCATCAATTTTCTTTTACTACTGATTTCTTCAACAATGCAGATGCTCACCACTCATCACGCGACTTTTGGCTCCTTCAGCTTCGGCCTTTCTCTTTTTATTCAGCTAATGTTTCTTTAATTTTTATGTTGATTATATTTATTTAGGGATTTTATTTAGAAATTCATTTGAAAATTGAATTGAAATTCTTTTGCAAAACAAATTAGCATTTTTTTATTTGTTTGTTTGTATTCCAAATTATATTTGTGTGTTGTTGGATCATACATGACATATATTTTTTAATATACTTTTAGATTGTAATCGTATACAAATCCAATTGATATTTTTTATTTTGCATTTAAGCTATTTATGGATTTTACTTTAGAGTTTGTATGGAAATCAAATTGCTAATTTTATTTTGTTTTTATTCTAAATTTTAGGTTTAGGTTGGTATTAGTATACAAATCCAATTACTAATTTTAAATTATTTTTGTTTCAAATTTTATTTTTATTTTGATGTTTGTATGGAAATCAAATTGCTTGTTTTATTTTATTTTTGTAGGAAATTTTGGTTTTTTATTGTACTTAACATGGTTTTTATTTTAATCCTTTGGAAATCAAATTCCTATTTTTTATCTGAATTTTAATTTTTATCTTGGAATTCATATACAAATCCAATTACTAATTTTTATACTAAATTTTAGTTTTATTTTGACATTCTATGGAAATATGATTACTAATTATATTTTATTTTTTATTTTGATTTTTAAAAAATATTATGAATTTCATTTCTATTTTGATGTTAGTATGAAAATTAGATTAATAATTATCTTTTATTTTTTGTTCCAAAAGTTTTTACTGTACATGGACTTTTTCTTTTAATTGTATGGAAATCAAAATTTTGATTTTATTTTATTTTTATTCTAAATTTCAGTTATTTTTGTATTGTACATGACATAAACTCTTACATTGTATATGACACAAACTTTTTTTTTAATCTAGACCGTTGTAATGTGGACTTATCATGATTAATGGCATAGATCTTTCTTTTTTCCTTCAATTAATGTGAAAATTTCTAGCCTTGAGAGCGAACATGATGGCTTCTTTTGACTCAGCTTTAATATTATCATATATAGATGACTATATTACACTGAGAACGAAAAGTTGTCTAAACTCTTCTTTTTGCCAGCAAGGTTTTTTTTTAATTACCAGCTGTTGTTTAAACTTGCTTTCATGTGATACAAGCAGGCTCAGATACATCTAGGTGATAAGGCATTGGTCCAATAGGGTGGCCTGTTCCATTGTTTTTTCTCCTGATGTGCTGAATTCTGAGTTTGCAATAGCTTGCAATGAATTTCAATCAACATAATCATGCACCTTCCATGGAATTTTCCTTCCTAATTAAACAACATATCTGCTCAGATTCGCATCATCTCTGTAGATAACTGATTTTTTTAGCTGGTACCAAAGGCGTGTGTCGTATTGTTCTAACGCAGCTGCTTTGGATTTTCTTACCTTCTTTTGCAGAAATGACATCCCTGCAGATCTACGATTTGGCTTCCCAGGCGATATGTGCAAACCGCGACCGATATGTGTGCCCTCTTGGCTTCAGGCCCTGATCCTGATGCGGAGTTCAAAGAGGCATCTGCAGTTGCTTCTGTGTTGGCCTGCTGCCAGTAGGTTATCAAGAGGCATCTTTGCAGCTGCAAATAAGGGGAGATGCGATGAGGCGTGGTGTGATGTGCTCAAATATCATGATAATGTTCGGCATCTTATTCTACATGATGAGATCTATGTTGTCAAAAAGCAACCTTTACACACGCCTTTGGAAGACCAAATAAAGGGAGATGGATTTACGTACTCTCATGCGTAGGTATATACACACACTCCATACTGAAGCTTCTTTCGGAGTAAACCTGTGATCGATTAACTTATTGGAGCTGTTGGCTTCATACTATTAGTTGTGGATCTGCATGCATCTTATTCCGACACAAAATATTCTTGTTTCGATGTCAGAACGTGGCCTCCAAAGTCCAAACCCCCTATGCTTCTTCACGGTAGCGAGATGCTGCCGCTGCAAATCTCTATCTCGCGGGCGAACAGTAGCTCGACGATTTGTTTATGTGGTACCGACACCGGACAGGCTTATCTATGATTTTATGTATTCCTTCCGTGAAAAAGGCTCATGAATGATGGAGGAATCGCCTAACCGGAAGCACCGACAGCACTTCCACAACGTACCGGTACGCAGGCCGAGTTGAAGAAACCAGCCTAGAACAACCAATTTCGCATCCTTCTCGGCTGGACAACAACTGTGTGCGCCTGTGCAGGGAGGGAATCGCGCGTTCGTTCGTGCAATCGTGCTACAGTCACGGGCTCACATGCAGTTGGGGGTCACTCGGATTTGCTATATATAGTTTTACTCTAGCGTCCGTTCGTAGCACCGTCTAATGCATGACAACCTAATGTAGAATCGTAGATGTAAGACCGTTGAAATGGACGACAAATGCGCTTGCCAATTGATGTCGCTAATTACCACGACGGTGCAAATGCGGTACGACACCCGCGCGCGCGCGCCTCTCACCGTAGAACCGGTTACTTTCGGTTGGTTGCGCGCAGTGGGTGAAATGGAAAAACTAATGTAACACGAGTCGTAGGCTCGTAGCCGAGCACCGGCAGCGCCGATTTATCAACGCGTTCGCAATTGTATGATTGGCCGTGTACACGCGAAGACTTGGAATCTACGGCTAGCTGTTGCCAACTTTTGCACCAGCTTCTCGAGATTTTTAATCATCCCAACCATCATATATATATGCCTTTGTGAAAACGGGAGCATGTACCCGCCGACTCACTGGCAGTGATAGCGGTAGACCGAAATAATTAATATATCTGTGAGAATCGAACAAGTGCTCATTCGTTCTACTCACTTCGTGCAACTGAATGAGGCGTATTTTTTGAATCATCTTGTCCATAAATATATGATATGTTTTATATTTTAATATAAAATTAGTGTAATATTCTCTATATATTTCTAATAAACATAATATTTACTTTATATTCTCTACATGCATGCATTGAATACAATGTTTAGTGATAATAATTAAAGGTAATATAGTTATTTTCAATATTTTCTTGATCTATGTGCTAAGAAAAACACGTCTGATACACTTGGACGGAAGAAGTAAAGAATAAGCATTAACTACTAGTCAGGTCACCAATGGCACGCGTTTGAACGATGAAATATTAGCATTAAGGAAAATGTTAACAAGGTAGCAGGTCCATGAAGGCGCACTCTAGATAACAAGATAACAAGTCCAGAGTCAGTTCAGTTTTTGGGTAAACGAGCACAGTAGGCATGGACAGTAGTGAAATACCCTAGTGGGTTAGCATTTAGACCACGAAAGCATTAAAACAGCAAGGAACATATCCTACAACGGTAAAACTGCCATTCCTACTCCTAATGACACTGTTTGCCGTCTACAAAATGCAAATCATTATTCACTGAATGTGAATATCACGACATATTTCATCCAGAGAAGCAAACGCCACATATCCCACCAAACAGGTCTGGCCAGAAGGGCACACACCCAACAGAAGACAAGCAAGAGCATGAAAATGACAGATCTATGATTAAACAAAGATGGAATAATACAATGATACGTAAAAATATAAATAAATCTCAATGGTACAGCACAAGGGAGGAGAAGAGAAGAAGAAAGAATCCAAGGTGATCAATCATCAAACGCGAGTGGAGCTACACAGGAGGCCAGCCAGCCCGGCCTCCAGGTACGGAGTGGCCCGTAAAAAAATAGACGACGATACAGCACAAAAAAGGGCGTGGCACGCAGGCTCGCGACACGCGGCCTGCGAATCAGCTCGTCCGAAAGGAACGGTGCAGAGGCTGAATAATTGCGTCGTGGCACGCCTCGACGGCCGAGCTGCTCCGCGCGCGCGAGCGCGCACCGTCCGGCCGACGCCTAGGCGAGCAGGGCGACGAGGCCCAGCGCCACCGCGCATGCCGACATGATGCCCCCTGCCATCGTCTGCATGGTCCTTCCTGCCGCGCTCTGCAAGTCACCACGGCCGACGCATTGGTTAATCAGCAATGTAACAAAAGTATAGAAAAAAAAGTTAATCCTGCACTAGTAAATCGCTTCCTAGACCACCAAAGCAAATCGTAAAGTAATTCTGAGCACGTGTGTCCTACAAGTAGGTGTTGATTGTTAGCTAGTGGTTAGTGGTAACAGTGCAATAAAGGCTTCAAGAATGCACAGTTGTTTATTCGGGGCGGTCCAGGTTATAATACTCGATGAATTGGTGTGTACTAGTATTGGTAGCAGAGACTGAACTTTTAAATGTTGCATTAATTACTGTATGCCCGTGTAACGGCAGGAAGCACATGCATGCCTGGCCAACATGTCGGGGCAAATGTATCTACTCTATTTCACTTAGGGTCTCTTTTTGTTTCAATTTTGGATTTTTTTAAAAACTAATTTTATATTGTGATTATAGAGAAGTTGATTTTTTAAAATCTAAAATTCAAAAACATATATGAAGTTTTTGGATTACGAATTTTAGTGTATATGAGTGAGCTGGATTGTAAAATTAGATTCTAGAATCAAGTTATTTATTTTTTATTTTGATTTTAGAGCTAGAAAACAGAATTAAAAGTTAAAACAAATAGATCACACCCTTACAGGTTTGGTGGTGGATATTGGACGCTCTTACAAAACTATGGTCCAATTTACGAGGAATTAGATTAACTGCACTGCCAACCCTAGTTTCCAAGACTAAGAGCATTGTTAATTGTTTTACTATTGGTGCAGTGGTGGTAACAACCACGGTAATGCTTGCTTAACGTGACGGGTAAAGAGTTTATCACTGCGTTCAACTAGCAGTTGCGCCGTCGGTTTGTGACTTTATGAGACATTGGAGCAGTTTGTGAAATTTAGTCGGGCATTGTTTGTTCAGACGACGTATGTGTGTATACATTTAAGTGCAGAGGGGAACGTACCGCGGTGTCGGCGGCGGTGGAGTCGCCGGCGGGTCCGGGGGCGTCGGCGGTGGATGCCGCCGGGGCCTTAGCCTTGGAGGACTTGGGGGACTCGGCGACGGGCGCGGGTGCCGGGGCCTTGGAGCCCTTCTTCTTCTTCTTGGAGGACGTGGTGGGCTTCTTCTTCTTCTTGGCCGGCGCGGGTGCGGGGGCCTCGGTGGGCTTGGTGGGGGCGGCGGCGGGTGTCTCCGGGACGGGAGCAGGAGGCGTGGCTACGGGTGTCTCGGCCGTCGGGGGTGGGGAGGCAGGAGGTGGGGTGGCCTTGGCCTTGGGCGCCTGTGCGGGGGCCTTGGTGGACTTGGGCGGCGCCGCGGCGGGGCCTTGGCCGGTGGCGGGTGGTGGTGGGCGCGGCGGCCGGGGCCGGGGTGGCGGGGTGGTGGACGGCGCGGCGGCCGGAGGTGTGGTGTCGGAGGGCGGCGCCGGGGTGGCGGTCGGCGTGGCGGCGGGGGCCGGCGTCTTCTTGGAGGAGGGCGGCGGTGTGGTGGCCGGAGCCGCGGCTGGGGCAGAGGACTTCTGCGCAACGGCGGAGTGCGCCGCTAGAAGGCAGAGCAGCGCGAGGCAGAGAGCGCTGGCGCGAGCCATTACTTTCATGTTTGCTATACGTGCGCGCGCGAGGGCGAAGGCTCGGCTCTGTTAACGGTGGGAGTGGCAGGAGGCGGTGCGGCGAGGAATAAATAACGCAGGAAGGGGGAGAGATGCGGCACAACTGGCAGTGGGCCAGCCGGGGCCATGTGGGGGTGGGTGGCGCCGCGCCCGCGCCCGCGCCAGTTGGTGGGATGGGAGGGAGGCCGCAGCGCGGCGCTGAGTTGTGCTGCGCTGTACGCGTTAGAAACGATAGACACCAATAAACGAATTCAGACACAAATATTTTATTGGATGTGATCACATATTTATATATATCGAATAGATATTATTAAAAGATGTTTATTAGGAGAAGGTGGCTCTTCGTGAGAAAATGCCTCTTTGTCTATTAGAGAGAATGTAGTTTTTTCGTGAGAAGGCACCTCTTTGCTGAATGTGATCACAACTGTTTCTTAATACTCCCTCTTGATCAATTCGGTCATCTGTATAAATATTGATTACTCCTCCAAAAACCCTGTGGAAAAATACGAGGAGATATACGATATTTACATGCCATTGAAAACTCCTTTAAAAAGCCCAGTGGGGAAAAATATAAGGAGAAACTGATTGGCATATATGAATTCTTTTATTGATATTGTCTCGTTAAAAACCTTAAATGAGAAATCTTGATAGAAAAATTCATTAAGGAAAAGAGTGCAATATGATGATCTGATGATCATAAATAGGTTATAATCAGGAGTTTACTCCCCCTAAATTTTGCAAGTCTCGAAATTGTCTTATACTAATGCCATGAACATATTTCTAGAATAAAGTTGTTGGTAGAGATTTTGTAAATAAATTGACAAGATTGTCACAAGATTTTGTTTGCAAAATATTTATGTCCTGTAACATCCCGAAAAATTCAAAAATAGGAAAAATAAAATTTTTGAAATTTAAAAATGGAATAAAATATAAATTTCAATTTGAATCAAAATTTTAAGTTAAAACAATGTTCTTTCCTGATTTTCATGCATTCTAATCTTAAGAAAATGATAAATAGCAATATTAAAAACTATTTCTTCCAAAGAAAATAAACTATAAGAATGAAATTGAAATGAAAATTTTAATTTGAAATGTTCATTTCCCGGTTTTTCTTAAATTATTGGAGTTTTCTTGAACTTTTGCTTTTAAAACAGAAAACTAATAAAGCTGAAAATAGCAATGTCTGAATTTTTTATAATTTAATTATCGAAGATAAAAATCTGAAAATTTTACAGAAGCATTATTAACTCAAATCAATTTGAAAAAAAAAATATCAAAAATAAATAAAATCATTTGGACACTTTAATAAATCAAAAATAGAATAATCAGAAATTCAAATATCATATTGTCAGAGTTTTAATAAAATATCTACAATGAGTTTTTGTCTGAAAATTTGACTGAACCCTTATATTCACCTGGCCAACCTTTGGAAATTTTTTGTAAAATCCGGAGTCGGTTTGCTGTAGGAATTTAGCAGATCAATCCGGCTCTGCGTAGAAGTCTCTCTGGAATTGTCTTCTTCATTCACTGCCATGTGGGCCCAGATGGTCCAGCTGTTTCCTTGCCGACCTCATTCGCTGCCATCTCACCCCCACACCTCAGCACCCTCTCCAGTGCCTTCCTCTTTCTTTTTCTCCCTTCCTCTCTGCTGTCTCACGCACTGATCAAGCCTCGTCCGTTCACTTCCTTGCCACGGCAAGCTTTCTTCAGGAAACTCTCTGCCACGGCACAAGCCCGGCACAAATTGGGCTGCTCCTCTCTGCCAGAGCGCTGCCAAACCTTTGCCACGGCTGTAATTCCATTGTGTTTTCACTGCCTCGGCAAATACCTCCACACCGCCTCACCGTTTCTCGTCCAATCGAAGTCGACTTCGAATCGACTCGGCTCAGCTATGTAATCCAGTGCGACAAGTCTCCCAGAATCCATTCCTAGCCACTCTCATTCACCCCTGAACCTTCCTCATGCGCAAGCCAGCCGCCTTCTTCCCCGGAGTCGGCGAAACCCGAAAAAGGGAAAAACTCTGTGCGCGCCTCCACACTTCAAATCGGACCGAACTATCAGGGCTAGAGCTCCCTCGTGACCCCTACAACCCTACCCCACTGCCAATTCATGTTCATCTTCCTCGGCGAGTCGCGCAACCGAGCCTCCAGCTCCGCCGCCCATGGCGCACGGTGAGACACCTCTTCCGTCTACTCTCCTTTTCAATTGAATGCTAAAATGGAACCACTAGAGCCTACTGATGCTCATACCGGTGCAAATTCACAGCGGAAACCCGTGTTTGAGCTTCTTCACTGGATGGCCATGGCGCCGCCGCAAGCTACACGACGGTGACCTATCTTCCGGCCATCTCCAACCACCGTAGACACATCCACGTGTGCGCGTTGGTCTTCTGATGCTCACGGTGGAATCCATTCACCGTCTCCGGCCTCCGCTCGCCGCCGGTGAGCCTCGGAAGACAGGCGCTCTGCTCTGTGACGCTGCCGCGCGGGACCCACTTGCCAGTCGCAGCTGCTTCTCCGTCTCGCTGACATCATGGGGCCCAGTCGCCAGTAGCTCCATCCAGACTTGCCAAAAACAGAAGGCGCATTCTCGGTGAGAAAGCGCATTTTCCCTTTTTGGCAATTATTCATTTTTCAGTAATTATCAAACCCGAATAAATTCATATGCTTATAACTTTTGAACCATCAGTCTAAATAAAATGAAATAAAATTTTAAATTCATCTAAATTCATGTAGATTTATAATATGCAAAAATATTTTGAAATTGAATTCTATTTAAATTTTTAGTTCAAATTTAAAGTAAAGACCGAAATATGTCATACATGAATATTTTGCATATGAACTCAAAATTAAATAAAATAAATTTTATTAGAATCATTATGAAATTAGGAACCTGAATATACAAAAATATTTAATTATCATGCTTGGTTTGATTTATTTGAAATAGAAAATTTAAATAAACTCTATTATTGTCCCTTAATGAAAATTGTACATCATAAATCCTAAAATTATAAAATAAATTATACATGCTCCTGAATCCATAATAAACTCATTTGTGCAAAAATATTTAATATTCAAACTCAGTTGATGTTATATTTGAATTTAAAAAGTAGAGATAAACTCTAGCATGCCACCGTTATAAATAAGAACCCAACTTTAAATCATGCCTGCTTTCTATGATTTATTTATATTTGGATTTTATCTGATTTCTTTTTGTCCCTATTGAAACTTGTTATTTGTCATTTGTTATGTTCTTCGTTCGCGACGTGTAGAACCGACGTAACTACTTCCGTCGTCGACTGCGACTACAACTTCGTTGAAAACATCAATAAGCAAGGCAAGCACCCTCCTTTGACCATGTTGATCCCAGTTTTATAAATGTTTTCATTAAATGTTTTGATTGCATGCGTATATTCATTAAACTCTGCTATATTTTGGGTAATGGTAGTTATACCTATTGATTCCTAAAACCGCCTTGATATAAATGAATTTGTGAACCTTGATACCTTATAATCATGGTTAGACATTACACAATGTCAATCTGGGTATACACGATGCTTAATAATCTTGCTTAGCCATGCTTTAGATTTAGTATACATCGAATTGAGACATTGATCAAATGATATTTGGATATGCTGAGACATGATGATGATTCTTAGACATGTTGAGACATGATGGTGATTTTTGGTTATTTTAATTAAAAATAAAAATAAAATTATAATATTGATGCGGGCAATAGCCTGGTGTGCATGGATTTGCACGTAGATTAGGGGGAGATTATTGCCTGTGTCGGATTAAGGACCGAACTAATTGTACGTTATATCCAAGTAATTTTCGTACAACCACAAGTGCTGGTATGGGATAGTTTTAATCTATTAAGTTCCTTAAAACTAGCTTTGCACATTGGTAGGCTGGAGAATGGTGTACGCCATATTATGGGGGTGAAGTGGGACACTCTGGTGTATCATTGATTGTCGTACTATGTACAAATATCTTCTGCCCTGTAGGGAGAAGTGGGACAACTTGGTACATCACTGTTTGTCGTACTAGTACAAATATCTTCTGCCCTGTAGGGGGAAGTGGGACAGTTTGATGTATCATCACTTGTCGTACTAGTACAAATATCTTCTACTGCCATAATATGGGTTCACCAGGCTGGTGTAAAGTTAGGGTTAAGTAATGTAACGGTTATGTCATGACTCTCTGCGGCACACCAAAGGAAGTGTGCTAATGATCTGCAAAAAGAGTTAAGTCATGTCTTGTGGGTAAAGCTGTACACCTCTGCAGAGTGTAAATCTTTTCGAAAAGCCGTTCCCGCGGTCATAGGACACTTGGTGCTCCTGCATTAGTTAGCTGTTTTATTTTACAAAATGTGGACTTTGATATGTGCTGTCTAGCACCATGATTTGGATTGGATATCCTTGTTGGAAAGGAACTATTTTGGATTGACATGTGATGTCAATGATTGATTCATGGAGATGATCTGAGGTTCGTGAAATTTACTGTTTTATACTTATATATTAAACTGCTTTTATTTAAATTCCGTTTATGTTCTACAATTCAGTAAATTCTTTTGCAAATTAGCTTTCTGCAAATTAACCATTAAAGCCTTTCCTTTGAAATGGCCTGCATGTATTATAGGATTTGAAAAAGTCTTGCTGAGTACGCAAGTACTCACCCTTGCTTATATGTGGTTTTTAGGATGAAGAATCAGAATAGCTCGATAAAATTATTCGACGCAGGATTCGGGAATGTTGACGAGATTTTCTAGGGATTATACCTTGTCAGTTGCCTGAGGGTTGGATGGGCATACTACAAGACTTTAATTCTTTTCGCTGCACTTCTCTAAATTGTAAGACTTTATTGTGTATATTACCTTTATTATTTGTAATAAAGAGTATGGATGTAATATCAATTGTTGTAAATGTGCGTACTAGCTACTGATCCAGGGACTAGTACTGTGTGCACATGAGATTTTCATTTTTGCATTTATGTAAAAATGGGGGTCGCTACATGTCCCCATTTTTCTGTAATTCATGAGGATAAAATAACTTAGGGGCAATGTGTTTAGTGATATTGCCCTTTATATAACCTATTTGCATCTGTGCAATACAAGCTGCATTATCTTCGTAGATAATGGTGGGTGACTCAAATGAATCTACACTACATGACTTCTGAATGTATTGAATCATTCTGCAAAGCCACACGCATTCGCAAGACGCTTCATACAAAGCGATAATCTCAGAATGATTGGTGGAGATGGCCACTAGGGTCTGTTTTGATAAATTCCATGAGAAAGCCATACCACCGTTTAAGAAAACAAATCTAATCTGAGATCTGGCATTATGGGGATCAAATAAATAGCCAGCATCCGTATAGCCGATCATAATCGTATCTTGTTTTTTCTTGTAGAATAAACCAAGATCTTTTGTACCTTAGAGATACCTGAAGATGTGTTTTATGCCAGCCCAATGTCTTTTTGTTGGACATGCGTTGTATCTTGCCAGTAAGCTTACTGCAAATGCAATATCAGACCTGGTGCAATTTGCAAGATACATTAGTGCTTGAAATATGGAATCTCTGGTCCTAATATCTCCTCATCTTCGCTCTTAGATTTGAATGGGTTTTTATCCCTATCAAGGGATATGAAGACCATGGTTGTTTTTGATGAATATGATTTATTCATATTTGTCGGCGTAAAGTACGTCGGGGTACCCTCTCCACCGCAGATCAGTCGGCCCAAGTGGCGACCTGGCCCAGGGTGGCGGCCTGGCGAGAAGGTGGGCGATCATGCCTTGCTCGCCGGGCGTCGGCCTTCGTGGCGGCTTGGCGAGCTGGCGGGCAAGCGGGCGCCACTCGTCAGGCCACGAAGACAACCAAAAGAATGAGGAGAAGGCTTCGCCTCGAAGTCTCCTTTACCTGACACGCTGTGTCAGGACCATTGATTGCAGGGAATTCTACTATCGACACGACGACGGCCCATCCCTCTGACACCTCACACTAAACCCGTCGTAGGAACGTCACATCCCGGACGGACCGGGCGAAGCCACACAGCGGCATTAAATGAAGCTTGAAGGACAAGGCTACAGTGATGGGTGTAATAAATGAGTCGTGGGTCAGTGTGTAAGACCACAGTAATGGGTGTAATTAATGAGTCATAAATCAGTATGATGTCACCTTCCCACCTGCCCGAGCCAACCCACTCTATATAAGGGAGCTCTGGTGCATGGAGAAGATGGATCCCCATCCGAGCCGAACCCAAGGTAGAAACCCTTAGCGAAAAAAGAGCAGAACAAACTGAAAGGACCATTGTAATTTCCTCCACACGACATCAACGAAGATCTAGCAGGACGTAGGGCAGTTACCCACTCCAGGGGGCCTGAACCTGGGTACATCGCTGTGTTCTTTGATCTGTTGATCCCTGAAATCCCTCGCGTGAGAGTCATTAGGGTTTCCAACTGCGAAGACGCCATCTATCAAACCATAACCTCCATCCTCGGAGGACCCCCTATTCGTTGACGGGGTCCTGTTCGGCGAAATACACCGACAATATTAAACTTCTCCAGAATTTTTTGAGTATATGCAAACTGGGGCACAAGAATTTGAGGGAATATGCTCAAGTTGTAAGCCTAAACAAAATTTAGTTTTGCCAAGGTCTTTCATTTCAAATTCTGTCTTAAGATGATTGTCTGCTTCTTTTATATCTTGTGTGGTTCCGATGATATCGAGATCGTCGATATATACTGAGATGATACAAAATCTAGTTGAGGATTTCTTTATGAACACACATGGACAATCATCATTGTTTGAGTAATCCTTCTACAGAAAGAACTCACTCAGTTGGTTGTACCACATTCTTCCTGGTTGTTTCAAGCCATGTAATGATATTAGATATCGAAACGTGATTCCACTCCTAACAGGAGAATATGTTTCATGTAATTGATGCCAGGCCTCTGCGTGAACCTATATGCTATAAGCCTCACCTAGTATCTTACCACCTCATTGTTCCCATAGGGAAGACATTATGAGTAGGTATTACTGAGGTAAATACATCTCTTTTGTTAAGCGAGCGCAATTCTGTCTCGATTGCTTCCTTCCATTTGACCCAATCTGAGTACTTGAGACACTCTGCCATGGATTTTGGTTCCGGATCCAGGTGAAGGTTTTCAGCAATCTATGAAGCAAAGTTTATGTTGACAATTGTAGTATTTCTATTATATGATTCTCCTGAATCTATATAATTTGTGAAAAATTTTATTTACACCTTCTAACTCCTCATGATTTCTCTCAACGATGGAGTGAGGTGGTTTCGATGTCCCAACATAAGTATTGATATGCACATTTGCGTTGGGTCATGGATGTTCAACATCCGATTGGTGTCTTTTAACCTAAGGTTGAATTGCATTTACTACTTGAGGATGTTTCCTTTGTTTCCGTGGATTCATTTGGGAAACCATATCTCTTGCGACCAGATTTCTCCCCCTCTTATTATTAGTTGGGAGATGAGTGGTTTTGATAGTTACCTCCACTCTTTCTGGTACATTAGCAACATGGATATATGACTTAGTGACACTTTTGATGTCTGTAAATGCATCTAGCAGATTATTTGCAATGTGTTGCAAACTTATGATTCTCTGAACTTCTTGTTCAGGAATTTGTTTTTTAAATAATATATATTTAATGAAAAATTACAGAAATAATATGCTGAAAAAAACAATAACAGATCTGCACATTTGTCGCACATCCAATGTGCAACAGCCTCTCTGTCGTAATTCCAAATTGCGACAGAGTCCTCTGTCACAATTTGAAAACGCACTGTATCTCGCCCAACGGTTAGCGACAGGCTCTCTGTCGCAATTCCAAATTGCGACAGAGACCTGTCTCAAATTGGATGTGCGACAGGTGTATAGAACTATCATTTTTATTTTTAGCATATTATTTCTATAATTTTTCATTAAATATATATTATTTTTAGAAAAAATTCTCTTGTTTAGATTCTTTAGTAAATGGATCTAAGGACTGAATACCTCAGACATTCCAATCTATTTCCTAGCATTCTTTGTGGTATTGATCTCCTCCTAATGCCAAAAAATTGTCCTTATCTAATATGCAATCAGCGTATTGGGCTATAATAAGTCCCTTGTTAAGGGCTCAAGATACTATATGATTGAGGGAGAATTGTATCCAATATAAATCCCTAATTTTCTACGAGGGCCCATTGATGTCTGCTATGGTGGTGATATTGGTACGTATACAGTACAACCGAATTTTCATAGATAGGAAATACTTGGTTGATTTCCACGTATTTATTGCAACGGAGAAGCTGTATGATATGCAGTTGGACGAATTTGCATTAAGTCAGCAGCGTGTAAGACCGCATGACCCCAATATAATGTTGGTAAGTGACAATTCTGTAGAAGTGGTCATGTGATTCATTTGACTCTCTTGATAAGAGATTTAGCTAGATCATTTTTGGTATGTACATATGGTACTGAATGCTCTATATTTATACCCATAGCCAAACAATAATCATTAAATGCACACAAAGTGAATTCAGCTACATTATCCATTCGAATGGATTTTATCCTATGATCAGGATAATTTGCCTTTAATTTGATAATTTGGGTAAGTAATTTGGCAAAGGCATGGTTCCGTGTGGATAAAAGACACACATGAGATCATCTTGTAGAGGCATCAATGGGTACCATAAAGTACCGAAATAGCCCAGATAATGGGTCTATAAGACCACATATATCTCCCTGAATGCGTTCAAGGAAATTTAGTGATTCATTTTTAATTTTAAGGTAAGAGGGCCTCAAAATTAATTTTCCAGTTGCACATGCGGTGCAAACAAAATATGATGATTTTGGAAAATTCGCAACATTTATGTTGTGACCAACAGAATTGTTAATAATTTTTTTCATCATCCCTAAACTAGGGTGACCAAGGCGATCATGCCAAATCTTGAATTTATCAAGATTTTGAAAAATTATTTTGTACGCAACATGAGGTACAGGTTTGATGTATGTATTGTATAATCCAAATGATAAAGAAGGAATTTTCTCAAGCACTTGATAAATTCGCTGCTATTGTCTTGAACGCCATTCTGATGGAATGAGTGACACAACAGTCACAGTCAAAGACATAGTCTCTGTTCCATTACTTTTGGATAAAACACAGTGAAAGTAATCGTCATATCATCAAATGATAGGACGTAGACCTCACAGTAGTGGGTGAATGATTCGCTGCTATGGCATGGATGCCATCCCATTGGGATGGGCGACACTACAGTCGCAACCTATGCCATAGACTCCAATGCCTTGTATTGTACCCAAAATAAATGAAGGTAATCACTGAAATAAAATGGTGTAGACTTTATAGTAATCACCAATTTATTTGCATAATTTTCTGCTAATTATTTAAGCAAAATGAGGTTTAAATAAATTTAATTGATGCAAAAAAAATTGCATTGCAGTCTATATAAAAAATGGGTGTATGTGGGCTGATGATAGAAGACTGTGTGTCGCTGGTCTTGCAGAACTTGGTGATCACCTGGGAGTGCAGCACGATTGCCTTCTTCTTGTCCAGTGAACACACTTTGCCTTCACCTTTCTTGTTTCTTTCTTTACTTAATCTCAGAAATTTGGATGACAGATTGCTGATGGCCAAGGAATTAATTGCTTTGTCTCGTAGTAGTCGACTCTACCCAACAAGACTAGCTTTCCTTTTTGTCTTTGACCTTGAGCAGTGCTTATAACATGTTAGAAGTGAAGAGAGCGAGAGAGAATGAATTCAGGAATAAATGCTTTATTGTATATGGTCACATATTTACACATGTCGAATGAACACCTTTAAAAGGTGTCTATTAGGAGAAGGTGGCTCTTCGTGAGAAGACACCTCTTTACCGAATGTGATCACAACTGTTTCTCAATAGTATGTGCAGGTAGGACAAGGGGAGCCGTTAGGGGCAGTAGTTGCAGATGTACGCACGCGTCACGACCACTGTAGTTAAAAAATGCCGTCTCTAGTGATTAGTCTGACAATTAACCAATACCATGGGCTAAATATCGTAAATAGTGTAATCCAAGTATAATTAACATAGTCAAATGATAAATTGGTCATATAATTTGATTAATTGCTGTTTTTATTAATCATTTGTTTTCTTGTTTAATCATAAAAATAGCTTATTTTTATTCACTAAGTACGATAAATTAGTTTATAATATTATGTCATAGTGCTTATACTATGTACCTTTTGGATAAAATATAGACAATGAAATATAAAACTTGCTTTTAGGTGGTAATTCACAATAACTTTGGGCAATTAAAATGTTTCTAATTAATTATAAATATAAATAAATATATTAATAAAAATATATCCATTCATTAAATTTTAATTAATCAGTCTTATTGTGATCATTCGCTTAGTGGTAGCACATTCAACACCATTTTTCTACCATAGGACGATGCAACGGACTGACGGCCCAGGGAGAGAAGGGATGGGATTGGGCTCGTCGATCTTCAGGCCCTGGGCCGGTCCATGGGAACGTGCTAACGAGGAGATACACTTTACTGATGGATCGGCTATGGGCAACCCAACAGAATGTTTTGTGTTGGCCTACAGTTTCGTTCTAGAGATGTAAATAAGCGGGATAGGCCGATATCGTTAGCAGGCCATGAGTCCATAGTCGGTTGCCATTCCACTCTCACGTTTTGGAAAATTCCCTGTGTTGACGCAGTTTGGTTCTGAATTCCCACCCGTGGAAAAAGAATATATTTTCTCAAAAAAGAAACATAATATCAATTCGTTTGGTTTTCAGTGAAGCAAGTCGTCAGGAGTTCACTTCTACGTGGATATCAAAATTCAAAACAAACAACATTTGATTCAACCAAGAGCCAAATGTTAGTACGCAGTACTGTATATCCACTATGCTTGTCCTAACTTTACTGAAAATCTGAAGCACATTGCCACATGCCTTGGGGATTGAGCTTGTCTGGAGTCTGCCAGTCTGGCCCCTGAACCATACTGTTCTGATCGGGCATATCACACAGATGGTCGGTCAGAAAACTTCGTCGTGAATTTAGCCTGGTACAGGCCTGGTCTGAGAATTGAATCTACGGGTATGGGCCGTTTTGGCAGAAGTGAAGATGAACATGGGTTGCCCATCACAATTCACAGGTAAGTTATTTGGCAGAATCACTAATTCCAATCGAATAGTTGACACCAAATAGTTAGAATTAACAAGGAAAGCATGCTAAAACTGCACTTTGGAAGAAGAAACAATGGCATATGGCCAAACTAATCTTTACTAAGGAAAAAGGGTGAAAAAGCAAGTCCCGATGGGACAACAACAAAAATAGCAGATAATATGAACTCTTGCAGCTGTAGGAAGGACGGCTTCACACTTTCACAGGGCATGCTAAAGCTAAATGCTCTACCCAAAGACAATGTTATTGTACAATTTTCAGACTTGGGCTTATGAACCTATGCCGAAAAATGTACCGTGGTTACTACGAGCTTGACATCAAAAGCTGACAGACAGTGCAAATAGTTCTTAGAAAAAGCGAAACATATTTGAAGACGTCCTGAAATTTTAGCATTCAATGCATGCCTGTTTTCAGTAGCAGATATCCTACCCGAAGAAGCTTTATTACAAAGGCTAAAGCCAAGCATTAAAACATGTGTGCCTTCTATTAAAGCAGCTTTAGATCAATATATGCCCGTCCTGAAATCCGGCTTTGTTCTAATCAAATCGAAGATGTACCAACCAAAAAGAGCAGAAAAGATGAGCGGGTTGTTTCTGATAAAGTGAAGCTTCTGCTGCCTTTCATGTTTCAAAGAAGGCAAGCCTCCAGCAGGACAGACATTGGCCAACTTATGAAGCAACGTCTTCAGATCTACGAGGTTAAAGGTGGAGATGCAGCATAGGATGTCACTTGTTGTGACTTGTGATTATACACAGGATCATAGTGCACATGATGATAAATTCACACTCTACTTTCTGTTTCATGGGTAAATATATCAGTTCTGCAAACTATGAATCCAACAGGGAAGGAGATTAAAAAAATGCAACAACACCGGCATAAGATGGTCTAGTTCTCTAGTAGTCTAGTTTCTGTTAATAAAACTAGTAGCTGCATAAACAAGGAACAGCTAATATGTCCAGAAGTAGTAGGGCCAAATCATTTGGGACCATAGCGCCTTTGTGGCTTATAGAAAGCTGACACAACATTTAGAATCCATCCATCAGGGTGCCTCGGTGCAAGTGAAGCAAATTGATGGAAACATTGTTTTCGCAGGAAAAAATGTGTGATCTTGCTCCTTGGCAAGATTATGTAGGATCTAAAGAACACAAGCATCATGCTTGCATGTTTATCAAATGCATAGTAGTTGGGCTGCATTCATCAGAGTTTAATAGACACCTGGTGATGGTACTGCCAGCAACATTTCAAAATGGCCAAATTTATCCTGTGAATCTGCAGGCATGCTCCATCATTTCCAGAGGCTGCCCAATATCTGACGATGAACACTGCACAAGTTAAAGCATGGTCGCCATAAACAAAGCAGCGCGCCTTCAGATGGGGGGATTCACAACGAAAAGTTGGTGTTTTAGGAGCTACTACAGTAGGAGCTCAAATGGGAACTTAGAATTAGCCATGGTGATCCAAATGGAGAAGATGCAATGCAACACGACTGTATGATTGCATTAAACAGGATTAGCATGCGTTGGAAGGTAATAATACAAGCAGTGTGTCGTGTGCGTTTTTTTTCTTTCTGGGGTATCTTTACACACTACAAGATGGCAGTGGGAGAGATGTTGTGGTGCCATCGATTGGAATCAACACACGAGGGAGCTGAAAGGGGATGCAATTGAATACAAGAGACAAAAGTTGGAGCTACGTTTGCACTGGAATTGGAGACTACAGATTCTCTGAGTCTAACTTTTCACTAGAACACAAATCAATGGAGACATGTACGCATAAAACAAGTAGCACTGCAGTTAAATAATCCCATTACCATAATTCATAGAGTATACGGTACTTAGCAACTCCTACTAAGTACCCCCAAGTAAACGGCAACAACTTAATAAACCTGTGAATTGCCCTAGTCAAACTTTTCTCGCATACTAGTTCGACGAAGGTTTCCACTTGACCCATGAGATACAAATTTGCTTCAGCACAACATGTGAGGCCGTCGGTCCTCTACAACCGATCTAGACGCTTAAAAGAAACTAGTAACCGATCTAGATACCGAGTGCAATTTGTAGAAGTATACATTTTTTTAACTTCGCATACTTGAAATATCGGAAAGTACTAAAGCGGCCAATATGACAATTTTCATGTGCTGCTCCGGTCAGCTGTCGCCTGCCACGAACCTCGACATCTTGCAATGTTGTCGAGCAAATTAGAGGAAAATAATGTGCACTTTAGCTTTGTGGTCTCACGCTCTCGACAACTCATATTCACAATACTTCAAAGAACACTAATGGAGTACTTCACTACACAAAGAAATTTTAAAAATTGGGATTGCGGTGAACTTTTAACATAAATTCTGCAAAAAAGAAAAAAGAAAAACACACACACACATGGCAGAATATAGAGCAATTTCTTTAAAACTGTTGCAACATATCCCTGTGCTAATGTGCTGGGCTTGAATTCCTTCGTGAACATAAACAGTTTTCTTATCATTTAGTATTTCTAGCTCCGTATTTATCAGTACTACTTCTGTTACTAGCAGTCCAGTACTCAATGTTTACGTGACTTAGTGCTTATTTGGTAGAGCTTCAGATTCTAGCTTTACCTGAGACCTGAAACTTGTAGACTAAAATAAAATGAATTACGTTTATATTTTTGGTCTAAAATGTAAACAAGATGATCCACCTAAATACTATTAATGTACTCACAGCTGCAGCTTCACGGATCTGGTGGAGTTAAGAATACCCAATTCCACCAGATCCACAGATCTAGTGGAGTTGAAACTCTATCAAACACATCCTTAGATGTGGCACGCCAAAAGCGAAAATTTTCACTTTATTAGCTCTCTAATTTTTTTTTATAAAACTACTCTCATGTAGATTTTTTTTATAAAAATAGCTTTTGATTCGCACATTCCATGCATAGCAGCTTCGACGCTACCAAGCCGCATAAGCCAAGCTCTTGCTCCACCGCACCACCGGACCCCGCCCCATATAGCTATACTCTAGCTACCGCCATGGTAGTGTAGCATGGAAAATCGAGATGCCACAGTGCTAATCTCCTGCACTCTAGTACCACAACACGACTTTTTTCCGCACAACCTAAGCATAAAATGTGTCACGTGTTATGCTATGTTCATTTCCGCTCTCCCCATGTGCAGAACGTGTAGACAGGGTGTTATTTCAAAAAAAAAATTACAGAGACGAGTTTTATATAATTTTTTTTACACACTGCTCGGAATAATAAGAGAGCATAATAGAAGAGAAATTCACCGTTCCAGGCAAAGCTCGCGAGACAAGGCATCATCATCGTACCAGTCACCGATCGGACAGAGTGCTCGGCTCCCGAGGGCGCAATAATTTGCCTGCACAAACGAGCAGGAGCAACCCAGTAGCTGACTTCCTGTAGTATTATTTCAGTGGCTGCTTCCCCGCGCCTTCCTCCTCGCTAACTCGCCCACACAGCGTTGTTTCCCACACGGCCACACCAAAAACTACTGCATTTTTCGCTCGTCAGTCGTCACGCGAAGCTTTCGACTATTTCGCTCCCATCAGCACTTTTTTATTTTACTTTTTTAACAAATTGCAAATCAATTTTTTTTAAGTAAGTAGAGACATCATCAGACAACACGCATCACCAACTACGGTAGATCGACGTCACCACACCCGTCATAACAAATAATATATATCGGTACCAAGCTCAACAGAACAGAATACCACGATATCTGATCTGTGCTGCCTCAAAGGACAGTCTCGCTGTAGTGCTAACGATCCATCGTAAAAAAAAAATAGGTGATATATATTATCTACTAGTATTTTCTCGATTGAGAATAAGACTCAATTTATAATTTCGTCTGGCAAAGAGACAAAGATTAAAAAAAAAAAAAGGTGTGCAGGCCAAATACAATGAGCATACACGAAGGCACAGGGCGAGGAGGAGGAGAAATGAAAACGGAAGCCTACGAGCGAGCCGCAAGTCTGCAATGATGGGTATAAAACCTTTTCATTTTCGCAGACACCCATGACATGAACCAAGACGCCCAAGGCCCTGCAGGTTGCCTCGCGTTGCCTGGGTCCAGCCGTCCAGGTCCTTCGTCAATAAAGGTGAAAAATAAAGCTCGGCGCAGCAGATGCCACCAGCAGCCAACGGCATCACGCCGTGGCCTGCAGGTAGGCCCTACCGGCCCTGTGTTGACCGTCGCTTTTCCAGCTCTACGTGTGTTTCTTTTAAGTTTAACGTTCTTTCTAATTCAATTAAAAATTAGTTTTATCCCTAACAGTAAAAACATAAAATATAATACGTGTCATCTTCCAATCTCTTCTACGGAAGAGGCTAACGGTGTCTTCTATCGCGGCAAACCATTAAAGCGATAGCCATTAAGGCTATCGTTGTAGGGGATAGCGGTAACTTCTTCCGTGACAGAGGAGCACGAAAGATGTATGTCACTATTTAGCATTTCTATCGTGTTATTTTTGTAATTACATTTAGGAGAAAACTATTTTTTTAAAAAATTATAATGAGGCTAGAAAAGCTACTATTTCTGGTCTCGACGGACCAACAGAAATGGAGCAACAGCCCAAGTGCCGTGCCGGTGAATGACTGAATGGTGGTGATGGCTGCTGGTCTCAGTATCAGCATCCGATGCTACTACCAGTAGCAGACCAAAAGTACCGAGATACTCGGTTAACTTCTAAGCAAGATCTGTACTACGATTTGTAGCTTTCAGATGGACTGAGACGAGAGCAATACAGCATGGAGACAAAGAGCGGAGTTTCCAGGTGTTCTTTCTCCCCCTTCTTTTGCAAGCAGTAGCAACCAGAATCACCAAACACAAATTGAGCATTAGTACCAGGTATCCAGGTATCATCTGTGAAGTGCCGCTGCCAAAGAAATGGCAGGGGTAACATGAAAGGTCAAGAGACCTCAATTAGTACGGTACAGCTCTGAAGGCCTATAAGGGTAGGGATGCAGGGAAGAGTAGCACTAAAATTTCTGCATTCAGAGGATAAAGATTCATCCAGGCCAGAAAACATGAGTGGCCTGAGAACATTTATGCTCCTATTTACGGAGGAGAAAAAACAGCAGCAGAGGCAACGAGTTAGTATATTTGATCACCGGGCAGAGGAATTAAACTCTAGTATGAACAGATTGGACTGGTTTAATTCTCTCTAGCACTGCAGCTAATTGAGTCCCTTCCTCACACTTCCACTCTCCACATGATCTTCCCGCCGCGGCCAGGGACGTTGACGCCTACATTGTGGGCGTGGGCTACATTGTGGGCATGGGCGCGCTCCACGGCGGCGACGCGAGCCGGGTGCGCGGCACCGGCCTTGGGGCGCTCGCCGTGCGGTGGCGGAAGCTCGCAGGCCTCGCCCAAGGAGCCGGACCGGATGTCGGCGGGCGGGATGAAGCAGTCCGCGGACAGCCCCGGGACGTTGAAGGCCACCTCTTCGATGCTCCAGGCCTCCTCCATCCGCGTCTTGGTGTGGCTCATGGCCGCCTCGCCGAACCGGAACAGCGTCACGGCGGAGCGGCCGGCATGCGCGATCATCATGCCCTCCACGGGACGGTAGTCCTCCAGGAAGGAGCTGATGGTGGTTTCCCAGTAGACGGCGTCCCCGCCGGAGTGCGGCTGGATGCGGGTGAGGTGCGAGTCCTCAATGTGCACGATCAGGCCGGTGCGCTGGCTGAAGTAGCCGAACAGCACGTGCCGGATGATCTCCGCCGGCCCCTCGCTGCGCAGCTTCAGCGTCTGCGGGTCGGCCGACAGCTTCAGGATGAAGCAGTCCTCGCCGTTCACCTTCTTCTCGCCGACGCACCGCGCCTCGGCGAACAGCCCCGCCGTGGTGAGCGGATCAAGACCCTGCATTGCAAGTTGGCAAGATGATGGTAAGGTGATTTGCTCGTCTAAGAAGATGTGATGGGAACAGCAGAGAAGGACCCTAGTCGTAATATCCGGACCTGGAGGACGCGGCGGAGGGGGCGCACGGGGCCCTTGGCAGCGTGGGCGCCGAGCCAGGGGGTGTGGCGCCAGACGAGGCGGCCGTTCGAGCCGGCGTGGACCTTGCTGCCTCCGACGGCGAGTTCGACGTACCACATGTCGGGGGCCATCTGCCACAGCACGAAGCCGCCTTGCTCGACGGCTGCGGCGCCACGGCCGCTGGGTCCGCGGTTCTTGACCATGCGCGTCGCCGTCTCAAACTCGGACGCCAACATCCGCACCTTGCCCATGGCGTACGCGTTCCGCACTGACTGTAGCAGCTTGTAGCCGCCCGACGCCGCCATGTACTGCTGCAGGATGTACTGCGCAGACGACGACTCCTGCATTTTTTGGAGCAGTGGTAAGTACCAGATGCACGGCCATCAATCGCATCTCTTGGAAGCAAAGCAACGGGAGAGGGTATGATCAAGAAGTGGACGTACAATGGGGGTCCCCTTGATGGAGAGGAGAGGCAGCGGCTCGGCTGGCTTGGAAGAGATTGGCGCGAGCGGCGCGCCCATGACGCCGAGGAGGAGGCGGAGGTCGGAGCGCCGGAACGAGTCGCTTGAACCGCCAGAGACGACAGCGGCGGAGGCCATAGACGGCGTGCGCGTCAGGTGACCGCGGACCCAGTGACCAAACCCCTCCCGCCGGCCGGAATCCTCACCGGCGAGGTCACCTGCGGCGAGGCGGTCGGGGTCGGGCCCTTCAATGAGCGGCGCGAGGGCCTCCCCACCTGGGCGCAGACTGCCGGAGCGCGCGATGATCTGCTCCGGCAGGTACTGCTGCAGCAGCTTCTCCGGCGGCGGCGGCGCCTTGCGGCGGCGCGGGATCAGCATTTTGGCCGGCGAAGCGCTCCTCGCCGGGGACTTCCCCCGGGACCTCGCCGGCGACAGCCCCCGCACCACCTCCTCCTTCAGCGCGGCGAAGAACCCCTGCTTCCTCTCCTTCTCCATCGCGCAATGCCACCGCGAGCAAGAAGCGGTGGCCACCGGCCGAGGACTAGTAATATAGGCAAAAAAAAAAAGACTGGCTTGCTTCAGGAGGAGGGCATGGAGAGTGCGGCGGGGAGTGGAGTAGAAGGGTAGTGGGTGGGAAGTGAGGCGCTTGCGCTTTGTGTTTGTGGAAGGGAGTGCGAGAGGAAGAAGGTGATGGGCCGAACTGGAAAAGAAGGCGGAAAAGAACAAAAGATAAAGAGGCGAGGGGGAACCGTTTGACGTGAGAGCGCAGGGGGGAGGGAAAGAGGCGAGGTGGGATGTCGGGAAGAGAGGGAAAATTGGTGCCTGTGATTTTCTGAACAAAAAAAATGAGGTGCAGTAGATAGAACAGTGTCGACTTCGTGCTTTCTATCGCTTGCTTGATATGTTTTCTTCATGTTCATTGAACGGGAGAAAAACTCTTTTTTACCACAAAAAAAATCTAGCCATTATGTAGACCAATTATAAAAACAGCTTTCATTTCAATGAAGCACCAACACAGCTGACCGCATAAGTACCAACACGTGCCCGAAAAATCTAGCTTTCAAGTACATCTTTTTGTAATTACAAAAATAGCATTCACTCGCACGAAAACACCAACACGTGACACATATCACCTGTTGTGTATGTATAATGCGGCAGGCCCTGCTGAGCTAGGGTAACACAAAAGTAACCACCCCACTGGCCTACCTAGCTCTAGGAGCTCGGCTGCACACACCTGCTCGCTGAGCCACCACTCCTTGGACAGAACTAATAAATTGAGTGATTAACGAATATAATAATTAATCAAGTGATAAATTAAGTAATCAAGTAACTAATTAAATGAGTGAAGTGATTACTTAAGTGTGCCGCTGAGGAGTGGTGGCTCAGCAAGTGCCTTTGGGCAATCGTAACTCGGCAGGGCGCTGGACGTGCTGTCGAGCACCTGGAGCTCGGAAGTACACGGGTGCGACAGGTGACACGTATCACCTGATGATACTTTCGTAGTCTGAGAGAAAATTATGTGCTACATTTATATTCACATGGATACTAGATTTGAAAGAAAAAGTGCGAGGGAACTAAAAAAAGCTGTTGAATTCCATAGAATGAGGACTATCTGTAGAATAGAAATAGACGTCGTTTGTGAGAAAATAAGTTCTACGATTTGATCCGAATGTGCTTTGCCATTTTATCCTGCCTAAATGGACGGACACGTTTGAAGAAAAAAAAACCATGTGAACATACCAACTTCAATTCTTGATCTTTACGATTACAACTTTAGAGTTGTATATAGATGTAGCAAATCTTTCAGAATTACTATTTAAAGACGTTGTACTGATTTTTATACTATAAAGTATTATAGCTCTTAGACGATCCAAACTGTCCGTTACCTCGGTCAAACGGTTCTCGTGGGCGGACTGCGTACTCGTGGATTTCATGTAATACTTGCATATACTGCCAAAGATACGAGGGAGTTGCTAGACGTGAATTTGTTGCAAGTTCCTGACGGTAGTATCAGCAGAAATTTGTAGGGAGTCTAAGTGTCAACTTAGTCAGCAATCTGCCAATCTCCTTGATTTAAGGTTCATGTGTGTCACTTTTTCGAAAGTAGAGCTAAATTAACTTGTCTGAATCGTAGAAATTTTGACACCGTTGGCTTTTAGTGTTTGTAACAGCTCTTCTACGGTTCTACCACATCTAATTACACCCCACAGCTGCTTGCGCTTGCAATGCTTTATTGGCCTCCATGGAAAAACCATGATAGACTAGTATCTTACTCAAGACATTATAGCACTGGCAATAATCTAATATTCTTGATATATCATATTGCAAAAGGCTTTACCATCACTTTTTCTTCTTAACTAGAAAGGTCACCCGCACATTGCGCGTATATTATCCTAAGAGCATGTTTAAATGACTTAGTAATACATATGCGATTTTGTTTTTTGAAAAAAATTTGTTTGCAGAACTCTATTTATGATATTTTGATATTATATATTATAGAAGAGTATATACTCACTTCGTTTCTTAATACTTGTTACATGTGACCAAAAATTTATTCCCTAAATACTTGCATAGAAAAATAGTAAACGTATTATAAAAGAACATTTTCTATTTATATTACCATGTCGTAATTTTATTATTGCATTGCTTATCCTTTTCTTTCCGTGCATATCATACTACTTATACCGATATAGCCGAGTGAACACATGTCGATGTATCATCTACTTAATCTCCCTATTTAGTGGGGGTCCACCAAATAAGAGCCATATAGAATTTTTGGCATACTCTATATTTTCTTAGCGACTTTAGAAACTTATCATCATTTTTTATTACATAATATTTAACAAATTATATATAATATATATAAATCAAATTCCTTACCATTTTGTTAAATTAGCATTTTTCTGGAATTTTGATTCTAAATAAAGCCAAAATTTATATTTTTCACTTAGTACGAATTTAAAAAATAATCCCTAATTTTATTTTATTTTATTTTTAGTTGTTATTTTTTACTTATTATCAAATTTCATGTTTCAATTTAGAGTTTATATGAAAATCAAATTGCCAATTTTATTTTATTTTTTATTTCAAATTTATGTTAAGTTTCAGGTGTTTAAAATGCGTATACAAATCCAACTGCTAATTTTTGCTCAATTTCAAATTTATATGTATGTTTTAATTTTGAGCTCGTATGAGAGTGAAATGGCTTATTTTCTTTATTTTTATTTTTTTGGTTTTTTAATTGTAGTTGGTATGCACTATTTCTTCTAACCCAAGTCGTAAATTTTAATATAATATTTATATAATTTTTAATAATAGTTTTAGTTTAGAATTGATATGCAAATCTGATTACTAATTTTTATTAAAAAATTTTAGCTATATATGATTTGGAGTTCGTGTGAAAATAAAATGGCTAGTTCTTTTTTTTCTTCCAAAATTATGTTATTTTTGTTGTATTTAGTGTGGACTCTTTATTTTAATCTAATCCGTTATAACTCGGATACGATAGATAGACGGTTAGATGATTTTCTTTAAATAATAACATCCAATGGTTACTATAATTTGGTATAGTTAGAGTCCACCAGATTAATAGCTCGATGTTTTATTTTTCGTAAGAATTTCTAGTGTCGCCAGATTCCACCGACAGTCCTGAGTCTCTGCACTGTGTTTGGTTCTAGAGGAGGCGTCTTCATGGTGGCTAAACCTAGAGGGTGAAAACCCTAGAGACTCCCACACGGGAGATTCCGGCGTCTATGAACTAGAAATGACACAAAGATTTTACCCAGGTTCAGGCCCCCTTTTGCCTTGGGTAATAGCCTTACTTCCTACTCGATTGACTTATAGAGTGTGCAAAGCTAGTACAAAGATCTCAGGTTACAAGTTTTCTCTTAGACTATGCTGTGGGGCTTTTGCTTGCTTGAATGCAACGCTACTCGAATGCTCGACCCCCTTTCCCATGCAACCGGAGGCCCTTATATAGGCCAGGCTAACGGGAGTAGGTAAAAAGGAGGGTCATCATGCTTATCTTCATACATTTATTACCCTTCCCGTCTTTGTCTCGTTCCTCCGGCCTCATTAAATGTCGACGATGGCTTCACTGTCCGCCGGATGTGACCCTTCTTGACGGGTTGGTGAGAGGCGCCGAGGAATGGGCTTGTAGCGAAAAACTGTGCGCTGATGTGTTCGACACCGCTGTCCTGCCGCTTAGAACGCAGACGGCAGAGAAGGAGCCTTCGAGGTGAAGCCACCTCGCACCACCTTTTTGTATTACGGCGGGCGAAGCAGGCGTGCTTCGCCACCGCCGCCGGTGCCACGTGGACCGATCGCCGGACGAGCGAGCGGCGGCGCGCCCACCGCCGCCGGTGCCACGTGGACTTATCGCCGGGCGGCGAGCGTGCTTTCGCCCACCGCCGCCGGGCGCCACGTGGATCGATCGCCGGGCGAGCCCACCGCCGCCGGTGCCACGTGGACTTATCGCCGGGCGAAAGCAGGCGTGCTTCGCCACCGCCGCCGGGCGCCACGTGGATCGACCGCCGGCGGCGAGCGTGCGTTTCGCCACTGCCGCCGGGCGCCACGTGGGATCGACCCGCCGGCGGCGTAGGCGTGCTTTCGCCACCGCCGCCGGGCGCCACGTGGACTTATCGCCGGCGGCAGGCGTGCTTCGCCCACCGCCGCCGGTGCGCGTGGACTTATCGCCGGGCGAGGCGTGCTTCGCCCACCGCCGCCGGTGCCACGTGGGTCTGTCATGTTGACCGCCGTGTTGATCGCTTTTGTCGGCGGAGAGGGTACCCAAACAGAGTACGCCGACAAGAGCCCTGCCCGCCTCGAGCGCTGCATCAAAGCTTACTTTAGGACCTTCATTAAATGCTTAGCGGGCTCCTGGGGGGCCACCACTCATGAGGATACGACCGCCTCGGTTCCCCCCCATATCTGCAGATTTTTCTCGGGACCCGAGGCGACGCACGATCTTGTCCTTTCGAGAACCGTCGGTGCTGGGGCGCATATATATAGATAGGTTCATCTGTATCAAACGGTTTACGCCTTCTTCTTCCTTGCGCACCCCTAACTTTCGCCTCTTCAACCTTCTTGCTCGAAAAACCTCAGCCTTTCTTCATCTCCATGGCACCCTCCATCCCTACCTCCACCGCGGACGCCCATGCGGTGGGTAGGATGGCCATCCTAGCGCCAGAGGGCACCTTCCGCTTCCGGGCGGGGACCGCCACGCCGCGGTGCCTTTCCGACGAAATCCTCATCCATACTTGGGCTATGATGGCCGGCCTGGCCCCGCCCTTTTCTGATTTCTTCCTTACCGTCCTTCACTTCTACGGGATCCACCACCTTCACCTCACCCCCAACTCCATCGTCTTTCTTTCTATCTTCGCACACCTCTGTGAAATATTCATGGGGGTGATGCCGAATCTTCCGCTTTTCCACCATTTCCTCTGCCACGCCTCGAATGACAATGAGGTAGTGGGGAGCTGCTACTTCCGCCTACGGGACGGGATGGCTTCCCGCTACATCTCTTTCCAGCCTAGGTCCAACTGGAAGTCATGGCGCAATAATGGTCAGACATCAGGATGACAATGGCGTTGACGCTTGGACGTGCCGCCGGGCGCGGAGGCCTCCGAGGATCGAACTCGCCACGAGGAGACGGCAGAGTTCAAGAATGGCGACCCGCATCCTCGATTGCGGAAGCCGGATTATCTGGGGTGGTAGCCCAGACTTCGTGGTTCGGAGAATCGCCCTCTTCGCCGCCGCGTCCGCTTCGCATGGCAAGACACGGCGATGACGACTGACGCGACGTGGTCTTGGACGTGAGTCTTCGTTCTTCCTTAGCTTTTTTCGCACATGCTTTTTTGTGGTCTCCTACCAACGGCAAGAACTGCTTTTGTCCATTGCGGTAGCGCGAAACTTGGATGAGCAGCTCGAGGCGGTGGCTCGCCGTGCTAATCGGCCGGTTCCGACCGGCACCTTTTCCGGCGGCGGCGGCCCACTTCGCCGACTGGAGCATGCGGAGCGCCTAAGAGTCGTGAGGTCGCTCCGCCGATGGACTCCACAGGGCCCGCCAGGTGCCGCCCGCATGACCCGTGGTGATCGAGGACACGGCCCCGCCAGCCGATCGGGCGCGGCAAACGATCACTCGCCCCGGACACCACGGGTCCGGATCCCAAGAGGGCCCGCGTAGACGCGGGTCCAACTTCTGTCACCGCGAGCCCCACCGTGGCGGTTCCTTCGCAGGGGGCGGCAACACAGGCCGCCCCAGTGTCGACTTCGTCGCTGGGGACGCCGCCTCCAGCGGCGCCCACGCCGACGTCTCCTCCTCCGGCGCCGGCCTCAACGGCCGCGGCGCCAACTTCTCCGGCCGTGGGAGCCCAGGCCACCGTTCGACAAGGCGGCCTCACGCTCCCGATGGCCGGCCTCAGCTTGAGGGTACCGCCGAAGGCGGCCCCTCAAGACGCGCCAAGGGCGGAAACGCCCCCGGCGCCCACCGAAGCACCGAGCACCTCCGCCCAGGTGCCTCCGGCCGCTGCCACAGAGAGGGCCAGAGCGGATGACCCCAGCGCCAGCGCCTCCGGGAGCCTCGCCCCTCGCACCGCTATTGCTCCTGCCGAACGCCACGTGGAGCTCTTCACTGGGCTCAGGGACTTGCACGGCTCACTGGGCACCGCCCTTGCCGCAGCCGCCAGGCACGGGGCCGATATCGCCCAGCAGTTGGCGTCGGTGAGAGGCGAGCTGCAGCGGGAGCGGGTGAGGGCGGACACGGCAGAGGCGGCATTGGCGCAGGAGAGGACCGATGCTGCCGCCCTGCAGACGCGGGCCGAGAGGGCTGAAGCACGGGCGGAGAGGACCGAGGCGGCGCTGAAGACCTCGGAGGCCGAGTCCTTTCGCCTGCGGCGCAATCTGTCGGTCATGCTCAAGAAGGCCTTCCAGCGCACGAAGAGGTGCTCGAGCCCTTGGGTGGCATCAACGCCTTGCCGAGGACTCATGCTGCAGCTTTGCCCATGCGACTAATCAGGCCGTGGAAGCACTCCGGGGACTGCCTGAAACCCTAGCCACTCGCTCCGCCAGAGAAGGCCGAGAGGTCGCGATCATGACCGCGACCTACACGCTGGCCTGCTGGGCCAGCCGCGACGCCGCCCTTGATCCCATGGCAGCGGTGACGGTCGGCGTTGAGGGAGACGCGGCGCAGGCGGAGGCGAGGGTGCGCGCAGCCGCCGAACACGTGGCCGGGATGCTGCAAGTCGAGCAGCCGGTCATGGATGTGTCCACCCCGCTGGCCGTGGAAGGTGACGAGGGCGACGACATCGACGTCGGCGACGCGGAGTGAAGGGCCGGGCAGCCCCTTGGTTCTTTTTGCTTTCTTTTGCTAATCCATCTGCATGTATAAACACTTAAGTAGTATTTAGCAGAACAGATATTTTCGAGTTCAATGCTATTTTGCATGTTCATTCGTTTCGTGTGATCAAGTTTGCTAGATTAAACCGTTAGCGGCCGACCTTTCAACTTAGCCTAATGCCGAGGAACGCTTAGGTTAGGGCAAGATCCCCGAGCCCTTGATGATTACGCGTGTTTGCTGCAAACACAAGTAAGGATCACACAAGTCATACGGGACTTAGGCAAAAACGACCTTGAGTCCGACAGGAAACGCTAGACGTAGCTTGATCTTAGCGTTTGGTTTTTGCGCGGGATTGCCACTTGGTTCAAACTCTTCTGGAACTCGGACCCTGACGATCGCCTGAAAACGTGTCGCAGCATAGCGTGGCGAGGCAACAAGTTTCCGGAAGTGTTTTTAGACCAGCGGCACTCGACGGTGACAACCAGCGGTGCTTCAGAGAGCCAACCCGAGGCGTACGAGCCGTGTTTGAGTACCACGTCTAACCTGCACTCCGGTCGCTTGGCCGCGCCGAACGTTAACGCTTTAGCACATTTCCTTACATCATGAGGGGCCGTTAATTTTTGGTACTTGCGACAATCACGCGTAACTTGACCCATTTTAGCGCATGCACATAAGGAAATGGTCAAAAATGCGGTATGAAGCACTTATCTTGCTTTTTATGTCATTAGGCGACCATCCCCCAAGCGTCTGGGCGGCCACGGGGAGACTTGGGGCGACCACGAAGAAGCTTGGGGCGACCAGCCCCCGTGCTTCTGGGCGACCACGAAGAAGATTCGGGGCGACCATGAAGAAGCTTGGAGACTTCATGCCTTGGTGCACAGCTACTAACAGAATGAGTAGGCATATGCAAGATAAATCCGACCGATATAGGTCCCCGCATGGAATGAACCCCGGTCCCCTTTTTGATTTCTAAGTCCTTGCGATTTTTCATAGATCAAACCATGGTCTTTGTCGTCAAAGTCATGAAGTTTCGGGAAGGGTACTAGACTAACGATGCTCGCGGTGACAACCAGCGGTGCTTCAGAGAGCCAACCCGAGGCGTGCGAGCCGCGTTTGAGCACCGCATCTAGCCCGCCCCCCGGTTGCCCGTCTTTGTCGGACACGGACACCAGGTGACCCAGTAAATCATCAAGGATTTAGCAAACATACGGAACCAGCGACATTCATGCCAAAAAAAAACTTGCCGCCAAGAGCACAGAAAGGGACAACAATGGTAAATTGAAAGCCTTCTAGGCAACAACTTTACTATCCGCCAGAAGCCACCAACCAGCCAAGGGAGAATCTTACCTCATGGCTGACCGGGGCGAGCAGCGGGGCACTTACAACTTCTTCAAGGATAGAATTTCCACAACAACTCTATGTTATAGGAATTCGTCAGTTCTTCGCCGTCCTCAGTGGCCAACCGGACCGCCCCGGGCCGAGATACTGAAACCACCTTAAAGGGGCCCTCCCATCGGGGAGACAGTTTATGCAACCCGGCATGCGTCTCAATCTCAAGAAGACCAGGTCGCCATCGCCAGTGTTCTCAGAGACCGGGTGGCGTGGTACCGCCGAGACTTTCTTCAGAAGCGAAGCGACGCGGAGAGCAGCGTGATCCCACACCTCCTCCAAAAGGTTGACATCTTCTCGACGGAGATCCTCTTGGTCCTCTTCGTTGAACACCGAGACGCGGGGAATCGGCGGCACGGAGGGGAGAAACGACCTCATCCCGTACACCAGAAGAAAGGCGTTTACTTTGTGGGTTGGGTGTGGTACGGGCGACCACAAGATCGCCGGAGCTCTTCCATCCATCGCGCGCCCCTTTTGTGAAGTCGATCAAACGCTCTTGTCTTGAGGCCCTTCAGCACTAGCGCGTTGGCGCGTTCTGCTTGCCCGTGCTCATGGGATGGGCCACCGAGGCAAAACATACATTGGTGCCCATTTCATCGCAGAATTCCAGGAAAACCGTACTGGTGAACTGGGTCCCGTTGTCGGTGATGATGCGATTGGCGACTCCAAAGCGAGCGAAGATCCCGCGCATAAACTTGACGGTGGCAGCGGCCGTGATGGCACGCACCGCCTCGGCCTCAACCCACTTTGTAAACTTATCGATGGCGACGAAGAGGTGGGTGAAGCCCCGTGGCCCGCGAACGGACCAGATATTCGGCCCTGCATCGCAAACGCCAGAGAGCGGGATGGTTTGCGAGCTTTGGCCGGTCGGTTGCTTTGCTCGGCGAAGAACCGACAAGCCAGATGTCCTCACCACCGCAAGCATCCCGGAGGGCGAGGCCAATAAAATCCTTGACAAACGCTTTGTCGACCGGCGCGTTATTGGGACATATGGCTCCGCGACACGCCCATGGATATCGAGAGCAGGTTGCTCCCTCTTCCCGAGTGATGCACTTCAAGAGAACTCCGTTTCTGCCCTGGCGATATAGGTCCCTACCTACCAGGGTATAGCACTTGGCCTTACGCACAATCTTCTCAGCTGAGGCATCATCGTCGGGGATCACTTGGTCACGCAGAAGGCTAGGATAGGATCCATCCACCGATCTTCTCGCCAAGCGGCGACCACTCGGTGCTCGCTGGGTACTCATTGGCCAAGCTTTTCCTGGCCGCTTCTGCCTCGACCGCCGTCTTTCCTCCCAGTTCGGGGCCGAGGCGAAAGCACGCTATCCTTCCTTTAATCGGGGCTATGACAATGCACCGCCTTCTCCGCTGAGCCGAGGTCGAACGGCTTCTTTGTCGTCCCCTCTCGAATCGGGCCGCGACAATGACACCATCGCCCCCACACGAATCGGGGCTGAATGGACGGTCGCGACAGCCTTTTTCAAGACTCCTACCGAACAGAGCCTTGAGGACGAAGCCGCAAAGCCCGTCCGCAAGGTGATTGTCGCACCGGGGATATGGATATATCCCAAACCTTCAAAATGACGCCCATTTTCCGGACCCCCGCCAGGTATGCCGCCATGGTGGGGTCAGAACATTGGAACTCCTTCCGCGCTTGATTGATGACCAGCAGGGAGTCTCCCTTGACTTGGAGACGCCGAATGCCCAACGTCGAAGCAACGCGCAACTCGCCAAAGAGCCCTCATATTCGGCTATGTTGTTTGTGGCTTTGAACTCGAGGGCGACCACATACTGGAGGATGTCGCGGCCGGGAGACCAGAGACAACTCCGCCCCGCGCCCTCAACTCAAGGAACCATCAAGAACAAGGTCCGGGGAGAGCGGGAGCTTTTCGGCTCTGGAGTGGCGGAGTCCATTCGGCATTTAACTCCGCCGACCGATTTTTGATGGCGGTGCGAGGCACGAATTTGAGGTTGAATTCTCCCGCCCACCGCCCATTTTGCAATCCGCCCTCTACTTCTCGGTTGTGGAGGATCTCTCGCAGAGGGTAGGCCGTGACCACGGTAATTTCCCGTCCTTGGAAGTAATGGCGCAGCTTCCTGGACGCCACCAGATGCGACAAGACATCTTCGAGCTCGCGGTATCGGGTCTCGCCGTCAGGCAAGCACTTTGTCGATGTAGTACATCGCCTCTCGACACCTTCTCTCCGAATCAAGATCGGCCACCACCTCGGGGGTGTGACTATGTCTGAGAACAACACTCACTGGCGCGGGAAACCAACACCGGGAGAGGAGAGGTATCGCTTCAATTCTTCAAATATACAGGCTTCTTCATCCACTCGAAGTGGTTTGTCTTCTTCAGCCTTAAACAGAGGCAAGCTTTTTCTCCCAAATGCAATGAATCGCCCAGGAGGCCAGCGACCGCCAGTAATCGAACTCGCTTGAGTCGTGCGCGGCTTCATATGCTCCATGGTCGATATCTTGTCGTGATTGGCTTCAATGCCCTACCGACACCAGAAGCCCAATAGCTTGCCGGAGGGCACACCGAACACGATTTCTCGTGGTTGAGCTTGAGCAATTCTTCCGAGGTTAGCAAAGGTTTCCTCCGTGTCTTGGATCGATTCTTCACTCTTTTGATCTTCACAACTAAATCATCAACGTAAACCTCAAGATTTCGCCCTATCTGGGGGCGGAAGGTAATGTGCATAGCACGTTGGTAAGTGGAACCAGTATTTTTTAAACCAAAAGCCATTCTTACATAACAGTAGACACCCGTAGGGGTTACAAAAGCGGTCTTCTCTTCATCTTCAAGCCCATGCTAATCTGGTGGTACCCAGAGTAGGCATCCAGGAAGCACAGCAGTTCGCACCCGACCGTGGAGTCAACAATGAGATCGACCCGCGGCAGGGGGTAAGGGTCCTTCGGGCAGGCCTTGTTGAGGTCGGTGAAGTCGACACACATGCGCCATTTCCCGTTGGACTTCTTGACGAGCATAGGGTTGGCGAGCCACTCAGGATGAGAGACCTCCCGGACAATCCCTGCGCTCAACAGCTTCTCTACCTCCTCTCGAATGGCATCTTGGCGCTCGGCGCTGCCTCGACCTTCACGGACCGACGAGCCTCGGGAGCATCGCTAATCGATGCTCGATCACTGGGGCCCCAATCATGTCGGACGGTTGCTAAGCGAACAAGTCGGAGTTAGATCGAGGAAGGTGACGAAGCGTCTTCCTATTTGGCGCCGAGGTTGGCGCCAATGTTGACGATCTTCGGGGTTCGCCCGCCAGTATGATCACCTTAACCTCACCGGCAGAGCCAGTGAGGCACGGTCCCGGCTTGAGGGCTCTCGAGGAAGTGGCGTCTGGCGCCCGACGCAGTGGCACCGGCCAGATCTCGCGACCTTGAAGCAGCAGAAAGCCTCGGCCTTATCCACCTCGATCACAATGGGGCGGCGGCCCCAGATCTTCACCACCATGTACGCATAGTGGGTGGTCGCCATGAATCGGGCCGCCGGCCGGCCGAGTATGGCATTATAGGGAGGTCAAAATCGGCGACTCGAAATCCACCAACTCGGTGCGATAGTTGTCCCTCTCCCGAAAGTGACGGGAGGCGACCGACCGGGGCATCAAACCGACCTCTGGGCTACCCCAAGAAGGGCGAGTGGCGCAGATCCCGCCGGGATCAAGCGCCAGAACACCGAGGAGGACAGAGGTTGATAGAACTCCTCCGCCCACCAAAGACGCTGGTTAGCCGCACGTTCCGAACGGTGGGCGACATTACGACCGGGAGATGCCCCAGGCCGTTGGCGCCCTTGGGATGGTCAGCCTGACTAAAGGTGAGCGTTGCTCGCACCACTTCAAAGATTCGACCGCCCGAGCTTGAGGTGGTGGCACACACTTCCCTCTTCAGCCGTTTGTAAGCGGCGTTGGAGGGGAAGGTGGACGAACCACCATGGATATAGGCCACCACGTGATCGGCCTGCTAGAAGGCCAGCGGGGGATCTTCATCTTGATCACCGTCTGTATGCGCGCCCTGAGCCGCTTCTCCACTATCTTGTCCACGACCCGACGCTTGTTCAGGTCATGGGTATTGGTCTTATGTATCGGGCGAGGGCTCGCCCTCCTTTTGGTCGCGGCGGTCGTTCCCACGACCGCGGCGGTCATCGCGCCGATTGCGGCGATCGTTGCGCCGGTCACGATGGTCGTCACGCCGCTCACGATGGTCGTCACGCCGCTCACGGCGATCATCTCGCCGGTCGCGGCGGTTGCGCTTCCGAGGCACGGGATCTTCTTCGTCGTCGCGCTCGGCGGCCAGGACCTGCCTGGTTTCTCCCGCCTCGCGCTTCCGCGCCTTCTTGCCTGCACGGCCGGAACCCTTCGAGGTCCCGGCCTCGTCCTTGCCTTGGCCACCCTTGGATCGGTGGCTGGCCCCTCGCCTCATGCGGCCGCGACACTTATGTGCGAGGGAGAAGAGCTCTGAGGTGGAGCCGATGGTACGGTGGCCATCTTCTCCTTCATCTTGCGGTCGCAGACGCCTCCTGGCGATGACGACCGATTGCTCGGAGATGTGGGGATTGTGTTGCGGCGATGGCGTAACCGCCGGATGAAGTCGCGGCGACTCCCCTTCTCTGCTCCGAGCGTGGAGGTCGTCCTCCCACGCCGGCGCAAGAAGGAGCCTCGAAAGTTGGCGACGAAGAGGTCGCACAACTTCCCCACGAGTGCACCGATCCTGGGAGATTTAGCACCAGAGCGGCGAGAGCTGTTAAGGCTGTTGGGAGGTAGTTGGTCATGACCTTTTCAGATCCGCCAGCTGCCCGCACCATCGTCGTGTAGATTTGGAGGAACTCCTCCGGGTTGGTGGTGCCGTCATATTTTTCTATGGCACCGGCGGAACTCGTCCGGCCATGCCACGCGGGCGCAGCCGCCGGAGAAGGCTCGCACCGACGCCAGAGGGAGCCGAGCCGCCATCGGGAGCCCGGTCCCGAGACTGCTCATGGGAGCGCGAGGCCGGCGGCCTTGAGAGCTCGGAGGAGGAACCTCCTCCTTGGCGAGAATGAGAGCCACGGGGACTTCATCGTCACCGCTCCTCGCTTATCGTGGCGGCGTTCTTGGTCCGGGGTGGCGCGGCAAAGCATCGAAAGGTCATCACCGCTGCCGGCGGCTCTCGCCAAGATGAGAGCGGAGGTCCCCACGGTTCCTCGGGAACCGGACCCAGATCAGCGTGCCCTTCCTTAACCCCGCCCACCTAGCTGTGGCCTTTCTCGTTAGGGCGGTTGGAGGCCCGAGAGCGCTCAGATGCGCCTTTTAGGCATCAAGGTACGACCGATACGATCGCCGGGAGGCCCTACTTGCCGGGCGCGCCCACGAGGCGGGCGATGTTCGCAGCCACGGAGTGGCCGGAGTCCCGCGAACTCCACCGGAGGGTGGTCCGAAGAGCACGGGCGCGTGCAAGTTCTCGGCGAGGGCCGCCTCCAAGGCCGACTGCGACGACGGGCTGCTCCCCGCTTCAAGGAGCAAGCGGCAATTGCTTGCGTGGGCGGGTGAGACGGTCCCTCAACCGGCGCGATGACCGGAGGCGCTTTGTCGTCGCCGCCTCGCGATATTCTCGATGCCGAATCCGCCATCTTCATATGCACGGGCTTGCCTCTAAATCACGGACGCCGAAGTCCGCCGGGGAGTTAGCCGGGGAAACCAACCACTAGCCCCCTACTCGCGCACTGCCGGCAGATTCCGCTCGACAGTCCCGAGTCTACAGACCGGGTTTGGTTGGTGAGGAGGCGTCTTGGCACTGGCTAAACCTAGAGGGTGAAAACCCTAGAGACTCCCACACGGGAGATTCCGGCGTCTATGAACTAGAGATGACACAAAGATTCTACCTGTGTTTAGGCCCCTTTTGCCTTGGGTAATAGCCTTACTTCTCGCCGATTGACTTATAGAGTGTGCAAAGCTAGTACAAAGCTCTCGTGTTACAAGTTTTCTTAGACTATGTCATGGCTTTTGCTTGCTCGAATGCAACGCTACTCAATGCTCGACCCCTTTCCCATGCAACCGGAGGCCCTTATATAGGCCAAAGCACAGAGTAGGTAAAAAGGAGGGTCATCATGCTTATCTTCATACATTTATTACCCTTCCCGTCTTGTCCTGCTCTCCAAATTTCATTAAATGCCGACGATGGCTTCGCCGTCCGCTCGATGTGACCCCTTCTTGACGGGTTGGTGAGGCGTCGAGGAATGGGCTTGTAGCAGTAAATCCTTGCAGCTGAAGTTCGACACACTGCCTGCCGCCTGCAATCCAGACGACAGAGAAGGAGCTTCGAGGTGAAGCCACCTCGCACCACCTTTTTGTATTGCGGCGGGCGGCAGGCGTGTTTCGCCACCGCCGCCGGTGCCACGTGGACCGATCGCCGGGCGGCGAGCGTGCTTCGCCACGCCGCCGGGCGCCACGTGGACCGACCGCCGGGCGAAGCGAGCGGCGGCGCGCCACTGCCGCCGGGCGCCACGTGGATCGACCGCCGGGCGGCGCAGCGTCTTGCGCGCCACCGCCGCCGGGCGCCATGTGGATCGACCGCCGGGCGAAGCAGGCGTGCTTTCGCCCACCGCCACGGGTGCCACGTGGACTTATCGCCGGGCGGCAGGCGTGTTTCGCCACCGCCGCCGGTGTCGCGTGGACTTATCGCCGGGCGAGCAGGGCGTGCTCGCCCACCTGCTCGCCGGGTGCCACATGGGTCTGTCATGTTGACCGCCGTGTTGACTGCTTTTGTGCGGTGGAGAGGGTACCCCAGCGCAGAGTACGCTGACACTAGCCAATTTCTTTTTTTAGCAACTCTTTATGAGCTTTTACTATATAATAGATTATGGTACCACTAGTTTAAAACCACCATAAAACTAAAATATTTAAGGACAAGCTCCTATGATGTTATGTGCCATCTATCTCCACCCTCCTCCCTTTCCTGTTCACTGCTCCCTCCCACTCACTTAAAAATAAAATGGAAAGTTTCAAATTGGAAATTCTCAATTCAGAAAGTTTGAATCACTTGAAAAATTTTGAATAAGTAAATTTCAACTAAAAAATTCAACTCAAGGAGCTTTCAACATAAAAAATTCAACTCAAGAAAACTCAAGTCGAAAACTTTCAACTCGGGAAATTTCAAACAAAAAGTTTCAAGTGAGAATTTCTAAATGGGATATTTTAAACACTTTTAGATTGAAAATTTTTTATTAAAAAAATTTAGGTTTGAAACATTTGATTTGAAAAAACTTTTGGTTTGAAAAGTTTCGGTTGAAAAACTTTTAGCTACAAAATTTTTTATTAAACAATAGTTCCAAATACTTCTTATTAAAAAAAACTTAGGGAACAATTTGAAAATATTTTATTTGTTTGAAGGATAGGAACAGAGTAGTAAAATGAGATGGAGTTGATTCCGCCAAATATCATGATGATAAAGGCTTTAAGGAGAAATAGATATTGCTACATAAGATAACCAAAGCTTGTCCTCGCTCAGATTAGCACTTGCGAATGGTTGATCGCCAACCAACCAACTTGTCCCAGCAGAAATAGAGCCAATTGTGGCCCCTCCCCCGCTTGCTCCCACATGCAACTAATGTTTTTCTCGAAACTATTGATGTATTTGACTCGTATGTTTTTATTTTATTCATTTTTAGCTCCCTTGCTGACTTATTTGCAAGATTTACCCCCTACGGGGCTATTTCCGCTCCACCGTAGCGTGGAATTGAGTTTGCCATGCCACCGGCCAACGGGAAAAGAGCAGCACGGGAAATTGTACCAATGCCACGCTAGGGGTGCGTGGCAAATATTTGCTACAACAGAGCTACATGAAAAAGAAATGCTGCGCCAACTTTCTGCTGGGAAAAAAGAACTGGTGGCCGCCACGGTGTGGTAGCGCAGCAAAATGCCCTCTCATTTTTTTAAGAATTAATTATTTTTATCTAACAAGAGTGTTTTTTTGAATAGTTGATGTATTTGGCTGCTATTTTTTGTTTTTGACTGTCATGTTGATGCATTTACAAGTATGACCCCTAGAAGATAAACATCACTAAAATGACAACTATACTACAACAATCATTTACATAAATTATAGAACTGGGCTTTTTTTTGCAAATCAGTTATTTTTGTGGAAACCTAGTGACGGCAACACGTAAAATTACAAATGACAAATGTACGAAACATTTAACACCGCGTTACACGGATTGCATGGCGCATATGGTTCAATGCAAATGGTGGCACTAACAGACAATGTGCATAAGTACATATGTTCACTTTTTTGAACTGAAAACAGGGTAGCACGGCATAGGTTTGAAATCATAAGGAATAATTCAGAATAGTGATGATTACTATTGGTGGAAATAGAACAAAGATATGGAGTATATGGCTCATATGGAAGAAAATAACATAGAAGGACGTAGAAAACAATGAGAGGAAATATACATATAAATATTAGGGTACATAGTATGACATTGAAATATTATGGTAGTACATAGCATGACATAGGAAATGACATAGTTGACATACAAAATGACGAAAGAGACATGGTGCGACAGCAGGGACAAACCACGAACAGACACTATGGTTAAGGTACATACGCATATTTTGGAAATGAAAAGTTATACTTGGTGGCATAGACCCTATGTGGAAGGATCCATCGGTGCCTTCCCCTTTGATTGCGCAAGGTGTGATGCCTTGGCTTTCCTCGAGTTACTCCAGTAGACATCCACCCAATAGTAGTCTTCAGACGTGATCTTAGGCTCCTCCCACACATGTGCGCATTTCTCATCGGCTATTTCATTCATCTTCTGCCGATGTGTCTTAAGCTCCTCCTATACCTTCCAAAAATGTGCTTCGTCAAGGCGATAGCGCGGTGTCTTTAGTTTGTTTTCCTTGGCCTGAAGCTCAGGCTTCCAACATTTGTATCGCTTGGGTGCTATAGGGTAGTTCATCCAGTGATTCTTTTCGTAAAACACCCTATCATACTTGTTTGGCCCATCAATCCACTAAAAAAAGAAGCATTTTATAGGTTCCTGGGATTATGCATCGATAAAGTTAGAGCTTGGGGGAAAGACAACATGCATAACAGAATGTAACTGCTTGTCATTAACTTACAAGGATCTCGCTGTACCTGTGGAAAGTGCGGTCGGTGGTCTCTACATGCTCAGACTGCTTGATCCATGCTAGGAGACTACAGTAGCAGTTTGGATGAGGAAACTCTAGAGGCACAGGTGCATCCTTGCAAGACCAATCAAGGTAGGATATTACCTTCTCAAGATACCTCCTCTGCTTGCGAAGAAGCTCCGTGTAGCAGACATCGGCAACCCCGACGTTGTAGAGGAGTGTTGGGTATGGCGCTAGCATAGATGGAGTGTTTGTGGTGAAGGTTGGGCTTGTGAAGAAGTGCTGTCTGGGTCGCTGGTGGTTTTATAAAAAGTGTGTAGTTGATGCAAGGCCGATACAATGTGGGGTAGCGTGTCCTCACTTTGGTCTAACAAAGTTGGTGGCAGCACATTGTAACTTTGGTTTAAGAAAGCGGGTTGCAGCGTGTTGCTAAATTAGTTTGACAAAGCAATAGCCAGTGTGTTGTCACTTCGCTCTAAGAAAGCGGGGGCAGTGTGTTGTCATATCGAGCTGATAAAGCAATAGCCAGTGTGTTGTCACTTCACACTGAGAAAGCTCAAGAAGCATGTTGCCACTTCGCTCCGAGAAAGCGGAGCTGGGCAGCGTGTTGTCAAGTCTGGTTGACAAAGCGTTAGTCAGTGTGTGGTCACTTGGCTCTAAGGAAGTGGAGGCAGCGTGTTGTTATATTGTGCTAACGAAGTGAGTTTGGACGGAAGCAATAAATTTGTTACTTCGTAGATATGCTAGACACGGGTGACAGACTAAGCATTAATTGAGTGTGTTTAGCTTTAAGAAACTAGTGGACTCATCCATGGAATCTTAGCAAGTTCGTTGTTAATAGGATTGTTAACTTGTGTATTATAATATGTGAAGATTTATCAATCTGAGGCTTTATTGATGCACTGTGTGTTTTAAGCTGCATGACAGCAATCATAAACATGAAATAGATAGTACCACATATTCGTTAAACAGCATGGAGGCAAACATAAAGATCAACTAGATACATGGTTCATATACCACTTGAAATGAAATACATAACCAACTTAGTCTCCTTTGCATAAACTAATTATTGCACAAATATAGTAGAAAGTACAACAACGATACATACACATAAAATCTTCTCAAACCACTTGATATGATCTAAAATATGATCCATCTTCAGCACAAGCATGTTCAGCCTCTGCTCCAGCGTAGGGTCCATCGTCTGCTCCAAGCCAGGCTGCATCATTTGCCCTACCGTGGTCCCAATGTGCTCCAATGTTTTATCCATAGTGTCTGTCCACTGAAAATATTGGTATTCTCCAACCCACATTACCATGTCAACAAGCATTGAGGCAACGAAAAGAAAGAAGAGATTTGTACAAATAGACAACTCGAGCTGCAAAATAATTGTCAAAACCGAAAGAATCTGAACTAAATTTGTTCTTACAGAGAAAAAAAGGATATTTGTTAAACACCCACAAAAAAAGGATATTTGTAAAACACCCACCCACTATTTCCCTCAGTATTGGCGTAGAACACATTAGCTTACACACGACAGTTAGGGCAATCGACCCGCTTGGCAGTAGTAAGCCCAAGGGCTCTCTGATTCCCCAAGCTCAACATTTGAGACATGCCCTTCACAGAACTAGAGGAGAGAAGAGATGGGATGAGAAAGAGGATATCCTGAAGATGATGGCAGGAGGCCTACTTATTGCCTGGTGTGAGGAATTCGCTCGTACTTTTAATTCACGGTCTGCTTTTAGGAGTCATCCTGAACCAAGCAATCCTCACACATTTCACAGTTGAAGCATGATCATGGGGCTGGTGCTTCAACTTGGGTTAATGTTAGTCCCAAAGATGCTTGTGTTCCAACTCTAGTTAATAATAGTCCCCAAGGCGCAGGTGCTACAACTCGAGTTAATGTTAGTCCCCAAGGTACCAGATGAAATGGTTGGTCGATCTGCAAGTGTATTGTTAGGAAGTGAAAGGATCGAGATGTCGCCTAGAGGGGGGTGAATAGGCGTTTCAAAATTTAAATTTAAATTGCAGCGGAAACTAACTGTTCGGAGTATCCAAAATAGGCTTTGGACTGTCCAAGTGGTTCGGATAGTCCGAAGGTTAGTTCAGATAGTCCGAATGCTTCTGAGCACACAACTCGTAAAAAGTAGATCTAGGCTATTTGGAGGAGAGTAGATGCACCAAATGAAATTTGTTAGCCTAGAATACCTACAGGAGCTGAATAACCACCAATAAACTTCATTCAAAGTAGATCACCAAGTGTATCGCCAAGATTTGAATCAAACCCAACAATGGTGAAATAGAAATCGAAGAAACGAAGCCAAAAGCTCAAAGATTTTTCACCCGAAGTTCAGATCCTTGAGGGGATCCTACGTCTCCATTGAGGCGGCACCAAGCCGGGGTCTCTTTCAACCCTAATCCTCCCAGTGTTGCACAAAGCACTCACTGATTTCTTTCTTGAATCCTTCCCTTTCGGAGGTGGATCCAATCTTCAGAAACTTCCGATGGCTCTCTACACCAAGCTTGAGAGCTCAACGGCAACTCCTAGCTGTCTAGGAGTCCTCAACCTCCAAAAGTAAAAGATTGGCGAGAAATCCGCGAGAGAATGAACTCGGTGCTCAAGATGGATATAGGACTCTTCAATCTCTCAATCTTTCTTCTCACTCTCCCTCTATTGATTAAAGACTCAAAGCTCAAAAGGGGAGTGAATGCTAGAGCTCAAGAGGATGAGGAAGTGCAATAAATTTTTGGAATGAAGTACTGTGTTGGTAGGTGAGATGGGAGAGGCATTTATAGCACTCCCAAAACTAGCCGTTTTAACTCAGCCCCGAGTCAGTTCGGACAGTCCGAACATTTGTTCGGATAGTCCGAACAGATTGAATAACGAGTGACAGAGCGACCTAGCTCAGATAGTCCGAACATTTATTCGGATAGTCCGAAGTGTTCGGATACTCCGAGTGTTCAGATATTCCAAAGAAATCTTCGGACAGTCCGAATAGGACTTAGCTCGAAATTGATAATTTCTAATTCTAACAGAGAGGGTCCACTCGGATACTCCGAAGATATTTTGGACATTCCGAATGGAGATTTTTCAGAATTAACAGATAGGGTCTATTCGGACATTCCGAACTCAAGCTCGGATACTCCGAATGAATTTGAGCAAAATGCTTCTAAGACTCGATATTTTGACCCTTTTGACAACTAGGATCCATCATTGAGCACATAGAGTCATTCTAAAGCTATTTCTCATCATATCTCTCTTTATAGTACGGTTATCCTTAGACTCAAATAAAAAATAAAATACATGCACAATATTAAGTCTAAAAACGCCTTTTTCTCATTTATTTTGAGGGTGACCCTTTGCTTCGAGACTTTATCACCGGATGCGATAATTTGCTAACACAGCTTACAAATCTCATTAGTCGCTTAATCCTGTTGTCATTATTCACCAAAATCTTTAAAGGGCCTAGATGCACTTTCAGGAAGTCTAGAAAGTTAACAATCAAAAGAGCATTCCATCCAGCACCTCAGGGACTAATATTAACTGGAGTTGTAGCACCAACGCTTTTAGGGACTATTATTAATTGGAGTTAGTACACCAACACCTTAGGGGCTAATATTAACTAGAGTCGAAGTACTAGCCCCATGACCATGCTTTGAGTATGAAATGCACAAGGATTGCTATCGAATTCCTCGTGCCTTACACCTTTATTTTACGTACTAATGGAGCAATACTATTATACTACCAAAACATTATTATTTATGCCTTCACATTAACATTGTCCTATTTGTGCCAAAACTATATTCACATTACATGCTAGTTGTACAGCATTATTTACACCTTCTGCCGTTAATGCATGAGCTAATTGTAGTAAAACTGTCATATTTTGTACCACTAAATATACTAATTACACAAATCGTACTGATATCACACTTACATCAATAATTACATAAAATGCAACAAACATAGTACCTTTTGGAAGATTAGCTCCAAAATAGGATACCGAATCAATTGCTCTGAATTATGAGCCCCGACTAATATTACAATGACATAAAGCCATTATTTACACCATATACTGTTATTTCATGTACACCTAATTATACTAATGTTGTTGTTGCATGCAGTATTACCATTATTTTATGTACTACTAATTGCACTAACATCACACCAAGTATACAACAATAACAACATTATTTACGTATTGTATCATCAATTCCTGTGCTACTCATTACACTACTACTGCCATTTTATCTACTGCATATTATAGAATTACTGTTATTTTATGTACTGCTCATAAACTAATACCATAGTTTTATATATTACTATTTACACTTACCTTCCTGAAGCTTAACCGAAGATTACAAAAGCCCGAACAACGTACAAACTAATCTTCCTGGATATTATCTACAAAAAAGGCTCTCGAATCAAATGCTAGAAAAAATGAACTCCGAATAAATTCCTAAAAAAATGAACACTTCATAAATTCCTCCTAAGTATAATTCCAAATTTCCTCTTCCACCTCTTTTTTCCCCTTCTTTCCCACGTCTCCTCTTTTCTACCACTCGATTTCCTCACTCATTGAGACGTTGCCAAACTCCATCTGCTTTGTTTCCCTTATCGAAGCGAATGCCTGATGCAAACCATCAGAGGGAGTCCTAATTTATGGCTCCCTCCTGAATGCACACACACGGGAGACACAAACGTTGATCGGCTCGTCGATGGGACAAAGCGAGATGATGTAAATGCCAGCCGCGCAGAAGGCCACAACGTCGGATACCACGGGCGCCAGCCCCTCTAGTGCTCCCCACGTGCGCAAACAGCTGACCTATCCATTGTGTCACTGCCAACGTTGCCACACCGTTGGAATCTTCAATCCCGTAACTGGGCTGTGCGGAAAAAATTTTTAGCTGCCTTGGTACACGAAAAAGGCAACTCTAGCGCCTCAATCGTGCGAAAAATGCCTGCACTAGTGTCCCATCACACGTTACCTTTCCCGTTCAGTTGTGGATCGAAATCCAGCGCAGCACAAGTACGGAAAAGAAGATTTTCGTGTGAGCCAAGCGCAGAAGTTCCCGCGCTACTGATCCGTTGAATTTTGCGACGTGTCTAACGCTGGTCATTTCACGCTCGTGTAGAGAGCTATATCTACAACTTCATCATCAGGAGAGTCGTATTCGAAAAAAATACCACACGATCAGTATAGTAAAAAATTCACTTTCTGATCCTAACGACCATGACCACCGTCACCGCCTCCGCCATGTAGAGCCGAGTCCTGTAACGGGCATACGGGCGCGGGACGTGAAAAACCCACCCGCGCCCGGTCCGGAGATGGCGGCAACCCACGCAGCGGCGTAGGCGCCAACCAACGGGCAGTGCCGCATCGGCATACATGCCAAAAGCGCCGCGCGGCCACGTGCTGCGGCCAAGGGAGGCGGCCCGCAGTCAGCGACGGCCGTTTTCGGAGCGGGCGCGCGGGCGGCGCCAGCGCTTGCTTGACCTGCCACGTTTGGCTGTCGCCGCGCGTCTCGGCACGTGAAGGGCAGCATCGTTGCAACGAACGATGGCCGGCTCGGCGCGGCGGAAGCGGTGCTGATTTGTGTTGTGTGTGAGCGTGAGTGCGTGACTTTGACCTGCCATTAGGCTGTCGAGCGCCGCCGTCTGTTTTTCTGCCACGCGTTGTCCGAGTCGACGTTCCGTAAGCGCCGCGCGGGGCACGGCACGTGAGCGCGATCAGATCTCTGCCCGCCGATCACGGGAGGCGAGGGCAGTATATTACTCTTATATTTCAGATATAGGTGTAGTTAACTTCGAAAATTTAATTATCAACATGTTTTTACATATTTAAGTTGGAAATATGAAAATTACATGGTAGATTTACCTCTAAAAGAACTTTCATAATATTATAATTTTATTAGGTTTTATAAATATATTAAAATAAAGATTAGCGATCAAAGCTGTTTGGTACAGACTATATTGATATCTAAATCGATAACTATTTTAGATCTGGGGAGTAACTGCTAACGGATCAGAGGCCCGTGAAACCAAAACTTCACCCATTCGCGATTAACTTGGCATGGGAAGCGTGTGTGTGTGTGACGAAGTGAAGCAGCTTAACATCTGCTATATATCTTTGTCAGTTAGCACGAGAACCTGAGAAGGAAGCAGCGCACGTAAGCCCAATTTCGTTTCCTTGCTGTGTTTCACATGGCATGTGTGGATGAGTACTGACTAGGTGACTGTGAGCCACGAATGGACATGGTTGGACAACGTTCAGTCGTTCACTCCAATTTTTTTCTTATCAGTGTATGTCTATAGGAGACCGTAGCTCGCATAGATTTGTACTAGTATATCGAAACCTTCTCTTTTAAAAAAAGTACATAGAACTATCAATGTTCAGGATGTATCTACAAGTTCAAAACCTTGCATATATACTCATTGTAATTTAAAAAAGTCGAGATTTTTTTTCTAGATTTCAATAGAAAGTGAATTTTTTCCGGAAAAATTTTTACATTCCAGATGGGCGTAAAGAGGGGTAAACAAGCCAATAGCGCGGCCTTTCTGCCTGACTGAAGGCCCATCTAACCCTTGGACCATATGACAAGGCCGCATCCATACCAGCAGCCTGTTAGTCCTGGTGCGCAGGATAACAACGGCCTGTAGGACCATGCCTACGATAATGAAATTTATATGTAGCCCACTTATATACTCTGTGTAGGTAACGTGTTGGTCCGCGCATCTGCAAGACTAGCCTTTTTTTTAATTATTATAAAAGATAAACTTAAGCTCGTATATTTTTTGTCGTTACTTTTGGGACAGATTATGGAAAAACTGACAAAGACTAGGCTCAGCTTTTTTTTTTTAAAAAAAAATCAGTATGGGCTTCTTTAGGAGAATGGAAGGCCGAGCTTTTGCTGTAAAGTCAAAAGTTTCGCTATTTCAAAGGGTGCTAGCCCATTTATTGTTTTTGACTCTGCACATGTACCAGTATACCTTCTTTTTCCTCGCCGTTACTAGTAGTATGCTAGCAGTAGCACATTATCAGCTCAAAAAAAAAGTAGTACCACATTACATGTCTACAAGCATAAGATCCAAAAGCAAGAAGCCGCCCATGATATACATACAATACGGAGCAGTAGCCAGCTGCTTTTTGCACATGAACCTGGTCGTAGGGGATGTACTAGGTCGATGAAAGGAAAGGTAAGGTGGTGGTGTGGCACTCGCACATGAGGCCGGGGCATAGAGACAAGGCCTCCTGTCCGTCTTCCGAACAACAGCACAAGCGCACGCGTTATGGCATTCATGGAATCATGGTCGTCCCTGCAAGATTTCCACCCTTCCACTCCTCACACCAAACGGCAAGCCAGCTCTAAGCTTGCCAGTTTCCCCTGCGCAGTGGTTATAAATCACACAACCCACTCATCAGTCATCAACGCAATCACTCGACTGGCGTGTGTAGCGTTGCAGCTTCACTTCAGTACTGTCCATTTAGCTGTGCCAAAGATCACTTACTCGACAAATTAAGAACAAGAGAAGACGAGGGCTCTCCTGACCCTCTTCCCGGTTGCTGCATAACAGGATCTCACAGTGGCTGCAGCCTGCAGGTAAACTAGCCGGACACACTCCTTCATACTTTGCTAGTGAGCAAGAATTGTAGGACATTAATTGATGGGTGGGTGCAGATGGATGGCGTTGTTCCGGACAGCGTGTGCGACGGCAAGTGCCAGAGGCTGTGCTCGCTGAAGGTGGCCGTGCGGTGCATGGGCCTGTGCAAGATGTGCTGCGGCAAGTGTAACGACAGCGTGCCGTCGGGGCCGTACGCGAGCAAGGACGAGTGCCCGTGCAACAGGTACAGGGACATGAACACCCCCCCAAGAGCGGGCGCCCCAAGTGCCCCTAGGTTAGGAATTGTCGGTGGCTGGCTCATCCTCAGGTGCTGTTTGTTGCCTGTGAGCGTGATGAATCGTGTGCGTGGGTGATTCGTCTATGGAGGACAGGTTCAGTCCCAACAGTCCGATCAAACCGACGAATAGTCTGATCGTCTTTTTTTATTTAACTGTTTATATACAACTGTTTAAGTTGCAGTTCAAATATAACTGTATTGGATCTCTTTCCGGCTATGAATGTGTTATGCTCGAAAGTCAAACCTCAAGGTAGTCCTTTTTTTTTTAAAACCATTCAAAACAAACCTCGAGGTAGTCTTTGTAGTTTGTTCTCGGATTGATTTGCACCGGATTACAGAATAAAAACTAAAAGGTATTGCACGCGTTTCATGTTTTCGTAAGGAAAGCTTACACGGAAGCACTACTTTGACGATCGTGCGGAACTAGGAAATCAATCTCCTAGGAACCAACCATTCAGCAGATCACTTGTACAAATGTGATCCTGTGTTATGAAACAATCAACGGCAGCGGACATGCAGCTTATGGTAGAGTTTGTCCAGTTGTCTCTACTTTCTTAGTCCTACACGCTGAGGTGGATTGAGCCGGGGCTAGAGCACATCCTACTTCCGATGAAACCATAGATACCCTTAGCACCTCCTGTTTACCGTGGGATGCCACCGTGCCATAGAAGCTTTAAACCAGTCAAGAAGATCGGAGTTTAGCACCTCCTAAATACACGCCTAATGATGTCGTGGAGCAGACACTGCTTCTCCTGCCGGTAGCACTCTCGTTTCTTGCTTGTTAATACAAGTATATGTAGTAATTAACGTCGGTCCCGTGTCAAAATAAAACTTGAACAAAGGGATCGTTGTGGACACGCTGCCAATCCGACACCCAGTCGGCCAGTCCATTCGTTGAAATGTTGGGATACAAACAGTCGATGGCATTATCTGATCCAGCAGAATCATGCACATGGATCGACGCACACTAAAGCTGACTGTGATGCGGGCAGCCAGAAGATCAAGTCGGCAATATTATTATGAATTCGTTAGACAGATCACAGATGTGTCAGTGTATTGAAGCCGACACTGCAAAACGATGCAAGCGTGCCAAGATCTATAACCTGCCTTCGTCTCCTTGAGTCACAACTCACAGCTCAGCTTTGCTCAGGAAGAAGCTCACAAGCCACAACACGATCTGTTACGATGCTTAGAGCAACGCACCTCGCTTTCAGGTTTCTCTTTGTGTCCTTTCTACTGTTTCCAGAGCAATTATTTGTTGCTGCAGCAAACACGTTCGGTTTCTGCTTGTGATATGCGTGCTTCTTGGAAAAAAAAAGCACTAAGTTTTGCGGATGCGTTGTTGTAACTTGTGAATGCAGGAGGGAGAAGAGTAGAGGTCCGGGAACCTTATGTGGCTTGGCCAGTCACTTCTCGACGGCGTCGAGCTGCCAGAGGTTAACCGGCAAGGTCGCTGTCATCACCGGCGCGGCCAGCGGCATCGGGAGGGCGACGGCCGATGAGTTCATACGGAACGGCGCCAAGGTCATCCTCGCTGACGTGCAAGACGATCTCGGCCGCTCCGTCGCGGCCGAGCTCGGCCCGGACGCGGTCTACACCCGCTGCGACGTCACCGACGAGGCGCAGATCGCCGCGGCGGTCGACCTCGCCGTCGAGCGCCACGGCCGCCTGGACGTTTTGTACAGCAACGCCGGCGTCTCCGGGTCCTCGGCGCCGGCGCCCCTCGCCTCGCTGGACATCGCCGACTTCGACCGGGTCATGGCGACCAACGCCCGCTCCACGGTCGCGGGAGTGAAGCACGCCGCGCGCGTCATGGTGCCCCGGCGCAGCGGGTGCATCCTCTGCACGGGGAGCACCACGGGCATGCTTGGCGGGCTGGCGGCCCTCCCGTACAGCCTCTCGAAGGCGACGGTGGTCGGCGTGGTGCGTTTGGTGGCGGGCGAGCTGGCGCGCGCCGGCGTGCGCGTGAACGCCATCTCTCCGCATGCCATCGCAACGCCGCTGCTGGTTCGCTCGCTGGCGAGGATGCACCCCGGGGTCGGCGACGAGGAGCTGAAGCGGATGGTGGAGAATGGCACGAACGAGTTCCAAGGGGCGATGCTGGAGCCCGAGGACGTGGCGAGGGCGGCCGTCTATCTGGCGTCCGACGAGGGCAAGTACGTCACCGGGCATAACCTCGTGGTGGACTGCGGATTCACGGCCTGGAAGCGAATCAACATACCGGCGACGAGCCGAGGAGCTAGTTCGGACGTGGCTCCCCATGTTCTCCCGTCCCGGGATTAAATCAATAAACGTGCCGTTCCGTTGATGGAACGTGCCTCTTGGCAAAATGCACATCAGCACATGTACCCTCAAGGAATGAAATGTAGAAGAAATCTTGGTCAGTTCTGATTTCTGAAAGCAATCTTTGTCCTCTAAGAAAAATAAAGAACAAGTTCTTGGTCAGTTCAGAACACTACTAAAACAGTAGCAAAAGAAGTACCTAGAAAGATGACCAAGAATATCCTCAACCAGAACAGCACGCCTCCCTCAGCACTTATCAAATAGATATTACAACATTCCGTCCACGAGTGTGCTTTGTGTCTGCTCTATTCTATTTAATCTACATTACATGAACAAAACCTTCTTCTACAGTAAGCCACAAGAGGAAGCTCTGGATCTGAATCGCTAGATAGTTTATGAACAAAGGCTAAGTTTTGAATCGAGAAGTTATGTAATCTTGTCCTTCTTCTGTAAGCTTGTAGCATGTGTTACATACAAAGAAAAAGGGCTACTTCAATAGCACATGCGCACCACTGCAATATGGTAGCCCGCACGACGGTATCTCTACCAAAGAATCACCTATACGTTGCTCAGTCGAACAGTTGCAAATTATAGCGGTTGTAGTTCTTGCTCAGGAACCACTGAATCCACAGGCCTATATGCAGCTTGACCTCTAAATTTCTTTCTCCAGACATATAGTACTAAAAAGGCCGATAAAGTCAGCAAAATAACTAGTAAAATTCCAAGCAGTATTGAGACTACATGTTCTTGAAACCATGACCTGTACCAAAAGTAAATGGAAGTCAAATGAAAGTTCTCTAGCACTATCAAAACACCCTGATGGACAGATTGCTAATGCAGAAGAAAACTGCGGTTCAGGAGCACAAAGAAAAGTTATAACTAGATACATGGCTAACTGGAAACCTTCAACACCTAAATCCTTCACACATACTAAATTTATGCATTTATGCCGTTTCGGTTATTCCTTAAATAAATAATAAGGATTTTCTGTTAGATGCACAATTCCTTCTCAAACAACTTCATCAGGAATTCAGGTTTTCCATGTTAGCATGCAACCATAATCCATATTGCATAATAAAACTATGCACTAGAGCTATTTTCCAAGAAGAGAAAAACAATTAAAAAAAGATAATAAAGGCACGGATCAGTGTGATCATGGCTACAATGTAGTATTAAAATATGAAAGCTGATATATACATTATCAATAATTTGTTTGTCAACTTTCCATTGTGTGCTTCATATAACAAAATAAGCGAAACAAAAGAGAATATTTTGTATTTCTTTCTGACTTTTTAAACCTTTGCAATTAGATGTTAAAGAGATCTTGCCCAGGTCATTTTAGAGGTGAAGCTAATTTTTTTCTTCTAAAATAAATAAATCCTTCTGGAGGAAGAGGTATGCCTCAATGAGAAAATGAGAATGATTTAATACACGATATGAACAGTACAATCTTTTAACTTATGATATGCATTCCTCACCTTCTAGATAAAGGTTGCACATTCCATTCGAGTAACTTATAGCTGCCAAGATTTTCAGGCAACTGAACATGATGTTGAGTTAACCGATAAATGATACCCTATCATATGCCAATGCAATAAATTAATCATTTGTTAAAAAAATTGAAATAGTCCTTATAGGTGCAAGAGTGGATGCTACCATAGCTGTTGCATTAGACATAGAATTAGCAGATCCGGCTGGGAAAATACCCCATCTGATTAGAGTAGCGTTTCCTTGGCTTGTAATGTTCATAAGTCGAACCTGCAAAACTCAAAGAGCAATTTCAGCCCAATCACCATAAAGCATGCTTTTAAAGAGCTATTAAGGGCAGTTCAAAATGGATTAAATGATAGCAAGAACAGTTGTTCGCACTCCTGACTGGAAAAGCATCAGTCTTCAAACATAACCAGAACAATCATAAAAGTCACAAGCTATGCTCCATCCTTACCTGACGGAAGTCAATATCCAGCTCTTTAGCTAGAAGCTCAGCTAGCTCATGCAGGCGAGGTTTCAGGTTTGGATAGGTAACATTTATGGACATATCAACAGTGATGAGACCAACATCAAATTCTGCAAGCAGAAGACCAACAGATATGACAAATCATGTCTATCAGCACATAAAATAAAGATAGAAATAGTGTGCACTAACTAAAAATGAACAGACATGTTTAAGGAGGCAAGAACCTGGCAAACCACTAGGAGCAGGAGCTGGTGACATGTCTCCTTCCGAACCTGGATTACTTGAAGGTGCTGGTGAAGGAGCTCTACTAATATGAAGCCTCTCCCACAACTCCGAACAGTTAGTTTTCCAAAAGCCAATCTTTTCATTGTGACGGTCGTAGGTTACAAGAGTATTACGAACAATGATTCCTGCCAGTAAAGATCACATTACTTTAGCCATTCACAAGGGCAAGATTTCCAAATAGGCAAATACAAAGAACCATGCAAACTATGTTAGCATGTTCATATTGATTCAAATACCATCAAGCTTAAATATTCATGATACAAACAAATAGACATATCTATAAATATTGCTTTACTTTGACTTTTGAGAGAATGAAAGGATCCTTATCACTTCAGACAAAATGGCAATAGACAAGAGAATAAAATGATATACTAGTACACTGACAAACAGACAGGTAAGCTCTATTCTATAGGCAACAGAAGAAAAAATATACAGAGTAAGCTTCATCTGTAGGGTCAACTTTTGCCTGATTATTACTCCATAAACACATGGCTCTACGTTGGCTGAAATCTGGAACAATGAGACTCTTATGGTTACCTGTTTTGGTTTCTTTGTGAACAACTAATAACTTGAGACAAATAATGACCTGTTCATTTTTATTTGATAAAATAGGAATTTATCCATTCTTATTCATAAAAGGAGGGTAAGGTGCATCTATGGTCATCAGGTTTTATGCTAGAAATTTCATGCTTGCACAGGTAGGCTATTTAATTGACTAAGTGAGGTAAAAAAAAACTGCTAATGATGGAAAAAAAAGCTATACTGACAGTGAATAATCAACCATCTCAAAAAGTTCAAATTAGGAAAACACATCTAACTGAAAAAATAAGGATACAATATGTTAAATAGCCAACTTAGGATAATGAGTGTTGAGAGAGTGTAATGCAAATTTTCCAAGTTCCTCCTGAAGTTGAATGTCTTACCCCCTAATAGTGTTGTTGGATCTTTCCCATTTTGGAACACGCCCAAGCAATAAGCCCCTTCAACTTTGGAGTGCTTTATTTCAAGATTGGAGAGCAGACAAAACATCAGCAGACAGCCAGACAGCACCAACAGGCAAAGTAAGCAAATGTTAATCTTAATTCATTAAAAAAGGTCCAATTTCGCAATTTCTCCTACCCGGAATAAATAATTTTCAGGTGAAAGTGAGAGCTTCTGTCCATTTCCAAATACCATGTCAACACCTGGAAATACCTCTGATAGTTGAGAGACGTTCCTGAAAATAAAGTGACAAATATTAAAGTTCCCAATGAATATTACAGAGAACATTAGAAGAATGTTGAGAATGAAAGAATTTGTTATTATCACTAGAAAATCACCTTCCAGCACCTGCAAAGCAGATGTCCTTGTAATTTGGGTCAGGACCACGGATTTTCTTGAGAGGATGCACTTTGCTCGCCACCTATTAACGAGAACATAGTAATTATGTCATACTTTTCCAGCAGTAGAACCACCCGTTTTCCATTTCCAAAAAAGTAGATGTAAGACCGACATAAAAACATTTAGCTTCCATGACATATAGGAACAAAATGAAATATCCGTGCACAGGTGCGCTGGTGTTCCTTGTACGCTAGAAAAAAAATTGCAAAGCAGCAACCAAGAGAATGGAAGGAGAAAAGGTGACAGACAGACAGTCTAGTAGGCATATAAAAGCAGATGGTGCCAAAATAGGAGTAACGCTCCCTTTATCAAAAGCACTAGACACTCACTTAGTAGTCATCAAGATGGTTAACTTCCTTTACGCAAGGCTCAAAAGTTACAAAATGGCAGGTGTGCCATTTAATTCCTCATTGGCATCTGAAACTAAACAGATCCCATCTTTTTGACAAGGTAAATTGCAAAAGCATGAATCCAAGCAAATATATTCTATATAAAGGGAACATAACTATAACAGAACAAATATCCTACAAAATGGTAAAAGCAATTGAAAAATGGAATGGAGGTCGGGGATAAAATCATTTCATAACTTACAGCATCTTTAAAAGCTACAAAAGCTTGTTCTGGCAGGTATGCATACGTTGTTCCACTATCCAAGACAGTCCCATGTTTACTGTTGAAGATCCTAGGGTCCAGCCGCAATGCCTTTCCCGCAACATGTATCTCCTTTAACTCAATGTTGTAATATGGGCTGTTGCCATTCCAAAATTAATCAATAAGGAGATGTATTAAAAGAACAATAGAAGAAACCCACCAACCCATTCTCCAAACACAAGAAAACCCCCCAACCCATTCTCCAAACACAAGAACAAAAATCCCCTATTGATGTGCAGAACTACTAATAGTACCTGCGAACAGGGTCTGAATGTGAGAAAACCATATCAGGAGGAGCAGGCATTCCACCAAGTACCATAGCACCACCACCAATATCCATTCCACCATAGCACAGAGAGAATGAATCACTTATGACGCTCTTATCAACAAGCTGATCCATTATGCTAAGTTGACCACGGCCCAGCCCCATTATGCCATCAGCATGCTGGCTGAACAAATCTCCAGTTTCAGAATTTTCACAGCCAAAAACAGCACGCTGTGGCTTAAGTTCACTATCTCTGCCAAACGACACAATGTCCTCACCAAGCACCCCACTGCTGGAGCTCATTTCAGCATACTGCCTCTCGTAAGTGCATTGATTCTTGTCATTATCACAAGTGCAATCAACATTGCATTTTACTCGTGAATATGTACTGGAGAGATCAGGTTGAAATCTTGGATCCTGCATCAAGCCAAACTTCAGTGCATATTACAGGAATTTGGTATTACCAAAATTTGTTTTGATAACAAATTTGTCTTACTAAACCTTACCAAAATTTGGTCACTAAATTGGTTACCAATGTTTTGGCTAAAGATTGGCAGGAAAATGAACTAGAGAACCAAGGGATAAGAGAATCTTACCAAAATTTGGTAGCAAACCAAATGCTTGCCAAATTTGGTCAACGCTATCAAATTTTGGTAAGGCAAACATTGGTAACCATTGGAAGCAAACCAAACAGACCTTATCCTTGAAACTAAAAAAGAAAATTCCAAGCAGATGTAACAGTGATCTCCTAGACCAATACAGTGCTATTTCTTCCTCCATGACATGATGTGTATGGTGGCATGCACATCTTTATGTATTTTGGAATATAAGATGGATCACAATAGAGAAATCCATGCTGTAAGGTTGCTCCACTTTTTGTACATATATTAAAAGAAATAAAATCCACTTAACACTAGTACTTTAAATGTGTCCTCATGGATACTAGGTGATTCAGTCAGCAAAACACAAGAATGAATAAGTAAAGGTGACGATACAGCAACAGTGATATCTGGATAAATCACAAGCCATCATTAGATTGATAGAGATGCATCAAGAGGACTTTACCAAGCCAAAAAAGAATAATCTAGGTTTCTTTTATGAATCTGATTAGGGCACTCAGTTCAGTTGAAACTATACTATTTACCAACAGTAGTAACAAAAGCCAAGTATGTTTGTCTTCAGTGTTTCTTTACATAAGATGCTGGCTGACATCCATGCAGCTAGCGACAAGACTTCAAAGGCCAAGTATCTGTTGTCTTAGTGTTTATTCAGATTTCACTTATGCCACCATATGTTGGCTGACATCACATTACCAATGGAAAATTTCCAAACTACTCGAGTTATACAAGACAACAGTCTTCTGGCTAGCCATGCAAATAGTGGCCCAAAAGAAATCTGGGCACGTACTAGAAAGAGGTTAAAAGAGTGGAAATCATTTTTTCATTGTGTAGAGATGTATTTTTATGTAAATCGTAAGCTTCTACATTCCGATAATGACAGCATGTATCCAGAACTGAGGAAGGCAGAGGAATACTATATCCGGAACTGAGGATGGGTTTGGTCTGTGTCCAAACAAGTACCAGGCTAAATTATTGGCACTACTAACACATTGGCCTGACCAAGCCAAACACCTGCCAATTGTTGGCGAGAGCCATGGGACCCACTTGACATAGAAAGAAAATTAAGGAGAGTTAGCTAACACTTGTTGATGATCAAAACCAAGGCCAATGGTTTGGAATCTAATGGAGCAAAATTTGGCTAAAATGATGCCTAGCAAACAAACAGAAATTTTTGTTGGTTGTGACCAAGATTGGCATAATATTCATTGAGCAGTGTTGACCAATGACCAATGACCATAGACCATTAAATTTATTTGAGTCATTCGCCATTTCGAAAAGGCATATAAATTACGGCGCCTCCATTTTAATATTCCCTGCAGGTAGAAAAGATGCCCTCAGTCCACTTTACACTTTATCCGCATCACATAACTAAACTGGAACTCCCTAATCAATCTTCAAATGGAAATGTGGATTTTATGATAATTAGATTCCCTACATATCGATTTGCACCAAGTAGCACCAAAAAACCATATCGGCCACATAATCACAGAGTCATTTAGCTAACTTGAATGGTCCAGCTACAGTTTCACATGTGGGCATCACATATCTATGCGTGCGACCATCCTAATTAATCTGACCATCACACGGAGTTTCAACCCGGTAGATGAACAGAGAAGCAGAGGAATCAAACCCCACCTGGTGGTTGCCGCACTGCTCGCAGGTGGAGCAGGGCACGTAGGTGACCGTGCTCCCGGAGTCCACGATCAGCGCGAACTCCTGCGGCGGTGTCCCGATGTACAGCCTCGTCGTGTAATACCTAACCGATACGAAGACAAGCACTAACCTTCCCGCCTCAGATCCAATAGAGCATCCAAAAAAATTGGGGGAAAAACAAAAGAAATCCGAGCTGTACCGACCCATTGCTGAGGAGATCGTCGTGAAGGCGCATGCGGGCGTTGGGGTGGGCCCCGTCACCGAGCCCGCGCCGGGTCGAGGCGAGCCGGCTGGCGTTGGGGTAGGAGAGCGTGAGCGGGAGCACCAGCGTCGACCGCGCGGGGGCCTGATCGAAGGATCCGGCGGGCGTGGTGGCAGCGGCGAGGAGGAGGACGACGACGGCGGCGAGGTTCGTGAGCGATCCGAGCCAACGACTCCAGCGGCAGCTCGCCATGGTCACGCCGCGCGGGGAATGGGAGGGTGGAGCCGTGGAGGCCATCGTACCGAAGGGGGCGAGGCCGAGGCGACGACTTGTTAGAGTAGGGGGGAGGGGCAGTATCGTAATTTACGGCGTCCTAGCGGGGCCGTTCCCGTATGTCGGATTATATCAAAATGTCAATATACCGAGCTAAACTCCGTAGAAAAGTCCGTCCAGCACTAGACATCAAGCATCCCTAATTCTGCATTCAGTTCAAATAACTATATAACATTAGTAGGTGTTTGCATGTTGCAACAAATTCTAAAAAAATAATATATGAGCAGAAAGAATCCTAAATCATACAATATAGTATAATTTCTTTCATACATACATCAATCGAAGCATATCTCGACAAGTTAGTAAATAAATCAGATTATAAACAAATGTTTTATGTTGAGTTTCGTCTAACATGAATACAAATAAAACATCTTTCAGTTGTATTAAAAGATATCTATGATGTAAAATTTTTGTAGAATTAAGCACACCAGATCGAGAATGGGGGAGGTGGTGCGACGTCGAGGTGGTTTGAGGTGGAAGACTTCGTGGCTGAAGTGGTTTAGGCCATGTAAGCCCGTACAAAGATGAAAAGAAAGGACAAAACGATCGGATTAAATCCCCTTCCATCTCAGCCATTTATGTCAGATCTAACGAATCAGATGTTCTAAAGAAAAACAGACGACCGCCACTAACTCCTAATTAGAAGTAGTAGAGATACTTTGTTTGGTACGATGGGATGGTCTCTTGGCCTAACTTAGACGACTATCATTCCATATAGCAAAACCATCCACTTAACATGCTATGCAGGTAATATCACCTTGTGAATCTTGCCAGAATGTTATTTGAATCGAATTGTAATGTTTGAGGGTTGGATGTCTAGTTTCATAGTTCTGACTATTGAACGGACTTTCAAGCAAAATTTAAAATATTATATGGACTTTTTTCTTTGGATTATTTTGGTTAGCTAAAGGGAATTGAACACTTTTCTAGCCTCTTGCCTCTTTTTTTTTTTCAATTCTAGTCTTTTCGTAAACACATTTATAAATTTAGCCTCCTCTTCTACTGTGAAAGACACGGTAGACAATATATATCCACTGTCATGTCTGAGAAGCGTGCAAATTGAAACTGCCACGCCTAGGGAGCGCGGGAAATGATACGACTGAGCGCTGGATGTGATTGGGTCCAGTCGTCAGAAGCTTAGGCATGTGATTGGACAGGTTGCGAAATTGTGTTTTGTGTGTGTGAAGTCGTGTCTTTATTTCCCAGGAGTGACTAGAGAGCGTACACCATGCAACGTATATCAATAAGTTTTAAGAGTTTCCATTAAAACATTTGAAAACACTTTAGGTTTTAATGAGTTTCACATGTCTGTATAAATGTTTAGAAGAAAGGTCACAAAAAATTTCAGCAGTTTTCATCAAATTTCAGCGCAAAAATTTCAAAAAATTTCAGCAAGTTCTAATAGATTTCATCAAGTCTCAACAATATTTATTAGAAAAACAAACAAAGAGAAGAAAAATCCATGGCTTGCTCACTTGCAGCAGTCGCCCCACTCTTGCGACTCACGAGCACTACTGCCTACTTCCTCTGCTGAGCTCGAAGTTGCTCGTGACGTGCGTGATGGTGAAGTGAAGCTATGAGACGACGTGTTTAGAGTTGGTATTGGACTGTTCTACGACCTAGGTGAGGTGGCAGGTGAGAGTCATGGGATGTGACAGATCCCGTCGCCGGTGGCAAACAAGATGACCGGATTCGATAGGACCGTCTCCCATCATTAGTGGTAGAGCCAGGGTTTACAATATCGATATCGTGATAATCAACTATATTGAGATTTTGAAAATCAGAAAAAATCGGTCGAAAATTAGTAGAGAATCAAAGGGTTTCAAAATCAAACTTTTTGTTGAAAAAATTAAAAAAGCTCGATTTGCACTAATAATTGTTCGATATACCTCGATAATCGACCCGAGCGATTTTACGAACTTGTGTTCTTCGGCGGTCGATTTTGTGAGCGATTTTCCCTCGATATTCATCGAAAATCAAACGATATTCACAAATTATGGTGATATTTATGCCACATAATTTTTTGATTTTTTAAAATTTTAATTTAATCGTTTACCGACCGATATTATATACCATACCAGCTCGATAAGATCGATGATCACGATATTTAAACGATTATCGGCGATATTGTGAACTGTGGGTGGAGCACTGCCCAATGGCTGGTGCACCAAATCTTGCCCCTGCTCGCTACTTGTCTGCCCGACCAGTGCGGCCACTACCGTGATTGAGTTTGCTATTTTCCGGTCCACCTGTGACTGGTCGCATGTAGCACGATGCCCAAAAGCCACTCGCGACGTAGTTCTATGGCCTCATGCCCAACTACATGACCACTCTCCGCGCGCAGCCTCGTCCATTCGTTCTCCCGGCCCGCTCCCTCGAAACACCGAAGTGGTGCCTGCCACCTATTGGCCCTGCGCCGCACAACTATACCGAAGAATGAGAGTATGAGAGAGAGATTTCTCGGGTAAGAATGAGGGAGAGATGACTGGGGAAGCTTTCTGGTGAATATGAATGGTAGAAGTTTGTAAGTGGGTAAAGCTCTTGTTGGGATTGGCGTCATGGCCATGCAATGCTCTCCATCAGAAGAACGAATCTTACCCCGTTAGAAATTAGAGCGATGGTATCCCGTTCTATAAATTTTTTCTTATTTTCCTAGCGAGAGATTGGCGTGTGGAAGGGGAGGCGTTGACGAGCTGCTAGTGATGAGCACGAAGGGGAAAGGGAGCTGCGTGCGGGTGAGCCGCACATGGAGGCCACCAAACTCTGGACGTGCCTGTGGCTCAGTTCACCACGATGTTCAGCATAGCATCTTATTGCTGGGGGAGAGTGGAAACCGTTTCTTGTGCGTTCTACGCTCATCTAGTCATCTTGCATTAAATTACGCGAAATGTGTGCAAGACATGCCTGCTGTAAATTGAGTTTTTTTCCCCACATGGAAGACTGCAAGCTCTGCAAAGTATTTCGAAAGCCTTGCACTGAAGGTGCCATTTGCTGCAAAAGTTTCGCAGATTGCACAGAAACAAGTTATTTATTTTTAGGAAGAGGGTATATCCTGTGAAAATGCAACAAAAGTCGAAATTCCTGAGCAAATCGGGTGTAGATTGAAAAAGTTTCCCTATTTATGAAAGGTACAGAACTGCAACTAGAAGCGCAGCAGCAAACAAACTGGTGCCACCAGTTGACTTGTTAGTCGCAGCAGACTGAACATACAGAGCATTCAAACAAGTTAGGGACAACCGTACAAGCCAAGCAAGAAGTAATGTAGACACCTGGATACATGTAACACGTCAATAATCTCTCTATAATTTAACTCACACAGCGTTGAAAACTACACCAGTTACAGCTACAAAATCCACTAGAGGACGAGCAAAGAAATAACTAAAGTTACAACTGGGTTTGAGAGGAAGACTGGTAGTCGGACTATGCATTACAGCATTAGCATAACCGGCGTAGCATTTTAAGTTACATCTATGGTTGTTGGAAAGGGTGATGATAACCAGATCCTGGATAACTCGCATAGCTGCTCGGAGCAGGCTGCCCTGCAGCGCTGGTGTTGTAAGTTGAGTAGCCGCCTGCAGTTGGCTGGGCACCAGGACCGCCATAAGCAACTTTATATTGAGTTGAATTGTATAATGCAGAGGTTAACGATCCTGGGTTGTACTGGTATGGTTTTGGGGCACTGTACTGTTCGCCGTAAGAGGCATAGGGAGCTGCATCATATGCTGTGGCAGGTGGGGTGTAATGGTATCCGTCAGCGGCAACACCATATCTATCAGGATAGGAAGGCATTGGTGGAGGAGCACGCTGCCAGGTACCAACCAAAACTGCAGGTCTGTGAGGAGCTGAACCAACAGAACTGATAGGCCTGTGAGGAGCTGAAATGCCAACGGCTCGAGGCTTCTTCGCATTAGCGCGCCCAGCTTCAACTGATGGCCTTTTCTCACCCTTAGATTTTAGCTCAGCAACACGCTTTTGAAGAGGTCCAAGTGGACAGTCCTTCTGAAGCTTATACTCTTCGATGCATTTTATTACAGCCCTCAATGCAAGTAACTCCCGAGTCTTTGGGTCATCCTGCAAATGGATTTAAGGAGTAATAACAAAATTAGCTCAAAATCCTAAGTTACAAACACAAATGTAAAACTACCAAAGATGATTGAAAAACTAAACATGAAGCTATTCAAGTACCAAAATCAATATACAATAATCCACCATTCAGTACACTGGAATGTCAGGAGGCAAGAGGCAGTTGAGTGCTACAACCTAACAATTCATGTGATGTATCATTCACAGAAAGCAGCACCAAGCAGCAGATTTTGAAAGTAATTTTCCATCTAACTTGAAAGACTAGGGAAGTAGGGGCTAAAGGGCACTCGATGTAACAAACTTCTCAACAATGACTTCTCAATTTAAATGCATACAACATTACTCATAAATAGCTAATGCATAATAAGTACAGCATTACAACATGATACATAAATGTGAACAATCCTTAAAGCAAGAAAAAAAAAAAGAAGAGTATCTTTATAGTGAATCAATAAAATCCCAAAGCAACAAGTGTACATTGATGATTGTGACCTATTGATAGGCATTAGGCAATCATGAACATCTCGGAAGATAGTAGAAAGAGTAGACCTTTAAAGAAGTCGCATTGGCATCCCCATTATTGTCAAGTGAGTCTTTTAGCTCATCTACATATGCCTTCAACAGAGCTGCAGGAGGAAAGCTCTCAGAAAGCCCAAAAGTCTGTATGAATTGAACTGCATCAATTTGCCTTTGTCTCTTAACCAACTCCTCGATAATACCTGCAGAAACAAAATGTCAACACTAGGATCATAAAATATCACTTTATACAGAACTCGAATATTTTTACAAATCAGTAAATATGGTATTCGTTTCCTCGAAGGTTGTGGGGCTTAGCAATAAATCATGAACGGCACCAGCCTGGTAAATTAAGGGGTGAGAACACCTTGTGGCATTCTGAGTGGATACCAACCTGGTATTCTCTCATTCAGACCAAGAGAGCGACAAAGCTCAGCAGTCTGCTTGCGACGAGAGACGGCAACTACGATCTTGCATAGTTCATCTTCGTCAAGCACCAAATCAACATTAAAAGTTGTAAGAAGCTGCAGGAATGCCTGTGCTTCCAATGAGTAGCCATTAGAAGCATCTAGGTCAATCACAGCTAACTTACTCTTCCATCCTTCGGCAACTGCCTTGGCTTGCTCCTTAATTTCAGAGCTCCAAAGGTGGTTGCCACCCAGCTCCTTAATTCCTAGTGAATGTGCTATAGCTTCCATCAAAACAATACAGCTTCTGCGCTGGCCCTGAAGGGCGTTATGTTTATTCCCAGGTGGATTAGTTTGGTCTGATGGGAAGAAACCCTCCAAGGAATCAAGCACAAAGCGGGCAGGATCAGTTGCACATCTTAGTGCAACAGAAAGTTCATCACGAAGGCTACCGAGCTTTTTCCAATTTTCTGAAAGAAATTTCAGAAGGCCTTTTGTGTCCATCTGCTCACATAGTTGCTTCAATACAGGACGCGGCTTAACCTCAACAGGTGAAGCTTCAGATGGCTCGCCCAACCCATTAGCAGGGGTATTCTCCTCTGAAGCATGAGATGCATTGGTGTCGTTGATTGAGGTTCTTACCTTTTTGTCTTTGCTTCCATTGGCATCAAGTATCTCAGCAAGCTCCACCTTATATTTTTGGCGCTCCTCTGCCAGGGCAGAGACAGCCACATCCCTTAACTCCTGAAGCTGGTTCACAGAAGCACGCTCTTTTGCAGAAACATTAGCCTCTTTCTCTGCAATCAGCCTACGATCTTCAGCTTTCTTTTCTTCTAATACCTTCTGCTTCTCTTCTAATTCATCAAATTTGCTTTTGTACGACTTCTCAAGGTTCAGGAAATGTGCTTTGATATCTTCCCACTGCATGCCACTTTGCAATTGTAGGGATGCTTCTGTGTGGGCTTTCAGCTTGCCAAATACTTCAGCAAGCTGTTCTAGCAGTGGCGTTGTTGACTCAGAACAACCAGAAATGTAAGAAGTAGCTTCTGTCGCCATTTTGCAACCAAAACAACGACAACCTGTAAGAGATACAAGATTAGATCCAAACATCTAAAATGCACTAAGTTTTATAAGTTATGGCAGAGGTATTAATCAAGAATAAGCTGTAAGCTGTATTGCTATCTGCAGAATGTATTGTCCATTTGAAACAGAAAGCTTTAACAAATAAAGAAGTCACAGATACCACACAACAAAGTACAAACAAAAGTCCAGTGAAGACCCCAAAAAAGGGGAAGTTCAGGACGAATATGGTTCCCTAAAAGAAAACAATAAGATTATGTTCAGCTTCTCCGAGATGCACTCGAACTGAGTATCCATTGGAAAAATCATGTGACAAATTCTAACTGATGGTAATCACAATAATAAAAGGTGACAATCACACCAACCCCTCTCGATATGTTTTCACTCTTCATAATTTCTGGTTTTGACAGTGGAGGAAAATATCGTAGTACCCCCTTTTACCAAAATGTGGTGGCATTTTAGAGTTAATTCAGCATCACCCGCTAAGAACAAATAGGAAGAGGCTGATGCTCCAAAAGTTTGCAAAATTATGTATTTTTCATCCAGAAATAGTACGAGTGCAGGGCCAAATTAGGCATCCAAAATTTCTCCCATTGCGGGCAAGCCGATTGTTCTAAATGCCAGCAAGATCCCTCTCCCCCACTCCCCTCATCCAAACACAATCAGTTAATTCCTACAAACGGCACCTCTGCGGATTCCCGAATTAATCCTATACCGCTACACCAACAAAGATAAATCCAATTCGATTCAAACAATCATACGCTGCCAGCGATGCCATCCTTCTATCTTTATACACAAAAAACTCCAATTCTCAGTCACTCAAGGGCACGAAAGTGCGCTTAATAAAAAGACTAGAACTTTATCCAAACTAGCCATCTAAAACTACGAGGATCGGAGGATGCTCTCTAGATTCCACGAGTTAATCCAGAACGTAGTGGGAGGAGGAGCAGCGAGTCCGACTAAAATGTTAATCGCTAAAGGCAGTTGAGGGGGTAGCCCGCAAGAGGATACCGTGTGGAGGCTACGGCGGAGAGGAATCCTCGCCGGCAGGCGGCGTCGAACGGGGCTCGTCGAGGCGGTGGAAGCGGAGAGATCAGAGGTGGGGGGATTAGGGCAGGGATAGGCTCGGACGGAGCCTAATCCAACCCTCCTGTGGGAAAAGGTTCAAGAAGGATCCTCGCCGTTGGATCGCCATCGAACGGCTCCATAAGGGGAGGAATAGTGAGTGATGGTGCCACGTTCACTTAGGCCCAGCCCAAGGATAGTCCGAGCCTTGCGAGACTACCCAGGCTGTGTACGCAGGCCAGACCAGTTGCAGAGAAATTGCTCCTCGTCTGTGAGCTGACGGTGCATGGGCAGTACAGAATCGGGCCATGCCGAGTTTGTGATGGTGATTTAGATGGAGTCATCAGTCCTCCTAAAAAGTGGAGTCATCAGCTATTGACTTGTGACATCAGGCATCCAGTCCTCTAAAAAAAGGGATTTTTTACCGTTCTACCGTGTACTTTAAAAAAAAAATCTAGCCTTTCACGCTTGCATTTACAACAATGGCCTCACCTCACTGCAGAAAACGCGACAAGCAACACGTGTCCCCTACCATACCAATAAAGCTTAGAAGGCCATCAATTCTCTAGGAGCTTGGCCAACCGCGGTCCGTGGGAAAAAGGCTCCTTTTGCCCTACATGGGCACGACAGAGGGAGTCGCGTGCTCGCCCGGCCTAGTGCAATGCCAACTAGCTTATGCTATTCCTGAACATAGCAGTGAACATGTGTCGCTTATCGCGACAGAAGAGGGAGCCATATTTGCTTATACACTTTCTGAACGCAGCAGTGAACATTTGTCGCTTGTCGCGGTGGAAGAGAGAGTCATATTTGCAAATGTATTGGTGAGGCTACATGTGCAAAAAAAAAACCAAAATATAAAGGGTTAAATAAGCACAGTATTAAAAAAACAAGAATGCAGAGGGGGCACCAGTGCACCACACATGTACTAGGTCAGGCCCGGTTGGCCGCCAGGAGGAAAGGAGTAAAAAAGTTGGCGGCCATTGGAGTTGCGTACGAGGGGAACACCGGAGCAGCGAGCCCAACACGAGGAGGCAGGGCGAGGAGCTGGATCTCCACGGCCCCATGCTACACTCGAGCGGGTTCTCCTTTGTGCGTCGGCTTGTGTGCTTTGCTTTGCAGATATCAATATGCACGGGCACGTGAACCTTTGTCGCTCTCCGGGACGAGCAGCGCCGGCACACGTTCTTGTCGAGCTCCCAGCACCCTGTCAGGCTGTCACTTGCTAGCACAGCCGTGTTTCAGTCCCTTCTTTTACTTCTGTTGATTGCGGCTTACCAAAATCTCAGCGTCTGAATTGTTTAACTCGAGACCTCCTGGACAACCATTAGCTCGACTGACTATCTCAATCTCATATCACAAATTATTTATACTTATATTATAAATTTATAAGTGAATTCAAACGGAGGGAGCAGGACTCAATGGTAGGCAGCGGCTCAGCGCCCACTCGAACAAATAGTTGATGTGACTGTGATAATCCTAATCCATACCGCGCCGGTATCTGTTTCTCCGACTGCAACGCTGCACGTTTCGTGGTAATGGTGGTACTCACTACTCACTAGACAATCACGAGTCAACTATAGCATGGCGAGCCAGGGCCGAGCGCTGGCGGACCAATGGTCAAAAGCAGCAGCGTCGCGGCACGGCCGACGTCGTGGTCATAGAAAATTTCACCTCTGCTGCAGCCACAACGGCACAGCCCCAATGGCAAATACTTGGCCGTGGACGTACGCAAACTAAAACAGAGCTTCTACCACCTAACCACCTAACGTGCTGCACTGCTGCTCCCGCACGTCCCCCGGTTAGGCACCCGAGCGACGGCAGAGCGCAGGAAAGCAGCGCGCGGGACCCCGGCAAGGAAACCCGCATCTGTGTCTCGGCCGGGCCACGATTCCGGCGCGCGCGGGGGGCGGCCACCGAGAAGGCATACCCGTATCGTACGAGACGGCCGATCGTTGGACTCTCGGTCCCGGAGGGTAGAAAGGCGCGCGCGTTTTGACCTGCCGCTATCGTGGAAGCCACCCAGAGTCCAACGCGCGGGACGCGATGTGTCGTGCAACCGCTCTCGCGCGCGTGATCTGCACTGTGCAGGCGGGGGCGTGTTGACCTGGACGTGTGGCTTGGGTTACAGACTGGGTGTCGCTTTAACTGTGGAGCAAGCGTGAGCGGATCTTACCGCATCGTCTGGTGCGCGCGCAGTCAAAGATTTCGTAGCAGTGGCCGTGATATGGATCGGTGGAAGGCACGCACCGAGGAGTCAAAGGCTCGGGCATGTTTACAAGTGGACACGGCATATATTCTAATCTCGCCTGCCTAGCTCTTCTCTAGGACCGAAATTGCTTTTGTGCAAAACAGTTTACAAGTAGGATCTGTTACAACTCGCAAGTTCATTCTGCAGATCATATTGACAATTTAGATAGCTCAACGCTATTTGATGTGTATGTACTGTCACGTACTCACGTGCGGATGATAGATAATTGTCCCAACAGAAAAAAAGAAGCATGCTGGCGATATGACAAATGCGCAGTTTCTCTGGGTTTATCGGTTGAAGTACTCAAAAACACTAGGCGTGCCTCTAATTTTATTGGTCTTGTTCTGATATAGTAACTTCTTGATCGTTAAGCCTGCCGGGCTTAAATCTCTGCACAGTAATTTGCCATGTTCGGTTGCAATGTCGTGGAGTTGAAAAATACCAACGCAAAGGAGGTAGGTTTCAATAAAATCCAAAATTCTGCAAAATGCCACCATCACAAGTGTATTGCTCAATGCACGTCTGAGACGAACGTTGAACCAAGAGTACGAGTTAAGGAGTCTTCGAAACACTTTTGCAGAACTTACAATGTACAATATTAAGAACAAGAATCGGCACTTCCTTTTGGTATAGCTTTGGCTGAGAAAAGAAGATATCATCTTTTTTTTTTTACTCCCAACTCCTTATTTTTTTGTGCAAATTTAGCCCCCTCATGAATGTATTTACAGAATTGCTTTGTTTCCTACTGCGAAAGCTTCCAAGGTGATACGTGTCACCTATTGTGTCTCTTACCGTGAGAGTAGCCTATCGCGCTCGCCATCAGCGGCAGGCCGTCTGTTGAGCTCCCCGACCATCTTTTTCGCGTTGCCCATCAGCGGAAGTTGCTGCTCCTACACTAGACCACCTACTCCTATGGCTTGCTGGCTTTAGACACAGAAGCACCTTCCACAGTGTGAAGAGACCAAATATACAAATGAACTCATATATGTGTTGGATTTGTAAAAAAGAACTGAGGGGCTAGAAAACGTATGATTTAAGAAAAGTAGAGCGGAAAGTGAGCAAAGAAAACACAAAGGCATTATAACTCACGAAAGTATGTTGGTCCATTTGTAGCCAGGGCCTGACGACCTAGCATGGTCAGGATCGTGCTTCCAGCTTCCGTCTGGCATGATTTAACATTACACTTTTTTAAGTTAGTCTGATTAGTCTAATCAAGTGTCAGCATCGCAGATAGAAGAATTTCACATAAGTACTCTACTAGACACTTGCATCAACAATTTAGAAGGATACCTCCTCCCGCAATATAAGTCGTATACATAGTGGATATATTATTTAAGTAATATTTAATAAAAATATATTATATTTGTCTTAAATAGAAATGCAGAGGCCGGAGATAATTCCATTGTCAAAAAAAAAATTGTCTTCAATAGAAAGAATAGTACAATGTACTATATATAACAGGAGACACTATGATCTAAATTCATTAAATATTACTTAAATAATATACTTTCTGTGTACCAAATTTATATTGTAGACCGGAGAAAGTATAATCAAATGCTCTTGAAGAGGTAGTAGTTGATGGCGATTGGCGAGACGCTTAAGGCATGTATGATGAGCTAATAATGTGGCAGTTTTACCCTCTTGCTCCAATTTCCGACGTAGCGTCATTCATCAACAACAACCTCTCACGAAGCCCTTCAATGAATTGGCTCACCTAAAATGGAAAGTCTAAACGCAGGAGAATCAGGAAAAAGCAGTGGTCTCTAGTGTCCAAAGTTGTCCAGCTCGTGACCAATAATCGGAACAAGATGTTGTGCAGCAGAACACGGTTTCGGCGACACGTTAAATTAATCACATCCCTGATACAGACAAGTAGTACTACTAGTGGTAGCCTCTTACATCAATCTCCTCACATCAAAGGTACTCTCAGGCTACTATAGTAATTGGCAGCAACCATCAAAAATTCCAAAATTAACAAATATTTAGGTGGAGGCATTCTACTTCTGCGAGCAAGGTCCAAGGTGCAGCCATCTGCGGTCTAAGGCGAGCATTCCTCTGCAGTCTAGTCGGACCGCCGGGCCGGGGTCCAGTGCGGCAGGTCGGGGCTGAAGTGGCTGGACACGACGCGCGAGTCGAGCAGCTCGATGATGGGCGGGAAGGTCACGCACCGGGGCACCTTGTATTGGTTGATGGACGCGCCGCGGGAGATGGCGTAGTCCATGAGCTCCTCGAAGGTGCCGGGCCGGACGACCCGGATCTCGAGCGGCCCGATCGAGCCGTCCGCGACCCGGCTTTGCCTGTACACCGTGTTCAGGGCCTCCTCCATCTCGAGGCAGCACTTGTCGAGCGTCTCGTTGTCCACCGTGCCGCCGCCGCCGGAGCCGGACCCGGGCCCCTTGGTCATTAGCTCCCAGTAGATAACGTAGTGCCCCGGGATGCGCTTGGTGCACGCGTGGCTGGTGTACTCCACCACGGACGCGCCGTGCGGGCGGAGCAGCGCGGAGGCGCGCTCCACCGCGCGCTGAAGCTCGGCCTCGTCGGTCTTGTCGGACTCGATGGACAGCAACACGTTCTTGCGGCGCACGAACCGGAACTGAGGGGCCGCGTTGTGGAACCCCGTCACGCGGAGGACGTCGCCGACGCGGTACCGGTTCAGCCCGGCGTAGGTGGTTATCACCAGCTCATACTCGCGCCCGGCCTCCACTTCGGCGAGGTCCACGAGCTGCTTCGCGTCGCCGGAAGCCGCGCCGGTCTCGTCCACGGGGAGGAACTCGAAGTAGCCCATGTTGGGCATGATGGTGTAGGATACCTCCGACGGGTCGCACATCGGGCGGAGGTTGAGGCCAAAGTAGCACTCGGACGATGCGTACATGGTGCACGCCATCGGCAGGCCGCCGCTGTAGTATTGGAGGGTCGGGATGTACTGGGCCATCGCGCCGGTGACTATGACGTCCAGGTATTTTGTGTTCGGCCAAATGCGCGTGATGATGCCGGCCCAGTCGCCCTTGGAGCACTCGGCGCGGACGAACTGGGCGAGCTCGGGGTCTGCCCGGAGGATGCCGGCGACAGCCTCGCGCACCGACGGGTCGGTGACGCGTGGAGTGAGTGCGCCGGCCTCGATGTCGGCGGCGAGCTGCTCCCAGTTGAGCTGGAGGAAGCGGATGGCCCGGAGGAGGCCGGAGGCGAACACGGCGCCGAGGCGCAGCACGTCTTGGCGCTGGCACAGGCCGCACACCATCTGCGCGTACATACTCTGGAACGCGTCCGCGCAGAGGATGGCCGCCGTCGGGCTCGTGTAGTTATGGTAGGGGTCGTACGGCCGGTTCTTGAAGTGGTCGCTCTTGTAGTAGCTCGTCAGGACGGGGCGCGCCATCAGGCCGCCCGGCGTCGTCGTCTCCGACTTCACGAAGAGAAAGTACAGCCCCTTCCCCTTGTCAAGCCCAGGCACATACCTATACGAATAATTGAACGCACCATGGCCATTGATTAGTAACTGTACTTTTATGTGTGCGTTGTCAAAATTTACAGTGTGCCAATGAGTGGTATAGTAAACTTACAGGTTCATGACTGGCATGAGGAGGCTGTATAGCAACTGGCGGCGGTCGAGCTCATCCTTAATGGTGGGCATCAGCTTGCGCTCGCCGGCCGACGTGCCGGAGCTGGTGAGGAACTCGGAGACGGGGTGCGTCGACAGGATGGGCGAGCGGTCTCCATTGGCAATGCGCTGGATGTACGGCTGCAGATCGTCGTACGACACCACCGGCACCTTGTCCCGGAAGGTGGCGCGGTCGGTGGCGCCGTGGAGGCCGCGACTCTTAAGGTACTCCGTGTCGGCGTTCCGTCCAAGGATCTCAGCAAGGACGCGCTCCTGCTCCGAGTCCACGTTGGAGGTCATCTCCTCGATGAACCGGAGCTTTTCGGCGTCCTTCTCTTTCACCGCCGCCGCCGGGGATGAGGCCGGGCTCCGGAGAGCCGCCCCAATGGCTGTCGACACATCGGTCATCACCGCCATTGGTTCAACCCACACCCTAAGAGCGAATGCTAGCTTAGATAGAGCTAGTAGGCAGTAGCTAAAGAATGCGAGTGAGGGACAAGAAATGTTTGGTGTTGGTGCTGTATGCCTGGTTCAGAATGGACCGGAATGGCGAGATATTTATAGGGGGAGGCGACGGGTGAGCTGGTCACGGGCGAAGAGGAGAAGAGTGAGACGGGAAGAAGGACACGGGGTGACGTCAGTGGTTGTCGGTCCACGGTGTAGCAGCGGCGGGGCCCGGTGTCCCGTCTGGACGTGGACAACCGGCCGGCACGGTGGGGCCGGACGGACCGCCACGTCGGACCGGGCAGGTCCGCCACAGGAGACGTGGCTGCCGGGCCCCGGCCGGCCGAGTGTCAAGCACTTCACCACGCGGTAGTATTTCTTCACGGATACGTGTTAGGTGCAAAATTTCTAGAACTTGGTCATTGAGTTCGTGTAAGGCGTGTAGACTCGCTTGATTAACAAATTTGTTATGTGTTGTTATCGTCAGCAGGTGATTAGAGAAAGCGGAAGCGAGCACGGCAGAAACGCTTAGCCAAATTTAGGAGAGTTTCCCTCCCCGGCATGCGAGCTGCTGAATCGAAGGCAAAATCTCTGTCGCCTGCCTGCTTCTGCTCGAACATGGGCTGTCCGTTTCGTACCACGGTGACGAGGGCCGCCGAGCCAGCCGAACAGACAGAGCCTTATCCACGACTTTCTCGGCGAAGCCTTTGTCGAGCCTCTTTTAGCACGACATGGAATTCCGTGCTCTACAGGCCGATCGATAGAGCGCGCGGGGCATGGACAGCGGCGCGCAAGCGGCAGCTAGCGGCATTAGCTCGGTTGATTTGGGAAAGGCGATACCAAACTTCCCCTTGCGTGCACCGGCGCACGCATCGAGCGCGACGGCTGCGTCATATCTTAACCCATTAGCCGTCTATGGCACAGCAACGGTTACGCGACTACAAACCTGGCGAGGTGCATTGAATCGTTGTGGTTGGGGGTCGGACGTTAGCTAGCGACTGGGACTAGGCTTAGACTAAAGTTCACCTCAGGTTACGTCTGGCTGGCGGCCATGTGAAGACGTCGCAACTTGTAACATGCCCAGCATCAACCCGGGGGCCGGGAATCGGTTGATGGAACTGGATGGCATGGCAGATATTCTTTGTGCCACGCACTCAACCGCGCCGCGGCACGGACAAAAAGAAAATCCCGAGCCTCCTAAGCGTTCAGGATCCGGCCGAGATCCGGTTCGCGTTAAAGGAAACTTCGAACCACCGACCCGCCCGCAAATTTTATTTGCAACATGCGGGAGCTCCCCGCGTTTTTTATACCGTCGGCTCGGCCGGCGGCTCGTGCGCGCAGGTGGCCTTCGACGTGCACCGCCCATGCGGTTACCGGCTGCATGATTAGACGAGAGGCGGCGTTACCGAGTGGCGACTTCCTTCGTGAATAATCCAGGTTGGGCTGGCGACCGGCGAGGCGAGAGCGAGACGCGCGCGCGCGTGCAACCGAGTACCACCACCACACGCCGAGGCTGGTGGACCGACAGCTGAGGCTAGTAGCTAGGCGATTCGCACATGTTTTTGACCGCGCGGTTAAAAAAAGTAGAGCTAACCAGCACGGTTGGTTCTAAGCGTGCGGGTGGCACCGTGGCAGAGCCTATGCCGGCAAGTACCGCGAAGCTTTCCATTTGCTCGACAGAAAGACGGGCGCAAAGTTGGGGTTTCTGTCACGTGAATCAGAAGAGAACAGACATTTGTAAAGACTTTTTGTCCACGCACGCCCACGCTAGAATTTCTCGGGGAGATACTCTCGTGATCATGACAGCCATTTTGCTCCTTACTCGCCGAGGCTCTGTAAGACTGTTAAAGTGTGAACTGTCGACTGTGAAGACCATGACTGCCTGTGCATGTTTAATTTGCATGGGGCTGCTACTTTGGGATTTGGTCTTGTTGTAGAGTTATTAATTTTATTACAGGTAGGATCAGTGTAAACAAATGTTATCCACGCATAGGCAAGGAAACCTCGGTTATGGTCTCGTAGATACGATTTGGTTTTGAACTTTTCATCAGTACCCAGCTGCTTCTTATTGTGCATGTGGAAAATATTTGGAACATAATCGGAGAAAGGATAAAAGAGGGAACAAGGAATATGGACTCTACAGCGGCATATATAGCTATCTTTCTAGCAGTATTACTTTTCTTTCCATTTTCCAAGGAATATATTTGCTATTATATTAGTATGTTTGTGTTCCAGCATCTTAGATAAAAAGTCCGCACCGAAAGTTGTTTCTTGGCATGTAAATCGAGTTCCACTACATTTTTTCTTCCGTGTCTAAATTGAATGTCACATATCTTTCGCATGCATGTTATGTCATTAATTTTGATGACGAGTAAACACAGAATAATTCTGTCCTGTTTCTTTTTCTTTAGAAAATCTGCAGAGAAGACACTGATTTCATTCGATCGAGCTCAAGAATCAGCTAATTGCATATTTCAAAGGGTTAACCTTATCAGTGTTTATTTAAGTTGATCGATTCTTTCTGAAGAGCGAGTGTACGTGCCCGCACGGCGTCCATTTATATAATCATGAGCAGTATGTACATGACAAAATGCTAATGCACGTAGAAATATTTCATAGCCAGCCAATACACGTACGCTACTATTCGCGTGTGGTAAGACTCCTCAAGTAATTAACGACCCACCGTGCATAGAGAAGTGAAGTAGCCCACTAGCTTGACTGATCAACAAGTCTAGGTTGGTGGCCAGAGATAGCATAAAGAAAAAAAATCACTGTATGTTTAACTACCACCATGCTCAGCTAGCGTCTAGGGCCATGCAAAATAGACAAAGACAACCATACGCTTCCTCCACTAATTAAGTTGAATTTGACAATCGATGGGGTCGTTCAACTTAGCTACACACATGTGACGTGTCGCGTTGTGGAACAAGTCATTAGTATCAAAACTGAAAGAAGCTACGCGCGAGTTTTCTGGGAGACTGAGATATATTGTGCAGCCGGTTAGGTATAGGGGCATCCGATTCTTGTGAAAACGCATGTAGACATTGAACCATTGGGCAGTTAATTAAGCACGATCTGAAGGATATCCCTGTTCCAGTGGAAGATTATTTAAGTCTTTAGCTAGCTAATAGCCAGTAAGGCAGTAAAAACCTTGTGACGTACTGGATAATCTACTTGCCGTAAAGCAGCGGTTCGGTACGTACCTGGAAGCTACGTTAAATAATTAGTGTGAACACTGCCATCGAGCTTAGCAGTACTCTCGTGGTTATCAACTTTGCTGTAAGATGAGCCTACCGAAGTTGAAAGAATGAAATGACAAAAAGAATTAATATTGCAAAGCGAGCCGGTAATATGCTCCATGAATGCATGAATCATGCATTCATGCATGCGGTTGTGGGCGAAATAAGCAGTTAAATCGCCTTACTCCTGTTTTGCTGACTTCAGTAAACTTTGCTGGCCAGCCACACCTAAACAGTAAACGCACGCGGCAAAAACCTCTCTGGAAGGTTCAGCTTGCCACTGAATTCGTCGACACAACCTTTTTCAGTGGCATCTGTGCGATCCACGACCGGCCGGCCGGGCAGGATTTGGCGGTGAGCCCACCCGGCCGGACTTAATAGATCTCCTTTTTGGATTTGATTGGTTGAACCGGACTCACTGTCTACTCCTTTAGATGATAAACCTCGGGACAGGCTAGTAATTAACCATCCCATTATCGAAAGGTGGATGGAAAGATGAGGTGCCATGCATGGAATGAATTACCAACAGGCCAGCAGCAACAGGTCGACAGTGTGTGTGCATGCATGCATAAAGAGATGGACTGGCTCGACAAGGGTGCCAGACTCGGCACATGCCACAACGCTCTTTCTGCCTTGCCCATATTCACTGGTCCGATGTAAAGAGAGTTACCTAACGAGCGACTACTCATCATCATGGCGTCTGGGCACCGATGTCAAGTTGTCCGCTCAACGGAAGGTAGGCGAGGGTCAGGGTATACGTACGTGTAACGGCCATGCATCAATTAAGTGCACAGTTATGTACGCCAGAGATGTTCATGTGGCGGTGAGTCATTTCATCATACTCCTAATCCATATAACCAATGGATCGAGTCTAGCTACGTCTAACGCGCCTGATGTCTCGTCGATGGTTATGCATTTTCAGTTCATTCGAGTTGACAGTATGATCACATTCTTCTGTAACAAATATGTTTGCAAGACTTGTTTGGATTAAGAGTTTTTTTTAGAAATAACGATTAAGCGGGTAATTAGTAAGGCGAAGCACCTTGTTTTCGATACCAAGTATGACAAAGAACTCAGAGAGATGCATATCATCTGTCTGTAAGCCTATTGTGGTGACCCGCATAATTAGCCCAGGTAATGACAGTAACATTGCTATTACTCTGAAATAACTACACGAATCTTGGCATATTAACTAATCAAAACATCGAGCGCCCTCGATATTTTATCAGTTAATACACCGTATTCAGAGTGTTGCATCAAAACAATAATTAGAGATATAAATGGAAACTTATTACAGTTCATTGCTACGTAGAGCTACAAGTCCATCACATTAATAATACATACGATCCAAGTAAAAAAATATAACACAGAAATACTAATCACCCAAGGTCCAACAAAAATGGATGTAAATCTACCCAACATCCTATTTCTCTTGGTAGCTTACATCCTGATATATATGATTCTACGGGTGACTCACCCCCTACCTCGCAAGAACCCTTGGGATCTGTAACACCCTAAAAATTTGCATATTTTTAGTACCTTAAAATTTTGCATATTTTTAGTTTAATTATTATTTAGAATTTTCTTGAAATTTTGTTGATTTCTATGGATTTTATAAAGCCTTTTTGCCATTTTTAGTTTAACAAAATGAATTTCTGCAGAAAATTCAAAGATTTAAAATTTTTGAAATAATTTTATTATGTTCCAAATATTCCAAATAATTTTTGAGAATTTTTCTAAGATTTTTGGAGCCATTTTACTATTTTTTTTTTACCAAAGATGGTTTTTTTCTCTCAGCTCAAAACAATTTGGAAAAAAAAAGAAAGACCCCTCTCCTGACAGTGGGACCTGACCCTACTGTTAGGCCTTTCTTCAAGCTGCAACCAAAATCCAGAACATTGAGAGAGATCTCGTTCTCTCTTGCCTCCATTAAAGCCAATTTTTGAGTTTCCAAATCCTTGTGATTTTCGCAGCGAAACGCCCCAAATAATATGTAATCAAATCCCCACCGCATCCTCCACGTTACATAAGCCGTTTCCCCAATTAAATCCCCGCAATTTGCCCCCAAAAATTCATTGTTCTTCATTTCCAGCTGCTACCATTCCCGTTTCAAATCCCGTTCTTCCGGTCCTTCTCTCGCCCTATAAATGGAGCACTGGGTGCCTCTCTTAATGAGCAATCCATTTTGCCTCTTCCCATGATCTATTTCGTCTTTGTTTCACCGGATTTTGTGATATAAAGTGCTCTTAGCCGCCGCCTGTTTTTTCAACCGTGCGCCGCCATCTAGCCCTCCCTCTTGCTGCCATCATCGCCAGCTCCTCCACGCCGCGCTGTTGACCCCTTGCGCCATGGCTAATTATAGAGAGCCTCACTATATGTTGCTCTCTGCGTCTCGTGCATGGACAGTACTCATAGTTACAGTAAATAAGCTACAATATCATTTCTCTTTTTCTGTGATTTAAATCTTCCGGAGCCCGTTTTTGCCCGTTCAAACTCCATTTGGCTCCGTTTTTCTTTCTAAATTCATCCAAATTCTAAATTTCTCTTTTATATAGGTTTGGTATTTTATTTGAATTTAGATGTTGTTCGCATATAGATTTCGGAGAGCCAAAAGATTTCAAAGCCGACGATATAAAAGAGAATTTTAAAATATATTTTGATTTAAATTACTCCATGCATAATTTTTATCAGTGTAATTTAAATCCCAAATTTAAATGCTTAGTTACTCCTAATTGTTATGACCTCATTTGACTTTGATGACTTATATACTTTATCATCTTAAGAAAAATCTCATTAGTTGGTACATTAATATAGTATTGACTAGTGCTATATAGTAACTAGCTTAGACAAGCTTAGACTTGAATTAGTATCTTTTTGAGAATTTGTGCCAATGAAAGATGCTTTTGTGATAAAGGTTATTACTTGGCAATAGTGTGCCATAGAATGACATAATAATTGATATGGTTTAAAGCAAAATAAAAATGCGGTTTAGGCTAGGCGAGAATAGTTGACCGGTGGTCTTTAGGTTTGCTAAAAAGCTCGCCTAGTCAGTTAATGACCGATTTGTGAGAGCATCTCCAGCAGAACCCCTAAACCAGCCCCTAAACATTAAAATAGGGAGTTTAGTAAAAAATACAGATCCAGCAGGGCTCATAATCCAGCCTCTAAAATTAGGAGACCCCTAAATTTGCCTCCTCAGCCCCAATTCCCAGGGAGCCCCTAAACCAACCCCTAAACCTTAAAATAGGGAGTTCTTAAAGATACACCAGGAGATTGAAGACAGGGAAATACATGAGAGGCTTCGAGATGATCTTATTGAGCATTTGTGGGTAATTCACAGCGTTTCGTAGTTCGATTCATTGTTCGGAGTTTCTATTTATCTATTTATCATGTTTTGAAAATTTTAAATTTAAATTTTAAATATCATGTTTTTAAATTGTAAATGTTAATATGCTTATGTTTTATGTATTACAAATATTTTTGATTGAATTTTAGTGGTGTCAAATGAAGATTATACATAGCAGATATGTCAAAATAGGAGAAAAAGTAAAATAGGGGCTGAGATTTAGGGGATGTTGCTGGACTTGTGCTCTGAAAACAGAGCTATAAAAAATAGGAGGAGTCCCTAAATCCAAAATAGAGGCCCTGTTTTAGGGGCCCTTGCTGGAGATGCTCTGAGCTATTGAATGTAAAGCGCAACCGTGCTTCCATAAGTCTGGTATGGGACAGACATGGTTGTCTATTTTGTGACATTCTATATTTAGTTATGCCATTCAGTTGAATATGGGGATGGTTAGTCTACCACATGGTGCAAGAGGGGCTTCTCACTAGGGTGGTTAGCCCTTTTTTCAACGGTGCAACCTTAGCGGGTGTCGCTGCATGGAATAAAGCTTAATGGGGCCTTGTCGTAATTTTATCTACCAACACATCAAAGGAAGTGTGTATTTGGGCAAAATAAGATAATTATGTCTTGTGGGTAAAGTTGTACAACCTCTGCAGAGTGTAAAACTAATTGATTAGCTGCTATTAGTTGGCTAGCTCTTATGTGTGTGTGTATTATATATATAAGTACATTATACTCCCGAAGAGTAGTTATTCCCATTTCTGAAATACCACCTAAACAAACTTAAAATACTCTTTTATCACTTTGGGTACATTTATACACTAATTATAAGATACTCCAATATGAGCCATATGAAAAAATTACAAGGGAATCCATAGCTTTTACTGTATTTTACAAATACCTTCATATACGCACATTAAAAGGAGTATATCAAAAAATGTACATACCTCCTCTAAAAAAAGTATATACCACCTAGATAGTCTTATATACTTGTATACTACACGTACATACTCTTCATTTCGTGATATATTCCCTACGTTGTGAGATACGACATAGGTAGTAACTACTCCCTAGAATAGAATAGAGTCTTCCTATATAGGAAAAATACATTCTATAAAGGCTTCCTCTATATATACATGATTCAATAGCTCTTTTTTATTTTTTACATATATATGATTCATATGGTAATGGTTAGGAGTATCGTATGGTAATTTATTTTTACTAGTTCTTCAGTGCATACACTATTTTGATGTTGATCTTTAGATGACATACACCAGGGTCATATTCGGATGGCATATACTATCTTGATGCTTGTTGATCTTTGAATGGCAAACACCATAGCTCTATTCGGATAGAATGCGGTAAATATTTCTCCCCTCGAGCCCTTGCACCACATGGATATCTCTCTCATGGATGTACATATTGCTGCTCAATGATGCTATGGGCCTATTGATGAGCTAAAATAATTAAAGTAGCGATTGTAGCCATAAACTATAGAGTTGCTTCATATTAATAGAAGAAAATATTGATTTTATTTTACTATCTTTGAGCTTGAGGATGTCATAGTAGAAAGTAGGCAGATGCCCTATTCTTAGAACTTCTAATTCTTCTATGATCATGTCATATTTTGTTTTATATAATCTATTTGACAATTACCTTGATCTTTCTATGATCATATCATAAATAATAAAATTGACTAAATACTTTATGGTGCATAATTTGGGAAGGTAAGAGTTTAAGGTCATATTTGCTTTGTTAATTGTCTAGTTCAATTTTAATTATATGACCTGGTGTAGTAGAGGTAAGCGATTAGTCTTTAGCAGCCCTACACCTTATGATGAGGAGGTTGAAGGTTTAATCTTTAGTAGCTTGACACATGAGAGTACTCTATCATGCAATTATTCATTAATATGTTAAGTAGATATGATTCAATGTCAAGTCGATATAATAATTATGAATTGCTTTATCCTTTTGATTATGTCGTTTATGCAAACTTTGAATTATGCACATTATATTCCAAAAACATCTATATGTTTAACTTCTGTCATGATTAATGATACATTATATATCCCAGTAACTGTAAATTGCACATATATATAAAATAAAGCCTATAAACAAGATAGACGATATAGAAAAACTATTGGATGCTAAACAAAATTCTGAGGTGGAGATAGAACAAATGAAGGGAAAGTCAGAGTTGATAGAAAAGATTTATGAGATTAAACAAAAACTAAAAGACATAGATGATAAATTACAAGATATTGATTCTCTTAACAAGACACTCATCATTAAGGACTACAGAGCACACACAGAGCTGGAAAAAACTAAAACTGAGTTTGTAGAGGTAATATAAAGATTTCTAGTATTTAGCTTGATGTGATTACTGATAATACACCCAGACACCCTTTTTACAACAATATGATCGATTTTGTAGGGATTAAGAGATATGACTGGAAGTCAATCAGTTATTAATGTCAAACAAGTGGGCATTATATCGGAGCTGTGTAAAACTTTAGAGAGAATCGAAAAGCCTCTATTGCGAAAGTTATGACACATATGATAGCAGATATGAAAAAACCTCTAAGTTCTCTCTATCTTGATCTATGAACTAATAAATGTTGTTTCTCAATGTATATATGCTTGTTGATATTTGTAGTATCACATCTTGTATTGTCACATGAAATTATCCTTAATATTTGCTTATCTTGAAACCAATGACTGAAAAGTGACTATTTGCTTGTTGGAACCATAAGTTTTCCTTCCTCTCTTGGTAGAACTTTTATGAATAGTATCTATTGTTCAAAATTTTGTACTCTTTAGATATTTCTGTAGTGATATTTATAAGGCACAACCAGTTATAAATTTTATAATTAAATATCTAAACATTCTAGATGCATCAAGGCGTGGTCACTTTTATCACTTCCACTTCATTGTTATCCCCGAATGAGAATACAATAGTCAATCTATTTTCATTCTGGTCTTGTGCAAGAATAGGATCATTCTGGTCCTGTTCATGGCCGACTAGAGTGAAAATAGGCTGTCTATGGTATTCTCATTTGGGTATGACGATGAAGTGAAAGATAAATCAGAGAATGACAACTTTCAGGACGTACTGTGGATGGAATTGGATTTTGCTTTGAATCCATCAATATTAGAATAAGAAAGTAGATGAAAGTATTACAAATATTCTTACTTTAAGATGATCCCAGTCAGACAAGCCGTGTCTCGAAGCATCTAAAGTTTTTAGATGTTTAATTACAAAATTTATAACTGGTTATGCCTTGTAAATATTATTACAGAAATATCTAAGGGAAATTTTTTTTGAACAATAGATACTACTCATGAAAATTCTGCCCAGAGAGGAATGGAAAATAGGCTATCAAAGATGGTTCTAAATAAAAACCGTATGTGATTGGCACATATCACATATGGTTCTCAATAAAAAAATTATGTGATAGTCACATATCACAAACAATTTTTAATACAAATCGTCTATGATAGATGTTTCATAGATAGTTTTTGAATTATCTGTGGTGCGTTACATTATCATTGATACATGCTTACAAACAGTTCAGAAAAACATCTGTGATGACGTTCTTGAATTGTTTGTGATAGCATTTTCTGTAGTAGTATATTTTAGATGGTACGGAGGAGAGAAAAAAAGAAGAGTGAAAAATGATGTATACTGTTTAACAGATGGTCTTATAGACGGCTCTACATTGTGTTTCACTTGTGATCCATTGGGAGATTTGGACCGTCAACCCCGTCGGCGTCCATCCAATCCGTGGCCGCTGGCCGGCCATCGTATCAGCCCGGTGTCCACTGCTAACACTCTCAAAGCGTTGGTTTTCTTTACCTAGATTTTTTTGGGGCTCTCCATCCTCCAATTGGTGTTTGAATCAAGAGGAGTTGTTCCATCTCAGAGCGGGTAGGTGGAAGTTTCAATTGATCAATTTTCTTGTGGGAAGGGCATTCTGGAGGTTTATTTTCAAACCACGGAGGTGCCAAACTTCAAGGATAAAAGATCGGGAAGGTGGTAAGTTTCCTCAACAGATCAATTCTCTTCTTGAATGATTGGACCTGAGGGAGGAGGAATCTACAAGTAGTAGAATCGAACATGTTCTCAAAGTGAAGAGGTAGATTACTCAAGCCTGTTTGGAGGAGCTGCGGCTAGATTGAAAAGCTGCTTTTGATTTGCTAGGTTGTAAAGCAGCTGTAGCTAGCAGCTGTGGTTTTTCTTGTTATACTGTTTGGCAAACTGGCTAGTATAGCTGTAGCTTTTGGGGGTCAACCGAGCGGGGAGGTAGCAATATAGCAAATTACAGCGGCATCTGAGTGAGGAGATGACGTAGAGACGGCGAGGCGGGGTGGCGGAGGTCGAGAAGGCAGAGCGACCAATGTGGGAGGTGGTCAAGAGAAGCCATAGCTGAAAAGCTCCTCCCAGCAACTGCAGCTTTTTGGAGTGTTTCTGCTGTGGTTTAGCTTCCTAGCTGCTTTACAGCCATGGTGTTTAGGGGAGCTTTTGGCCTAAAATTAAAGCAAAGCTGAAACATAGCTCCCCAAATAGACCCGAGGATGGCTAGTGTTGGAGGAGCTTCCTTCGCATCCACGTCAATCCGGATGAATCGAAGCCCCATTCCTGTTTCCATCAAAAGCAACGGTATACAATCATGTAAATACTTCTACTCTAGGAGAGGTATGGCATTGGCATCAACCCACTCCGCCCGCCACGTCGCGGGTTTTTGTGGTTGATTTCTGGCTAGCCTCATATGTTTAGTGTTGATCGTAATTCATAAGTGCTCATTAGCTCACATGGCAAACTACTTGGACCATATTGGAGGTTTCGGATTCGAATCCCAGGTAAACCCTTTTCTGGATTTTTTTTGTATCCACTTCGTAGATTTGATTGAGCTATTAAATTATATTATAAATTTTTGAAACATTTTTAGAGGGGTCATCAAAGCATGGCTAACCTACCATAAAAATTCGGATCATAATCAAATTTGTGAGATTTAAAAAAAAATCTGGCACTGCTACTAATGCATTTAAAGCAACTTTGTTGATTTAATAGAGCTACTAAATTTGCAAATTCTTGAAAATTTTTGATAATGGGTTCTAAGAGCATGCCTACGTTACCTAAAAATTTCAAATCATGATAAAACTTTTGAGATTTTAAATTTTTTTGACAATACTACTGACATACTTAATACAACTTCACCGATTTATTTGAGTTATTGAGTTTGTAAATTCTTTAAAATTTGTGATAAGGGCCCTTATAGCATACCTCAGCTACAAAAAAATCGGATCATGATCAAACTTTTATAATTTTTAAAAATCATGATAATTTGATTTCCTTTCTTTAGGTGTTCTAAAAAAAGATCCCCTTTCTCTATTTGAATCTCTGCATGCCTCAGTGGTCGTTCCGCCTGCAGCAACGCGCGGGGCCATTACTCATCTAGTATATATACTAAACTTCACAGACTTCCTGACCAGGAAGCCCACCACATGTCCTCCCTCCATGAAAGCCCTTCAAAAAGAGTGTAATGATGTTTAGATTTTTTCAACATTTTTTTATGAAAAGAACCTTTCAGTCCAGCAAAATCATAAATCCTTCGTGAAAGGTCTCCAAATAAATGCTAAATTGCACCGAGAGGATAAGGCGCTGCCTTCTATTCACCTTATTGTGGGTTTGATTCCACCTGTCGTCAAACCTTTTTTTTTTTTTGAGTATTTCTCAGTTTGCTTAGACGCACATTTTCTCGATTTGCTTGCGTGGGAGAACAGGGACTACGACACGGCACACCGCAGTCACTCATCTTGTCTTCCTCAATCCTTTGCAAGTATGAAAACTTGCTGAGGTTCTACGCATTTTGTAGTCTAATCGGACATTCTGTAGCCAAATGTGGCAATGGAGTGCATGAGGCTTCGGCTCTGCAATACGGTGATTCGAGCATATTCTATCAACAGGTGGAAAGGAAGTTTTAATAAGGTCAGTAGCCCAGGCCATCCCGACTAATTCGATGTTTTAGGCTTCCTACTGGATTATGCCATCGTATCAATTCTATGATAAGGCAGTTTTGGTGGAGGAGCAAGAATGGGAAGAGAAGAACCAATAGGATTTCTTGGGAGAACATGACAATGCTAAAGTGAGAGATGTTGCTATACATTTCTATTTGAAAATTGCATAAATATTAAAGCATGTATAAAAGGTAGATATTGATCACTTATCCATTCATTTGTTTCAAGATTTGTACAACTTATATTAAGATATAATATATAGAAACACTACTCTTGATAATATGGTCTATTGAACTATATATTATATTTGATAGTACTATTATGTGTTTGGAGTAATATTATAATAAAAATTTAGTGTACATATAATTTAAAATATGTATGTATATATGAAAATACCTTCTACTCCTAGGTGTAGTTACTTCCACCTCTAAAATACCACCTAAACGAATTTGAAATACTCCTCTATCACTTTGGGTACACTCATACAATAATTATGAGATGTTTCGATGTGAACGGCATGAAAAATTACAAGAGAGTACATAGTTTTTAATGTATTTTGTAAATACCTTTATATACTGACATAAAAAGGAGTATACCTAAAAAATATATATACCACCTCTTAAAAAATATAATACGACATAGCTAGTTGTCGACGATTCGGGAACCGGTCCCCCACCGAGCTTACTTGTTGCATGAGGGATCAACCTAGGGCCCCTTTTCCGCGAGGGGTATAGCGTCTGAGGGCCTGCCGAGCTACGGACCGAGGTGGTCGGGACAATCACAGCGAATAGGGGGAGACTTTTTTGATCTGGTTCGGGCCTCTCGCAGGGGAGATAACAACCATACGTCCAGTGATGGCACTAACTTCTTGAGGATGTATTACAATGTGTTTGCTCGGGGAGCCCTAGAAGGTTCTAAGGACTGTCCTCTGGACCACTAGCAACAAGCTCTATGTATCAGGAAAATAGGGAATGAAGTCGAACCCTGAACCCTTCGTGCGAGAAGGTATTTATAGGGGGTTACAAGCGACACAACATTTATTACAGAGGGTGCCCATCGTTCGGACGTGGGTGGTCTGTTCCTTTCCGCCGCACGCGCGACGGCGTCTGATGGCGCAGATCGTGGGCGCCTGCATCATGGCGCGCAGATTATGGTAGCGCAAACCTTCGAGCCGCCACGTAGTTAATGCCACGTCGTCTTCGTGAGATCGCGCCGCTTTTGGGCGGCCCGAGGTCCTTCAATGAGACGGGTCGTCTGGTCGCGGACTCCCGAGCAGGCATGCTCGGGGGGCAAGCCCAACGGAGGACGGGGGTCAACCCGGAGGTCGGGCGACCCGAAGATCTTTCTTGGAAACGACGTTCGAGCATGGACATACTCAGAGGCCGTCGGGATACAATGGTCGGCTGCTGAAATTTTCCAATCCCCAACACTAGTCTTATATACTCATATATTACATGTACATACTATTCGTTATGCGAGATAGTCCTTAAGTTGTGAGAAACGATATAGGGAGTAACTACTCCTAGAAGTATAAAAGAGGCATATATATATTACAATTACCTCAGGCACCGTGGTGCCTAGGCATAATGATCCAAAATAGGTATTTTTCCTATGTATTTGCATGTGACAATTTTTAAAATTTTTAGGATGTTGAGTTTACCAGTTTACTAGCTAGTTCAAACACAAGTTTGAACTGAAATTCAAACTAGAATTTCATTTTTTTATGATAGTTTGACTGTAGGTATGTGCTGATTTTATATGTAAATTAGCAAAGCATGTGATATAATTTCGTTCAAATCTTTGAATTCGAGTATTTTTTTAAAAGTGTGTGTTTCATTTGAATTATTCCTAAAACTGAAATTTTTGAAAACTATATCCGAATTTGGCTTGAATTCGCGTATTTCAAATTATGGTGCCCCATTTTGCATCCTATATCCGAAACGGTACGCTGGAATGTATCATTGCAAAAGCCAAACTGGTATATGCTCTGGAACGGTATTGACAAGCGTGCTAGATGTCCTTAATAAAATTTTCATTGATATGGATAAGGGATTGATTCTGAACATTCCACTAAGCTCTCTGGACCTGCAAGATACTTGGGGCGTACCATTATGAACAAAATGGCAATTTCTTGGTTCTATCTGCTTATAGGATGCTAATCCAAGTAAAAAAACAACGGGAAAATTGGCTGGATGGGAGAGCTAGTAATTCAAATGTACAAGCCTCAGCTAGTTCTACGAAGATTAAGGTATTTGCATGGTGATTGGCCTACGATTCTATTCCGACGGATCTGGTTATCTGGTACGTATGAAGAGAAATATGAGCAATTAGAAACATTGCCGTATATGTGGAGCAGCTGAGGATTCGCGTGAGCATGCTCTCCGTAAGTGCACGATGGCTAAAATGCCAAATGAGTTTGGGCATTAGTAGATGAAGATCTGACAAGCCTTATACTAGCAGTCTAGCATCCATTTCAATCAGTGATCCGAAAGATTAGCTGTTCTTCATGGACTGTTCATTGTTTTAGCTTTTTTTTTTTTTAAGAACTAGCCTCTGTGTGAAATTTTTTTACAGGAATAGCCTATTCCGCGCAGGGGAAGCACAGAGTTTGCTGGACCACTACACCACGGTAAATCCAATTGCTGTGCGCCTCTACCGAAGATTATCGAAATCTCGCACCTCCTATATGTGGAAATTGGATTTTTTGTGCCCCCAGTTCGCAGATATTACATTTCTCATGCCCCAATTCAATTCAAATCCCCGCGCCACCCTGCTGCGAAAAAAATCATGTGCTACGGTACTACAGGATTCCTGTGGTACTGTAGCACGAAGAGAGACTATATTTTGACGAATTTTTTTTAGAAAGAAACCATTTTTGCAAAAAAAAAAAGTCAAATATGCTAGCAGTTCTTCTTCATGCTCAAAACTCTATCCTCAAATGAGATGATTAAATTAATAATTACCAGTTGATCAATCGAATGAAATTAACTCGTCTCTGAATATGTACAGGAAAGGGGGAACAAGGAGAGAAAGTGAGCATCTTTGGCAGGCTGCCAGCCACCACCAGAAAAGTATGGTGAAACTGAATTGAGATGCAGCGGTGTCACGGACTCACGGTCTGGTAAGAAAGGAAGTGTTGGAGTCAAATGTCAGAGATGGGAATGAAGAATTTTTGGGAGCAAGTGCGATGGTGTGGGAAAACTGCTACTTTGAAAGCGCTGGGTTGCAACCAAGCATGGTGTCTTGCTTTAGATTGTAACGTGAATCAATCAGGTGTGCATCGCGATGGATTGTCTCGAGGTAAATACCAAGAAGACGCCTAATTGCCAATATGTTTCACTGTCGAAGGAAATTGAAGCTCTTAAGTGTATGTGAAAACTAAATTTAAGGCTCTGTTTGTTTAGACCTTTTCACCGGCTTAAAAGTTAAAAAGTTAAAACTTAAACAAATAAGTAGCTTTTTATCTAGGTTTTTTAAAAGTCATAAGTCTCTATATAACTAAAAACCAAAAGTCACTGAAGAGAGATTTTTTTTTTAACTTACTGATAGTTGATTTTAAACTAATAATACTAAAGTTAGATAAAATTATCCACTTCTATCATATACAAAAATCATTAGCTTTTAAACTGTTTAAGCCAAAAAATTGGCTTTAAGCTATAACCTAAAAAACCTAAACCTAAATAAATAATGCCTTAGACATGAAGAACAGGATTCAAATAGAGACGCCCACAATATTGCATGTTTCTCAGAAGTAGGGCGCCGCCATCTGTGGTTTACTGATCCGCCATCGTTTGCACCGAATGGTGTAAACAGTACTTCGAATGAATAAAATTCCCGTCTTCTTATTTACGAAAGGGAAAGTGGAAGCGGCAGCGGCAACCTAACCCAATTCGTTTCGGCACGCCCATGGCGAAGGCGTGGCCGCGCGGCCGTTCGGCACATGGCCCATGTTCGTTTGGCCCGGCCCGGAGACGGGCGGCTCGGCTCTCTTTGGATTTCTCAGCGCGGCCGTGGCGATATCGCGGCGGAGGCAGCCCAGATGATGGCTACGCGGGCTCAGGCCCTCAGCGCAGCCGAAGAACCGACCGTGGTCCGTGGATAAAGTTTTGCAAAACGCACGCAGATTCGGAAAAATCATCACCGACGTCATTCCACACGGCATGACCCTTCCATCAATCAGTTCTCTGCCACTTCTACTAACAATGTTATATTGCAAGTATCTCGTTGTCACACCCAGAATAGGGCGGGAGAGCAGAGGGATTTCGGCTAAGCCTGGGGGGGTGGTTGGCTTGGCTCAAAAGTCCGAACTAGAAATTGCAACGGCATGTCGTGACGCATGGGACGATCGCCGATGAGATCTGCAAATCCGAATGGAACCTATCTTGACACACGAATCACAGTGTTTCATTTCTATGGGAGAATTAGTTCCTTGGAAAAGATTCCACCACCCAATAAGATGATGAGGCAGCAACTGACATGAAATACACGGCTAGTTGAATGAATCACACTGCAGATCAAGACTGCTTCGACACTGTACAGAAAGATGAGGAAGAGTGAACAGAAACGAAAGCTACGTATAACAAAGCGACTTGGCAGTCGTCACCTGACCTGCCTACCTGAGGTTAGAAAAGGTTCCAGCGTTGATAAGAAAACAAAGCGTTTTTGTTTCATTGCTTCCTCCTCCGGATCAGGCTGCCAGAGTAAGGCTGTGTTTGGTACAGCTCTAGCTCCATCAGATCCGTAGAGTTAGAACTGTGAGTACATTAAAAAGGTGTTTAGATGGATCATCTTATTTACATTTTAGACTAAAAATATAAACTTAATTTACTTTATTTTAGTCTACAAGTTTCAAATCTCAGGTGAAACTAGGATCTGGAGCTCTACTAAACAGGTCCTTAGTTCCACCAAATCTGTGGTGCTGGAGCTGTGAGTATATTAAAAGTTTGTTTGGTAGAGCTTCAGATTCCAACTTCATCTGAGATCTGAAACTTGTAAGCTAAAATAAAGTGAATTAAGTTTATATTTTTGGTCAAAAATGTAAACAAGATGATCCATCTAAACACTCTTAATGTACTCACAGCTCCAGCTCCACGGATCTGATGGAGGTAGAAATACCTAACTCCAACAGATCCGCGAGCTGAAGATCTACCAAATACACCTTAAAAGTGTTTAGGCGGGTCATTATATTTACATTTTAGACTAAAAATATAAACTTAATTCACTTTATTTTAGCCTACAAGTTTTAGATTTAAAGTGAAACTAGGATATAAAACTCCAGGCCTAAGAGTCACCAATCCACTAGGCACAGTCAGCATCAGATTTCTCTGACTAGCCCAAAAGAAAGCAGCAGTCTATTTCCTGTAGGGTTCTCCAGTGGAACACACAATTCTAGTTGTCCCTATGTAAACTAAAGGGAGCCGCATATACCAACAGTCAAAAAGGGGCTCCATATCACTGCCCAAAAATAAACACAATCATTGTTCTGTGAGTGCATCATCCACTTGTCTCTGAACAGAAAGCTTCTGTTTTCTAGCTCAGGACTTGTCCAATGCTCATGGCATGGGTAGCAGCAAGAAGTGGCAGCTGCAATCACCTTAAGTCATTTGACAGCCGCTTGATGTAGCCTGAATAGGCTAAGCTTTAGCATTAGAAAAATGTCAGGCGTCTATGCCTGAGCCTGAAGAGACAAAAAGTGTGTGCTTGAGATAAGCTCAAAGATGACTAAGAAAGCAACAGTAGGCCATAGCACTTTTTAATGAGCGTGATATATTGTCGATTAAATAAATCCACGGGAAAGGATTCATGTCGAATAGGGTTAATCCACAGAAACTTCAATACTGATACCGAACAAAGTCTAAAGCAAAAGAAGAAAAAAACTTTGCCGTTCCAAGGTAGAGAGGTTTTGAAGTCATGGTTTCTTCTGGCTACTTAAAGACTTCCTTTTCCACACATATTCCTAAAGCTTATCGAGACAGGGACATTACAAATGTGAACAGTAACTTCCTAGATGCTATATGCGCAAAATAGGAAAATGGCCAATAACTGTATGAGGTTACTGAACTATACCTGATAGAAAATGTAGAACACTGATCAGGAATGAGCTGGACAAGAAACTGACGTTTGTTGTAGCCGGACAGTATACATGAAAGGCAAGCCTTCTGGCATGACATGAGCCAAGCTCGCCAGCACTATAGGAAAATTGATAGGTAAGCAAACAAGAAAAATAGATAGATATGCAAACTAGCATATCCTGGCCCACTTCAAACTCCTGACAGCTTGCCTTTTCCCATGAATTATTGCCACTTGCAGACCACCCTTCCTCTTTTTATAGCAAAGCAGAGGACTACCACAATAGCAAAAACCTTGAGCAATCCTCTCTTCTGCTACTTCCAACGAAGAAAGAAATGGAGAGAGTATCTGAAGTGGAAGAACAGAAGTCAGCAAACCAAGTTGCTGAAGCTGGCCATGCCGAAGAGAATACCTCAGTACCATGGCTGAAGCTGGGCCTTGATGCACCGAGAAGTGAAGAAGCTAAGCATCCAGAGGCGAAATCTGCGGCCACACCACATAGGACTTTCTCCTGCAACTACTGCATGAGGAAGTTCTTCAGCTCGCAGGCCCTTGGTGGGCACCAGAATGCACACAAGAGGGAGAGGTGTGCAGCGAGGAAGTCACACAGCTTTCAGCACCTGATGATGGGCCTTCCTCCTATGAGGGTTAACCCCCACTCCACAATTCTGACAGGGCATGGTGAAAGAGCCGCTATTGTCGTGGCAAGATTTCATGAAGGCCAAATGAGTAGCTGGATGCCTTTTGCAGTTAAAGAAGCTAGAGGGTTAGTGTGGCCTGGGAGCTTTAAAGCAAGTTCTCAGGAGCCCAACAAGCAACCAGAGCAAAATCTTGACTTGAGCCTGCGTTTGTAAATTTGTAATCCACAGATAGTTCTTATATAAAAACATTTTCTGGGAAATCTAGTCTTTTTCAACATTTTTGTCAGGTGAACAAGTTTAAAAAAAATAATCCATGCATGGTAATTGGTATAGACTAAAGAGTAGCAAGTTTGAACTAGAGTTACTCTTCAACCTAATAGCTGTGAACCATAATTACAATGCATCGATCAATATTAATAATTAATATATAATTGAAACGATAAAGAAATGCAAACTCTGCCATCTTGCAGGAAATAATAAATTAGAATGCACTATAGAACAATTGGTGCTTCTGAATCTGAAAAGGAGGGGAATAAGGCATGCGTTTTTACTCTTCACTCTGCACCTTGGACTTGGTGGTGATTAGCATTACTCTAATGACTCCAACCGACTTTTATATGTCTAATTTCAACAGTAAACATTGTCTCATAAGATAAAACAACATGCAAGACACTTGCCTCTTCACCAATAACTAACTTTTATATGTGTCGAAAAAATTGGCAACCATGAATGTTCTGGACTTTGGAGCCTATCATGCAACACCAGATGAATTGATCATATAACAGCTGGTCACCCTACTCTTGTGTAGTTGTGCATAATGCATAGAGCAACTGTTTCTTGTAAATATATGGATTCTAGCCAAAAGGTATGATCTTGATTGGTTCATCAGTGTGACAGTACTGATTTAAGAAAAGAGATCAACCACGGATTTTTAGCATATAAATGAATCCATGCAAAGTAACGTGAGAGAATCAGAAAAAGAATGATAATCCATTGAAATATCAATGAAAGTATACAAGGAAAGAACTAGAATCTATTCTTGTACTGCTGAAGGGCAAGTGCATAGCATTAGAATCCCCCGGTGAAAGCATAAAAACAAGAAGATGGACAGGGAATAAGTGAGAAGTGACAAGCCACAAGAAATATTTAGCGGGTAGTATCATGGTTGAACAAAATTTGCAAACAAGAACACTGTGACACGAAGGAGTAAACTGCAAAACTTTCGCTGGAACACACCTAAAGATTAATGTATATGCAGATACTTGTTGTCTAAGATGTCTGTGGGTAACACAGTCATTCGTAAGTAATGTCACAGAAATATGTCACATGCCCTTCTGGAAAGCCATCCTATGATTTTCAAACTGTATTAAAGGCCAATTAGTCAACCAAAGATAAAAAGTAAGCAATTGCAGTGTTATGGTATTCAGGATTCAACATTGATACATAATAGATAAACCTCAAAAACCTTTGTAATTATCATCAGTATTAATCCTGCAGATTTTTGTGAATCTAGTGCTCAACAAGTCTGAAACTAACTTCAACGTATTAAGCTAAGGGCATCATTTTAATTGCTACAATACAGTTCTCTCATAATAAACCAAAGGTAAGAAACGGTGAAACCTGTGCTCTAGGAATTAGCCAATTAGGATCTCCTGATCTATTAGCATCCATATCTCCAATGATATTATCATGATGCTCTCTTGTAGAATTAAGTATGCTTTATTGTGGAATATATCTATTCATGAAGAGGCATATGGACAGAATTCACCAAATCTAGAATTTTATCGTATCGTCTTTCCCTCTTAATCAAATATTGCTACCAGAAAAGCATCATATTCATAGAGAAAGAACAATATCTTGTCAAAGTAAGATGAGAAATAAGAGGAGAGCACAAAGCTAACTCAATAATGAAGGAACAACTATTCATCTGAATTCATTGATCAGTTCACAGGAATCAAGGAATTCACACATCTCCCCTCATTCTTGTAACTAAACCGTTCAATACAACAACAAAAAGAAGGTAATAATATCCCAGTGCCGAATATTCTACCATGGCTGCATGCACACCCTTTTCCTACCTATGCACATAAGTCCATGTGAGAGACCATTGCAGGCAAAAGGTTCTCAAAGGCTACATGAAATCACCTAACATTCAGTAATATCTTACGAAGTCGCACTGAATTTAGTCCTTTTGCCAAATAGTAATAGTGTGAGTGGGAAGATGAAAAAAATGAGCCCTTCATAAACGTTATGTGCATTAGTGAAGTATTCGAACTGTCAGAGCTTAGCAAGCATGTGAGCGAGCTCCTCATCAGTCACCTCCATCTCCTGGTGTTTTCTGACAGCCTCCGCAAGCCGTGCTGCTAACTGGTGCTTACACTGCAAAAACAAAAGCAATAACAAAAAATTGAACTAGGATTTCAGCAACCGCGAGCTAATCCTGTTCCAGAGATATCATTTTTCTTGTTCGAGAATTTCACCGCGCCCCATTGAACGATGTAACCAGACGCAGTAATAGCAAGGGCAACTTACGCAGAGCTGCTCGCCGCGTCCGACGATGTCGTAGAAGAAGGAGTAGCAGGTGCAGAGGTGCTCGGGGAAGCAGATGTACTCCTCCTTCCTCTTCGATTCCCCCATCACCTGCAACGACAAGACACGCAAGCCGTGGTCAACTAATAGCTCGCTAGTTCGGTTACAACACGAACATCTGGAGGGATCGAAAAGCATGGGAGCTAACCAGGAAGAGCGAGCGACCGCTGGGCGCGCCGGTGACGCGGCGGACGCTGCCCTCGTCGAGGATCTTGCAGGCGCGCAGCATGTTCTTGCCGAACAGGGTCTCGAGTCTGCACGCGACAACCGGTCAGGGACTCGAGAGAGCGCGGTGTACATGAGTAACCGATCGAGCGAGACGGGTGGCGCCGCGGTGGGAGGCGGTTTTGAATTTCTTACATAGATAGGTGCTCGTCGGAGGCGTGGCCAGCGCACTTGATCTGCACCCATACGACGTCAGCGACGGCGAGGGCTACGCCGGCGGCAACGGACATTGGGCGGCGGCGGCGGATTACTGCTGAACTGGTGGGTGGCGCGCGCAAGCTGTTTGATGTTTTGACGCAGCGGAGCGAGGACTCGTGGAGGGCGACCCTGTGAGGAACAATGTGCATATGCAGCCGCTGTGCACCATTTTTTTTTACAAATCTAGCCGTCTAGCATAAGTTCTTGAAAAAATAACTCTTTTTCTCACCTTAAAAAACGTGACAGACAATATTTGTCCCTACCACTTTCAGCGAGCACGGCTGGCCCTGCGGCAACGCGTGTGCGGGAGGGCGAGAGAGCGGCGTCGGTGGGCAGCACAACCTGCGCAGGCGGTGCGGGCAGGTGAGGGTGGTCACGTGCGCATGGGCAGGTAAGTGGGAAACGCAGGGGGGCAAGCGTGACTGGCTACTGCATCACCCGAGCACGGAAGCTCCTGCTGTGCTCCCCTGGCACAAAAGCATGTCCTCCCATGTTTGCCTGCAGTGCCACAGTTCCGGGCTTCTCCCATGCTCCTTGAGTATGGCAGGGGACACGTGACCGAGTCTTTTACGGTGTAGGAGGAAACTATTTTTTGTAAAAACGTGTGTAAAGAAGCTAGATTTGTAAAAAAAAAAAAAAGATATACATAGGGTTAGATATGCATAGCATCCTCAGGAGGAGTTTGGCGAGTGGGTCCGTAGCCCAATATAACATTTTATCACACTCATATTAACTCCAATACGTAAAGTTGGTATCGCCCATAGTTGGAACCACTTAGCTATTTTTTTATATATTAGAGAATCGTTAGGTAGATAAAATTTATTTTTTTATATCGTTTTTTCTGTTTTGGTTAGAGATTTTTTTTTGAGGACGTGGAAAAAGAAGTTAGAGCAGGAGAGGAAGACGAACATAAGAGACAAATAAACCACCACCGATAACTTTGTTAAGTTGTAGAGGAATGAAAAAAATCCTCTATCTGCAGTCCTGCACGCGAGTCATCGAGTGATATCGAATCAAATCATAGCTAAATTAGCTCCACTTGCCGATCAATTTCTGATTATAGAACACTCGAAATGACAAGCCAACTAAATCAAAACCAGCTACATAATCTGTATACGCATTTTCACTCTCTGGACACAAACGCCGCATTCTGCAGCCACGAGAATCGAAAAACAGAAGCAATATAAGGCAAGATCGCCAAGAACTGAATGACAAGAACAGTATAGTACATCAACGGTTGTGGAGAGGGTCCGACGAGTTGGGCACCCTCCGCTCGCTGCCCCGGACCAGGCCTTCCGTCGCCGGGAACCGCGACCGCTTCCTCAGCCCAGCGTCGAGCATCACATCGGCCGGCTTCAAGTCGGCGTCTGCTCCGTTTGCGCCGGCGACGACGTCGCCCTCTCCGATGACCGCCGTCGCGAGCAGCGCCGGGAGGAGGAGAGCAAGCAGGAAAAGAAACCTATGGCTGGCCATCTCATGCATGGGGTAGAGAAGAGACGGAGTGGACCGTACGCGCCTGTGTACGAGGAGAGAAGATGGAGTTTTCTGCATCTTCTGAGGCTGGCAGAGTAGTACTACCGAATACCGATGTAGCAGCGAGACGGGGAGAGTTTATCACCTGCAGGTTTAACATATTTGCAAAGTAGCCCTCACATTTGATGTTAAGGGTATTTACGATAAATCTACCTTAACTTACTTTTATGCTCTATACATTAGTTTTGTTCTATACAGAAAAATGAGAAAAGAGGAGAGAGAAGATAGCCGGCTATTAGGGAAGAGAAGAGCTAGTATGGTACGGGAAACAAGAGAGAAACGATAATTATTGTACAATATCTAGAGATAACTTTTAAAGATGGTTATTGTATAAACTGACTTTATTATTTACTCTAGATGATATTGATGAAAAATAAAGTAAGTAGTAGGCTTTGTTATTATACTTACTTCAATGATAGGCCGTACAACAGTCAAAGTTGAGAAGCTCTTTTCTGCTCTAGTAAATGTAGGAGCTAGCACACAATCGTTTGCCATGCATTACCTTTGTACCACACGACTCAAAAGGTCAAAAATGTTAAATACTAAGTAGAACCTTTGCACCAGCAACATCCAGAAGTGGAAAGAAAAATGCAGAAGCAGAAGGTTTCCACTAGTTCTTGTATCACATTCTGCATTTCTGGCTTTCTGCAATAACAACAAAGACCCGGCATACAAAAACTCATCAATATCTAAGGAGTAGTAACAATACGTTAGTCTTCAGAAATTGAGGCATTGAAGTCCCAGACTTGGCACAGCTGGGCCCAACAACCAAATGGTTCATCTTTTGTCCATGTCGCTTTTAGGTGAGGAGGTTAGTTAGTGAAGAATCGGAGGTTAGCGGCAGATGGTGCGATTAAGGCAGCGTAATGGGAGCAGGTGAATTCCCCGGGAAACAGGGGACACGGCTTTCCAAAAGAGAAAGGCCTTGAGCTCCAAAGCCGATGCATTCCGGATTCCTTTTCTCTCCTTTTGCCGAACCAAAAACCAGCAGGGCAGCAGCAGCAGCAGAGCGAGCACCGTCGCACCTGCCGCCTCTGGTGGGCTCAGCTTTCCATCGGCATTGGACATCTGGACAAAGCTGGGACTTCTTTTGTTTCTCCAGATAATGCGATCGAGTGTCCAGTGGCGGAGAGGCGACAGGAATGAATGAATCTGGACTGTCAAGTCCACTGACAAAACTTGCTTGCTTAATCTGATGGTACTCACTAATTAGTTCAGGGCACATGTTTGGTTTATTGCATCTTCTTGATTTTCCTGATGCAAGTATTGCTTTTACAACACTGTACTTCTAATGGAGTATGACGTAGTATGAACAATTCTGGCATTCTGTGCTTGCTCAGATATATTACTATTTTGCAGTGTGTGTGTGTGTGTGTGTTTTGGCCAAGTTAAACACCTCCTACACAAGTTTAACATTCTATTATCAGTCCGCCGGGTCAAATAATCGCTTGCAGATACTGTGCTAAAGCCAAGAATTCAAAGAGGCAGCACACTGGGTGTAGATCAATGGCCGTCGGAGGCAATCTAGCCCGGGTTTCAGAGTGACATCTGGGCCGCACAAGTCAAGATCGAACGGCTGTTAGACCACCAAAGGTGCCGGGTCCGCGATTACACCTGCACAGTCTCGCGGAACCATGCAACGACCGCAGACGTCTAACGGGTCGCAAGAACGTGTGCCCGCCGCTTCATTCTGCAGCTCGCCGGAGCGCGGCCGCACTCCGGTCAACCCTGCATGCTTCCCTCTCCTTCCTCAAGGAGGCCTCGCCGTCCTGCTGCCTCCTGAGTCCAGCTGGCTGCTGCAACCAAGAAAAGCACTGTTACACTCTTAGCTATGTCGCAACTGCACCTCCAAATTCAATGCATGTGCAATGGTGACTCGTGAGTAGCCTAGTTTCAGATTGTTCGGCACATTTTGGCCTGGAATGGATATGACAGTCAGCAGTCTAGGTAGAGTTGAGTGGTTCGCATTCTCACAACGCTTTTCAACCTCTACTTTCATAGGAAGTTCTGGGGGATTAGCGATGACCCAAAATAATTTGAGGTCCATCAGTCACATCCTAGTCTTAGCTTGCTAGCGTTTGAAGCTCACACCGTCAAAAACCTCAGGCTTAACGACATCGAAACTAGAAGCCATTAAATATTGCTTTCTGGATTGTTGTAAGAAATGCGGTATTAGCAATTTTATCATGACAATAATTCCAAGCAAATTAAATAACCATGAATAAGCACTGTCAAGAGAGCAAAAGCTAAAATACCGAAGCACAATATTTAACGATATCAAAGCATGAAAGCTCATTATCAAGTATTTAAGCATTTGCATAATAGCGATCAGTATAGGAAACATACAACTAGCAAAATGCAAAAGTTGTTTTTAGATTGTTCTCAGATTTGGGTTGCCTTAAAAAGGCCCTCGTTGTCACTAGAGACAAGATCTCAGACTTATCTGTGACAACCTTACCTCATTGAAGAATAGATTTTCAGTTTTCAATACTTGACAGTCTTAAGACCTTTAACAATTGATTATCTCCACATTAACAATGCAAATGACAGTGAAGTGAATCTCAAACAGCTTACTGACTATCCAACAGAAGCTGGTATATCATGTACAGAAGCTATTGACAGAGAAGATAACAGGAACAGAAGCAAGTGGAGATGATACTAGACAAGACAGTAAGGTAGAATTCACAGCATGAACATATATGAGATAATAAAAATTGTATTGATCAAGTTTAAAAAGGAAACTGAAAGTTAAGAAGTGTTGTCACAAATTGTCTCACTTTAGCCCACTCATCGTCGAACAATTGTTTCCCACATGAAAGGTCCCCAAGCCACAAAATGACTGGCCCCTTTGCAATATTTTGAAGGTACAGTAATCACAGAAGTTAGTGAAACTCACAAAGCACCAACAGACTGTTAGTGCGACAGGCCATGTCGATGACGCTGTCTCAGAAAGCAATACGCCGTTGCAATGCCGCAGAATAGTCGACGATGATTCCGGAGATACAAAGCCTTTGTCCCCAAGTGAGGCACTTTACCAGGGAACCCCGAGATGCAGCAAACACCACACAAAGCCACAGAACAATCCATCGGCCAAAAGGGAATGGAAATGTCGAATACTGCACAGTCGGTCACAAGAACCAGCACCAGTGCACACAACAAGCCGAGCCACACCACTCACACAACCGGATTAGGCAGCAAGCCAGCAACAAATGCTAACCAAGCAGCCGAGAAATTGGCAGTTGTTCCCTTCAATCGGACCTCAAAGTGATTTCTTGGCCAAGGATCAGAACCGAGCCACAACTATGGTTTCACGCTACTGCAGAATCCACTAGTTGTGTCTAGCCTAGATCAGTGCCAAAGATCACACAAGGTCGACAGAAAGAACAAGAACCAAGCCGAATCTCCAATCGGATTGTGAGATTAGGAATAGCTAGATGGGGATTAGAATGACGTTCACCATTCTGATCATAGAAAGAACCAACCAACCAGCTAAATAGGAGCTCAGGGAGGAGGAGAGGGGGCAACGGTCGTCGAACCAGCCGCGCGCGGCCATCGCATGCGAGGTGCCGCGTGCATGCGGGTGACGCCGCCGAAGCCTCCCAAATCCATTTGATCCCCATTTGCCGTTTTCGTTTTCCTATCAAAGCATCAACGAAGGCAATGCCTTCTGTTTTGATGGCGTCGCTGGATGGGTTGGCTCGGCCACATGTGCTAGGCCGGCCCAGACAGCCCCATGTTTTTCTTTTGAAATTTAGGGTAAAACCAAAATACACTAACACGCTCATCAGTGAAAAGAGACAGTGTAAACTCCCATCAATTACAAGCAACTAATCATGGCCATGACTCATGTGATTGTTACGTCATAAAAGAGAGAGAGAGAGAGAAAAGTACAGCTGATCTTTTTTTTGAGAGAACAGAAACTGGAAACCATCGCTTATCTGTCCGTCTACGTTTTCTTTTGCAAATGCTTGGTAAGTGATTGGAGTTGCGGGAGCTTGGCTGATTGCGATGGTAGGTGTATGCCTGTATGGTCTACGCAGCAGGATTCCTGCTGTATTACCGTGGCTCGGCAACGCTGGGGCGCCGGTTCCCGAGGTCCACTTGCCACGTTTGCTACAGCTCGGTAGTGCACTCCTTCCACGCTTCAACACCTGCTCCCACGGTTTCTCGTCCTGCCATGGCACCGATCATTTGTCGAGCTTCTCGAATGTAATAGGTGACATATGTTATCTGTCACATCTTCTACAATAGAAAAAAGAATCAAATTTACATAATTATGGGCTACAACCACTTCCTATTCCAGCCCATTTTGGATTAAACCGGACTACGGAATACCAGTTAGTATATCAAGCTCGGTTTGGTTGTCGTTTTAGGCACACGCAAACCTTGGCTTATCGGCCATATTAACGTGTTCTTTTGTAAATCTAGCACTTAGGCGGCAGCACATATATATATATATATATATATATAGGGTTAGATTTACAAAAGAACACGTTAACATAGCCAGATAAGCCAAGGTTTGCAGGCCGGAAAACGACAACCAAACCGAGCTTGATATACTAACTGGTATTCCGTAGTCCGGTTTAATCCAAAATGGGCTGGAATAGGAAGTGGTTGTAGCCCATAATCGGCCCAATATAAACCCACCAGTAGCGTGTGCGGCTGCTTGATTCACCAGACCACCTCTCTTCTAGAAACGAACCGACCCGAACAAAATCAAACCCAGTCTCCAAGTTTCCTAGGCTCCTACTCCAACCCCTCTCCTCGGCTGCTCCATCTCTCTCTCCCCTCTCACTCCACGCCACAGATCTCTTTCTCTCTCTTCCCACCATGGCGGAGGATGCCCCCAACGCCGGCGCCGAGGGCAGCCATCCTGCTCCCCCGGAGGGCGCCGCCGATGATGCCGCCGCCCCTTCGGCGAAGACCGCGGAGGCGCTGCTGCCGTCGCTAAGCATCTGGCCGCCGTCGCAGCGCACGCGCGACGCCGTGGTGCGCCGCCTTGTGCAGACGCTGGCGGCGCCCAGCGTCCTCTCCCAGCGCTACGGCGCCGTCCCGGAGCCCGAGGCCGAGCGCGCCGCCGCCGCTGTCGAGGCCGAGGCCTTCGCGGCGGCTTCCCAGTCCCCCGGCGCCTCCTCGGTCTCCGTCGAGGAAGGGATCGAGGTCCTCCAGGCGTACTCCAAGGAGGTTAGCCGCCGCCTCCTCGAACTCGCCAAGTCTCGCTCGGCTGCCGCCGCCGCCGCCGCTCCGGACGCGCCCGCGGGCGCGAGCGCGTCGGAGTCGGAGGCCTCGTCGGCAACTGTTCTGGCTCCGGCGGAGGAGTAAGGTGTTGGCCCGCGCTTAAGATCCACCAAGAATTGCTGCTATTTTGGCACTTCCTTGGAAATTATTTATGATTTCCTCTTCTGATGATTAGTAGTACCTACATGACTACTAGAGACGCGCTTGAGATGAAGAATTGGTGTTTCTTTCATGGTTCATGGTACCTTGTTACAATATCTAAGTTATATCAATGGTGCATCTTTTGCCCTTAAGGTGTGCATGCATGATTGCATCAGGTCATCTGTTCTGGTTATTAGGTTGCAAGATGATTTTATCTATGAATATTTGTAGCATTAGTGCCAAGAGTATGCTTGTTCTTTTTGTATCTACTTTGTTTTCATTTGGCTGGTGTGTGCTTTGGTCCATATCAACCTAGTGTACTTGGACTTCGCTAGTTCTTAGGTAGGGTTCGTTCTGTTGATTTGAAAGATAGTATAGTGCAGAGCTGATTAAGTAAAATAACAAATACTACTATGTTTTTGAGTTAAAAATCGGCCAAAGATTGTTCTCAGACAGGTACATTTTGGTAAGGGCTTTTTAAGTGCTCATCATATAGCTTAAAAAAACCACAGTTTGTTGTGTATTACAATAGGTATGTGGGATAGTAGTCAACTATTGGATGACAAAGGAGTTGATAGCATTGGAGCCAACTAGCTAAGACAATAGCCTAGTGTACATGTCAATGAGAATTCCAAATTGCAATGCTAGGTGTGCACTGTGCAGTTACATATGCGTATAGAGTTAAATTAGTTTGAATTAGAAATGCAATTCTGGTTGTGATGTGTTGCTAGTGAACAGTGCAGTTTGCCAAATACTCCTTTTTGAATCTTCATTTTCTTCCACTCTGCTTTATGTTAGCTTTCAAGGCTGAAATTTACATCCAGCAAAATCAACATGTGATATCATTTCAAAATGGCTGAGGATGAATAAAAAAACCCAATGTGGTGTTAGTTCTCGTGAAGGGCTGACTGCCCTTAAACGTTGTATGGACATCATATAGTCGAGTTGATTAGATTTAAAAGGGTACTAATTTTGCAGAGACTTCGGTGGTGGATCAATATTTATTTCAGTGACAACATACAAAGCTCTCTCTCTCTCTCTCTCACACACACACACACACATTGTTTGAAAATTTGTAAAGTGTTGTTTGTAGCCATGACATTTAAGCTAGAGCTACCCTCCATGGATATTGATGGTATTTGTGGGCCTGTTGCCATTCCATTTAGGGCATGTTTGGATCGCCTAGAGCTAACTGTTAGCTGACTAAAAATTAGCTCTATCCATTAGCCAGCTAACAGTTAGCTCTAGCCCATCCAAACATGACCTAGCTCACTCTTACTAGCTAATGGGCTAATTGTTAGCTCAGAGGTTGGCTAAAAATTAGCCCACCTATTAGTCTTCCTGTTTGAATGGACTAGGACTAATTTTTAGCCAGCTAACAATTAGCCCAAGAATCCAAACATGGCCTTAAGCTAGCTATCCTCTATGGATATTGTTGCTTAGTTTTCAATACAGTCCCTAGTCAGTAGATACTATAGTTCTCTGAGGCTGAATCGTTTTCTGGTGCTTGCCTATCTAGAACTATGTCATATTCTTGCATGATAGTTGGATGATAAGAGATACAGTAGGCAGCTGGAAAAAAATGAAAGCATGACCCTATGTTATAGTCTATGGAGGTTGGTCCAGTTTTTCATTTATCTGCTTGATGGTTCGAATGGATGTAATCTAGACTGCCTTCGATCTATCATGGTGGTTTGACCAGAGTATGGAGGTTGTTCCCTTTTTTTCCCAAAATATGACCAGAGTGGTTGTAAATGATACAATCGTGCATGTTTAAGTCTGTCACCTAAGATTGTGCGTTTTTTTCAACCCGCCATTCATGCACCGTGAGAGTACGTGTTTTGCCTGCAGTGCTACACCGTACTATGGGCCTATGGCCATGCCTGACGAGAAACCAGGTGAGGCCGTTTCATGCCCCGGGTTCAAGCGCTTGCTGATTCATGTGACGCTAGACTCAAAAGATTGCCAGCGCCGCTTCCTGTCGTGGAATGTTTATACGGCCAAATCGCATTTTGGATTTCAACTAGCACGTGACCTTCATTTGATCCATTTTCTTGGCCAAACAATCAAAATATACCGACGTTGGTTTGGCTTCAGACGACGATACAACTGACAAGAAGTATGGGCGGCCAAATTGTGCCCCCCTGTAGATTGGCAAGATCACCCAGGTTGAAACAGTGAGATCCGCGTGTACGAATACGAATACCACTGGCTGAATGCCCTCATCGTCCTAAACATCAAGCCCAAGACATGTTTTGCTTCAGGGGCAAGCAAAAGGCAAAGCACGCTGCCATACGGGAACACTCCTTCCAGGAAGCGCGCGCGGAGCACCACACAAACGCAACGGCCCGGTTTGGACCAGCCGGGGCCGTCCGATCGAAGCTTCGGAGCCCGCGCCGACCAAACCCACGGTGCGGGGTCGTGATCCCACGACTCGAGCAGAGGCGTCGCAGCGGCGGGTTCCATTCGAATCTCCGAACCGACTCGTGTCTTGCCCCCCTCCGCTCGCCTCCCTCGCGTGCTCCCTCGTCGTCCCGTGTTGCTCCTCGCCCTCGAGTTCACCGTTCTCTCGGTTCGGTGATCCTTGGTGCTACGTTGGAGAGGTGCGTGCGTGCGCTGCGATCGCTAGCCTTCTCCTTTCCTCCAGTTTATTGTGCGTTTTCGTGAGGTTTTCGTGCGACTTTTTCCACTCGAGTTGATTGATTTGGTTAGTCGAAATTTGACGCTACGACATCTTGATCTTTCTTTGCTGTTTGTTGCAGACGGTGACTGCTCAACGCCTGTAGCAGCGGATTCGCGCGCCGACCGGCGCGATGGTTTCCTTCGAGATGGATGACCGCAGGAGTACGCGACTCCGCAACACCACCTGCTCGATCCCTTTGTCGCGCAATTTGAGTCGTTTGGTGCGAGATTGTATCGTGTTTGCTCTCTTTTTTCTCGAAATTTATGAATTGTTTGGTGGGGGATTGGGTCGGGTTTGCTTGTACGTGCTCCTCTGCTAATTTGCCGCTGATAGCCGTAGGAGAAATTGTTTGTTGTTTCATTTACACATCGTGGATTATTTGCGTTTCATAGTTAACGCTACCGCAAAATTTAAGGTCCAACGAATCCAGTGTCCAAGTTACCAGCCTTTGTTTGGTGCGAACAATCTCACCAAATTAAATGATGTTTTGCATTACACTGGAACTTGTCATCACTATTGACGCAGTACTATTATTTGCTCTACTGTTAAATGTGGCAAACTACCCCCTCCATTCTAAAATATAGGGCATATTAGAATTCAGAAAAGTCAAATTACATAAATTTTGACCAAGAATTAGTCAAATTATGTGCATGTTTAATTTACAAAAGATGTATCAATTGATTCATATTTCACTTATCTTTCAATTATTGTTGGCTTCATAACAATTCATAGTATATTATAAAAGAAATTAATGGTCAAAGTTTACTTCAAAAGACTTTTTTGAAATCTAATACGCCCTATATTTTGGAACGGAGGGAGTATGTTCTTAGCGTTGCCTCTAAGCACATTACATTTAGAATCATGTACAAAATGAAGTTCGGCTTAGGATTGAAGTCTAATCAGAATGGAAAAGCTTCAGATGTGCAGGAGTCGATGATTCGAGATAAGAATATCGGTCAATTCTTGTCGATGTTTGGTCATCCTAAACTGTCAATTAGATGTAGTTCATATAAATTCATCATGAATTCTGACTAGGAGGGACCATCTAATATAGCAGCTAAATATGACTGTTGACATAACACAATATGTTCTGTAATTTGGCTACCATATTTAACTTTGTGACACTTTCCTTGCTTGTCTCGTAATTCTGTTGTGATTTACAATGCATCTAAACCTCTCAACTCTTGCTCAACCGTTCGTCACTTTTTCCAACAGAGATTGGGCTGGGCTTGACTGGATTTGGGGTTTTCTTCTCGTTTCTTGGGATCATTATGCTGTTTGACAAAGGGTTCCTGGCAATGGGAAACGTAATTTTCGCCCTCCTGGTTTACTAATACTTCACTGTAGCTTCATCTTCTTCTTTTTTTAAAAAGTACCTTCATCCTTACTAATAAGAACGTATTTCATGTTGTCAGATAGTCTTCGTGTCTGGTGTCACGCTAACCATCGGGCTGAAGTCTACTGTGCAATTCTTCACCTAGCCTAAGAATCACAAGGTTCTATGCCATGGCAAACTCCCCTTAAATCATAAAACAAAGCTATTTTAGTTCCATTTTCGTTATAAGCTAAAAATTTGTACCTGATTATGCAGGGTTCAATCTCTTTTGGAATTGGCTTTCTCTTGGTCCTTATCGGCTGGCCTGTCTTAGGCATGATGGGGGAGTCGTATCATCGTATGGCTTCGTCGTGCTCTTCAGGTTGGTAAACTACTAAACTCCCCAGTATTCTTCTTCTTATATGATCATACCGATTTGCTATTTCTATGTCGCCTAACATTCTCTTCAAGTCAACTTTTGCGACCATTGGATTTGTATGGAGATTAATGTGCTGTATGATTGGATGTTAGTTCATTGGAGAAAACATGCGACTTACGCTTAAGAAAATTTCAGTCACCATACAAATAGACAGCCCCTTGTTCTTATTTATGATTCCTATTCTCATTTCGCAGTTGCACACTCGGTTTAGAGGAAGACGGGTCCCGGTGTAATCGCCTTGCTGCTGGATCACCCCCGAAGAATGCCAGATCGCCTGTGAAAATATAGATGGACATATGCGTTTTTGTTCGTTTGTCATTCGTTGATGCTGCTAGTATGTGAATCTTGCTGCGGTGTTAACCGTAGGTTGTCTGAAGATCTCTTGACTACGTGCTAGCTAGCATGTGAATCTTGCTGCGCTGTTAACAGTAGGTTGTCTGAAGATCTCTTGACTACGTCAGTTTTTTTGTTTGTAGAAAGCCTTTCTTGTTTGTTAAGGAGGTAACGGGATAGATAGTGATAGGCTATCTTTTTCCTAGACATGGATTTCGTTTCAAAAGGATAGAGAAAAAGACTTCCGATTCACGTTTTGTTTTCCCCTCTGACCTGAGGCTCTGAACGTATGCATGTTATTGCAGTTAGATGGCACCCTTCAATTTCTAGCGGTTCCTACTTGACCGATGTCCGATGAGCTTTCTGTTGTGTTTGCGTGTACGCTGGTAAGCATCGGGCTGTCGTGCTCGTGCAGTCGCGTTCCAAAGTTTGCTGCTGGGCTGGCGTTGGACGTCGGAGCAAGCGCGAACCGGCGAGAGGCAGCGTGCGCGGTGCGGCAAGCGCCCACACGCGCCGCCCGTACGTGCCGAGTGCCGTCTTAGGGCCTGTTTCGGTTAAGGATTATAGAAAGCAGCTTTTAAAAGTTGAAAGGTTAATAAATAGTCAGTTTTTAATTTAGATTATAATAATCCGGAGTCCAGATTGTTAGAATCCCACAATCCACCTTGGAGGAGTTTTCCTCACTTTTTTTTTTGTACAAAAGACCATAATACCCTTCCACCTTCCAGAAAAATTACCAACAATTGCCCACTGTGTTCACGCCAGCCCTTCCAAAGAAACCGAACAGCCCTCTCAGCAATATTTTGTGCTATTTAATTATGCATTTTCGTATTTTATAAATCAGCTACAAGTGTGAAAACATGAAAATAAGGCAACAAAACAGGCCGAGGATACCACAGACTTTTGCCACGCAGAAACAACAATCCAAATACACTATAATCTGGTTACCAAACAGTCATCAGCTTTTAACAATCCAGCTTTTAAAATCTGCTTTCTATAATCCCTAACTGAAACAAACAGACCCTTAGCTTAGTCCCGACTAGCCGGCCTACACGTCGGCACTTGGCACCAAAGCGCGGGATGTGAAACGGTACGCAGCGGGCAGAAATGGGATTCGGCTACAATTTCTTCACCGGGCAAGAATTTCTTGCTGGTTTAAAAAAAAAACAAAAAGCAGCCATTTCTTGCTAATTATGAACAGAAGATTGCACCTCTTCGGCTACTTGCCTACTTGCATGAACTATAGTACAATAAAAAGGCGGCTTTGCCTGATAATACTGCTAGAGCAGAAGGGCGTATGCATCATCAGTATATTCAGTAGACTGGTTGAGCAATTATCATGGTGCATTAGTACTTTACATCACAAAGGTACTAACCCACTAACTTACAAGAGTAGAATACAGTAATTCCAAAACGCCTTATATTCATGTAAACTACCTGCACCCACAAGCTGCGGAGAGATCTAGCATTCCTGTGCAATACCAACAACGTTTGCTTACCACACGACTACATAAGCAGCATGGAAGCAGGTGGGACTCGAGAGTATGCGCTTAGGCAAACTCGGACGCAGATTAAGCTGCCTAAGGACTGGAGGCGACTACTATAAGATTGGCATGCACAACATACTTTCCAAGAACGGGCATCTAAGATCCTGGGCAACATATCCGGTGCAACCCCCCTCCGTGAAATCACCATGCAACTGAACTAAAAAAAGTTTCAAAAAATTCTGAAAAAAATCATAGATGTACATCTCAACTTACCCCACCTACATATAAAATTTCATGATCAAATTCATCCTATACTAGCAGTAAAAAAAAAAACAGCAAAAATGAATAGTGATGAACAGTAAAAATCACTGTTCATGCTGAATTTGTCTTTTTTGTAACTGCTAGTATAGGATGAATTTGATCATGAAATTTTATATGTAGGTGGGGTAAGTTGAGATGTACATCCATGATTTTTTTCAGAATTTTTTGAAACTTTTTTTAGTTCAATTGCACGGTGGTTTCACCGAGAGGGATGATTGCACAGGATATTTTTCCAAGATCCTGAGGGCTGACTTGCAGAGATTTGCAAAAGCAACGCAGGAGACGCCAAAGACCGGAAGCACACGCTGGGAGTTTTGCAGGGACAAGTGTGGCTCAGCCAGGAGAAAGCCTTTCACCGCCAGACACCACCTTGACAAATGACAATCGTATGACTCCGGCTCTTTTCATCTTATTTGTCAGAGTTCTATTCTATCTGACTGCAGTAGTTCCTTATCTAATTCATGTTGTATCCTTTTGCTCAATCTGTTGCACAGACAGAACTTTCTTCCCAACTGTTTAATCTCCTTAGCTCCTGTCGTTCCTTTTTTTTAAAAAAAAAGAGGAATCTAAGAGTCTGTTTGGGGGGCTGCGCTTCGGCTACTAGCGACAGCCCCTCCAAACGATGCGGCTTTGCTTCGGTTGTAGGGCGAAGCCATAGTGGAAGCGCTCCTCAAAGTCACAGCAGGCAGTAGTTCCCTGCGGCTATGGCTTTGCCTCCCCGCCTCGCTTGCTCGATCTCCATCCCCGGTCACGCTGCCGTCGGCCTGCCTCCGTCCCGACTAAGCCCCGCCTCACCTCACCTCCGTCGCTGTCCTTGCCTCTCGCCCTGCCGACCCTCGCCGCCATCGCCAGCCTGCTGTCGCCTCCTGGTCTCGCCCCAGCACCTGCGCTGCTCGATCTTGCCCCCTCCGCCCTATCTCTGCACTGCTGCTGGGTCGTCGCCTCCTCCCCCGATCGCTGCCTCGGCCATCTCCTCCCCACCGCATCGCTGCCTCCCAGCTCGCCCCGCCGCTCGGCCATCTCCTTCTCGCTCTATCGCCGCCTCCTGAGCTCGCCCCGCCGCTCGGCCGGCGCCTCCCTGCCTTGGTGGCCGCCTCAGTGGCAGCCTCTTTCCCTCCCGGTGGTCTCCTCTCCTTTGCTGAAAAGCCAAAAAGTTGAAAAGCTTGCCAAATAGTCTCCTAAGAAAAGTTATAGCCACGGCTCTGGTACTTCTGATCCAAGCAAATCAAAAGCCGTTTCGATCGATACCACGGCCCCCAACCCCAAACAGGGCCTAAGTCCAGTGACTACATGCCTTGCTGAAGGATCAGCATGTCGATCAGTGAGGCATATATCAGGAAGAGACACACGCCGTGACTTCTAAGTGTGTCCATTTCTTCACTCTCCTCCTGCACGCATAATTATGAGTCAGTTAGTTCTTGAGAAATTTTATAGTGGATAACACAGGTAGTAAGTAGTGGTAGTATAAATCAAATCTAACCATCCATTCCTCAAGGGTATTTTAGACTTTTCCTACCCATTCATCAAGAGTATTTTAGACTTTTCCTAATTCGTTCACAATTTTGGATTCATCGAATACCCGATGATCTTCAGAGACTTCTTATCCATTCATCTGTCATTCATTAGAATCACAGGATGTGTTTTACCGTAGAGGACAAATAGTATGATGGAATTTTTTACTCTTTTACTCCTCTCTAAATTTTACTACCAATAACTATATCTAAATTAATTTCAACCATTAGATTCAAAGAAATGGACAACTTATATTGATTTTAATCCACTAGTAGCAAAGTGAAATGTCATGGAATTAGAGGGATCAAAGATGTGATTACTAAAAGTGCATAGGGTAGTAAGGGCCGGATATATGCAGTGGTCAATGCCTGGAGGTGCCATAGAAAAAATTCAAATATTCAGAAGAAGCATGTAACTTTTGGGAATTGAGATGAGGACATGAATGCTACGCAATTCTCGTGCAAACATACACGAAAAGGCAGGAAGTGTGCTCCATGTGTTAAATTAAATGTCAGAAATGAACTGAAATTTTTGTTATCACAAAGGTAAAACAGAAATACTCAGGATAAACCTTAAGTTACTCACGCTGAGTCAGAATGCAGCCCGCTTCTTGTAGAATAGCAACATTCAGATGCCATTTCTATTAGCAGGCGCACTAAGCATAGCACTTCATCAAGTTTGTTTTCTCAATGATTCATGTAAGTGGATCGCCCCCACCCACCAAAGCACTGACATATATGCAATGGGGTTTTTAGCTGCTTGAATGAAATAGAACAAAAATGGAAGGGCATATACCTTCCCTAAAAGTGAAACCAACTTGTGCAACTCCAATATCCTATCAACAAGGTTATCCCTCTTGAGCTGGTCCAACATGATAACACGGAGTATGGGTCAAATGCACTATCAGAAAACAAGAACCATAAAGTAATTCAGTAGGTCATTTGCATTCTTACTACTACCCCATAATTGCTTCCCTCCCAAATTCTATGTTATGTCATCTCATCACAAAAATCTGATTACATAATTTGCTTGGAATCATAATCTAAACGGGCATTCATTATTCTCACGGTCTTGTGTAGCTCATTTCCCACAGACGCAAAATTTAGCTTGCCTTCGAGGTAATATACGATGTATGCACTACAAGTCCAGAGCAACACATGAAGAAATGAAAAGGAGAAAGGGATAAAAAAACCCGAACCTACATTGACCCTCTTCCAAGAGCAAGACACCATCTTCTTGATTTTCTTCCCAGTTGAAGAATCATCCAACGCCGCCGCTGGGCATATTCTCTTCCACTCCCTTCTGGCACCGACATCGCCCTGATTTTCCAACAAAAATATAGCTCACGAAATCAACCAAACGCAACACCCTCAATTCAATCACCTCGAGAGTACAATGAAGAAATTCAAAAGGGATAAAAAAAATTGAAAAGGGAGCAAAGAAACTGTCACGACAGCCATACTCGTACACACACCTCGCAATTGCTACTAGTCAGGCAAGGTGCAGATGGAAATGGTTGAAACGAGATGAACCAGTGAGATGGCTGTGTAAAACTAGCACCTGCAACGTTCTAAGACCACCGCGCCGGTGACCTCACCTCTCCTTGATTCCTTCGGTGCCTGAAAGCTAGGCTGTTGGGGACACTTTTATTTGAAAGGTCTGTGAGCGTCATCGCCATAAGTCTAGCAACAACCAGCTTTCGGCCAGCAGTGCAACAGCCATAGGAAGCGCCAGCAGTGCAGCAGAGTAGAGGAGAGTCGGTTAGTTGGATGGTTAGATATTCTATCTGCTATTTCAGTTATATCTATTCTTTATCCTTAGAGTTCTTTATTAGGAAGGCACCTGATTATAAATGGTAGCCGGCTAAAGAAGAACTTCCCTAATAGCAGTCTGTGAACAGAGCCTCCTGCTTGCCAGGGATTCAGCCCTGGGAGTAACAAGGGAGTTCTGCAGTTCTTCTCTTTCCCAGACTCTTGTCTTCCAGAAACTAAAACCCTAGACCACATCAATTTGGTATCCGAGCCAAACCACCACTTCTTCCATGGAACCGGCGGAGAAGGATCAGCTTGCAAGGATGTTCTAGATGATGGAACGCATGGCATTCACATTGGAGAAAGTAGAAACGTTGGAAAAGGCAGTCACCAAGTTGCAGATTGGTTTTGAGGGGGCAAGTGGTAGCTGAAGGAAATTCGGGAAGGATGGAAGGAAGGAGAGGAAGAACTGAGCACAAGGAATCGTGGAGTCCACGGTTTCATAAATTGTCGTTTTCAATCTATGATGGCAAGGACGATCTACTGTCCTGACTGAATATATGTGAGCAGTTCTTCTTGGGACAACAAACTCTAGCAGAAGAAAAGGTGTGGCTTGCCTCGTATCATATGACTGGGGTGGTACAACAATGGTATTACCAGGTAGAAAAGAATCAAGGTGTTCCAACGTGGCCAAGATTTGTGAAGCATGTCAATCTCCATTTTGGATCCCTAATTCAGAGTAACCCTCTAGGCGAACTCATTCAGCTACGCCGCACAGGGTCTGTGGATGATTATCTGGAGCAATTTCTTGCCCTTTTGAGACGCTGTGATGACATGACAAGAAGCAACAGGTACAAATCTTCACTACTGGACTGTGCAATCCCTTGTGTACTGATGTGGAATTGCAAAATCCAGCAACACTAGAGGTGGCAATGAGTCTTGCCCGGACTTAGAGGAGACTGGAAGTAGATGAAGAAGATGGTGTCAAATCATCGACATCTAGGCCTGCAGCAATTGGCAAGGCCATTCCTAGTAGCCGTGGTGCAGTAATAAATAGCCAACCTAGTAGCACAACTACAAGACAGAGGAAAGGGCAAAACGGCATTGTCCCCGGGGGCAAGCATGGAAGGACCGACAACCATTAACCCTAAGACCCCAGCACCTCGTGGACGAAAATTGCTCGCCACAGCAGAAATGGCAAATTGCAGACTTAAGGGTTTATGTTTTAATTGTCCTGAGAAATTTTCTAGAGAACATGTGGGTAAGTGTTCCATGAAGGGAACATACCTTCTAGAGCTTACAGATGAAGAGGACATAGAAGAGCAGTCAAAGGATGACATTGAGATATCCTTACATGCTCTTACAGGCATCCGCATAGGGAAGACTATGCAGCTGCATGTTCAGATTAATGGGGAAACATTGAGGGCTCTTGTAGACTCTCATTCCACTCATAATTTTGTGGGGGAAGAGACAGCCAACCGCATTGGCTTGCTGCCAACTTTTGGCAGTTGTATTAGTGTGGCTGTAGCAAATGGTGACCGAGTTGCCAGTGGCGGCATATGCAAGGCAGTGTGTATTGCTATTGGCAAAGAAGAATTCATACTTGATTGCTTCGTGATTCCACTGGCTGGATTTGATATAGTGTTGGGTATTCAATGGCTCTGCACATTGGGTCCTATATTATGGGACTTTCAGCAATTAACCATGTCTTTCTAGTTGAGGGATCATCAGATGATATGGTGAGGTACAGGACAGTAGCAGCGGCCAAGTATTCTAATGACAGATGGTGAGGACCTGATGGAGTCTCTATTAATGGAAATCAGTGACATGTTTGAGCTAGCGGGCTCCCTACCAGCTCAACGCAGCTGTGACCACCACATTCATCTGCTGCCAAACGCGGCTCCAGTAGCAGTCCGTCCATATCGTTATCCACAATTGCTAAAAGATGAGATTGAATGTCAATGTGAGGAGATGTTGCAACAAGGACTTATTCACCCTAGTACATTACCTTTCTCGTCACTAGGGATATTAGTCCAGAAGAATGACAACTCTTGGTGTTTTTGTGGTGATTACCGAGCGTTAAATGCTCAAATTATAAAGGACAAATTTCCTATACTAGTGGTTGACCAGCTCCTAGATGAACTCAAGGGCGATTGTTACTTTACCAAGTTAGACTTTCGCAATGGGTATCATCAAGTGCACATGCACCCGGATGATATTGAGAAGACGGCGTTTCGTACTTATCATGGCCATTTTGAATTTATGGTTATACCTTTCGGCTTGACCAATGCTCTCGCTACCTTCCAGGCTCTTATGAATGATGTCCTCAAAGCTTACTTACATCACTGTGTTGATCTTCTTCGACAACATTTTGGTCTATAGTTCATCTTGGTCTTAGCATCTCCAGCATGTTCGGGTTATTCTTCAGGTACTGCTCCATCATAATTTGGTGCTTAAACACTCCAAATGCCTCTTTGGAAAGGAATTAGTGGTGTATCTCGGACATATAATTTCAAGACATGGAGTGGCTATGGATCCAAGTAAACTTGATGCAGTCGTTAATTGGCCAACACCCAAAATAGTATGGGCATTGAGGGGTTTCCTCGGTCTTACGGGCTACTACCGTAAATTCATCCAATCATATGGTGTAGTAGCCACTCCTCTTACCAAGTTACTCAAGAAGGAGGCTTTCTCTTGGACACATGAGGCTGATAATGCCTTTACTAAGCTCAAAACGGCACTAGCAACCGATCCTACCTTACAACTCCCTAATTTCAATAATCGCTTCATAGTGGATTGTGATGCTTCAAGGACCGGTTTTGGCACAATGTTGCATCAAGGAGTAGGGCCTATTGCATTCTTCAGCATGCCAGTGGCACCTCATCATCTTAAGTTGGTCGCATACGAGCGAGAGTTGATTGGCTTGGTGAAAGCACTTCGTCATTGGAGGCAATATTTATGGGGGCGTTCGTTTACCATCCACACTGATCATTATACCCTCAAGTTCCTCCTAGATCAGTGACTCTCCATGATTCCTCAGTACATACGTGAGTAAGCAAGCTATTTGGTTATAACTTCATGGTGGAATTTCGGTCGGGTTGGCAAAATGGGGCTGCAGATGCTCTTTCACGCAGGGAGGAGGATACAGTAATGTTAGCTTCTATTTCTTCTCCATTCTTTGCCATCTTTGACCAAATCCGCAACGAGCTCAAGTCATCGGCCGAAGCACATGAAATCAGTAATCAAATACTGGCCAGAACTACTGCAATTGGTTGGACCAATGTAGATGGACTTCTTCTCTATGAGGGCAAGGTATATGTGCCACCAGTTTCTTTCCTATGGCCACAATTGTTAATGGAAGTGCACAACAGTCACGAAGGGGCTCAAAAGATTCTTCATTTGTTGCGTTCTACCTTTTATCACCCACACTCTTCCAAGATTGTATGGGAATTTGTTCGCTACTGTACAACTTGCCAATGCAATAAAACTAAACATCTTCATCCTACGGGATTGTTGCGGCCTTTGGCCATTCCTAGTGTAGTTTGGCAAGATATTAGTATAGATTTTTTGGAAGGACTACAAAAAATGGTGGCAAGTCAGTTATCTTGACAGATTGCTGATCGATTTTCAAAGTACGCTCACTTTATTGCATTGGGATATCCATACACATCAAGTCCGGTGGCACGGGCTTTCTTCGTGGACATTGTTTGTTTGTATGGGATTCCATCTTCGATTGTCATTGACCGAGATCCGGTCTTCACCAGTAATTTTTGGGCCGACTTGTTCCGTCTTTCGGGAGTTCAGCTACAATTATGTATTGCCTTTCATCCTCAAAGTGACAATCAAACTGAGATAGTTAATCGCATTATTGTAACGTATCTTCGTTGCCTCTCATGTGATCGTCCAAAACAGTGGCTCCAATGGCTTCCGTAGGTGGAATTTTGTTACAATTCCTCATATTAGATTGCGTTGAAGACCACTCCATTTCAAGTTGTGTATGGTAGAGTGCCACCAACCATACTGATGTATGAGGCAAGTACGGCTAGGGTTGTTGCTGTTGACTGGCAACTCCAAGTGAAATTCAAGAGAGATTTCGTCAAGCTCAAGATCATATGAAGCAATATCATGACAAATCTTATCGAGATGTCAATTTTGAGAAGGGTGACTGGGTTTGGTTGTGGTTGCATCATCGCTCCACTTAATCATCAAGGACAGTACTCCGTCCAAGTTGGCGCCCCGTTTTATGGACCTTTTCAAATTATGGACCATATTGGGTCAGTGTCTTATCATCTTTAGCTTCCTGCTAAAGCCGGTATTCACAATGTTTTTCATGTGGCTCTCCTCATGAAATTTGACGGGATTCCTCCGACATTTGAAATTCAACTGCCTGACTTTGTCCATGGTCATGTGTTCCTACTCCTAGCAAGATTGTCTGTGCCCGACTAAATAGAGGGGTATGGGTACTGCTGGTGCATTGGTCGGGATGTTCAGCTGTGGATGCCACTTGGGAGCATTTGGAGGTGTTCAAGGAGAGGTATCCTCAGTTCCAACTCGAGGACGAGTTGTTTCGCCAGGAGGGTGGAAGTGTCGTGGATGCTTTTATTGGAAAGGTCTATGAGCATCGTCGCCATAAGTCTAGCAACAACTGGCTTTCGGCTAGCAGTGCGGCAGCAGAGTAGAGGGCAGTCGGTTAGTTGGTTGGTTAGATATTCTATCTGCTAGTTAGTTGGTTGGTTAGATATTGTTTCTACTATTTCAGTTATATCTATTATTTATCCTTAGAGTTCTTTGTTAGGAAGGGAAGGCACCTGATTATAAAGGGCACTTGAGGAGAGAGTCCTGCACTTCTTCTCTTTCCCACACTCTTGTCTTCCAAAAACTAAAACCCTAGACCACATCACAGCCCAGCCCAAGTCTATGTTCCAGGCAAGTACTTTTCAGTCAGTCAGAGCCGGAAGGACATATACGGTCGCGTGCAAATGAAACATCAAGAAAAATGACTTACCTATCATACAAGTCAATCTATTATCAAAGCCAGCCCATCATGCAGCCTAAAACATTATATAACTGGTAGTTCATATAGTGCCATGAACATAAGCTTCATTCCCAAAACTGAAAGTCTTAATGTCTTCAACTCAGGTCATATTTATGTTGTGTCATGCCCATCATATGTACGATTGTATGTATTAATAGAGATCATCTCTAGCCCTGTCCATCATACAATTTGAAGCACTGAGCGTATGGCTAATTTTGTTTTTCAGTACATAGCCTGAATCCTGAGTTTATATGGTACTCTGCAATTTTCATCAGTTTCTAAAAACCTGAGTTCTGACGAGCGGCCCAATCACATCCCATTTCTAATAACATCAACTATGGTTGGGATCAAGAAGATCACCAAAAGACAGCCAACTTCAAGAATCAGTGGACCCATCAAGATCACAATCGAAAATGGAAATTACGTATACAGAAGTCCAGCGTCAATATCCCATATTTATAATTTACAAAGCTATCATCCATCTATATACAAATCTGAATAACAAAGGGTGATGAAGTGTCGATTCCTTGAGGTTTGGTCGCAAGGTCGTCTCGTTCCCCAATAATGTAAACATCAGACCTATGCAAGATCATGCAACTAAACTATAATTAGGCTACACGCGTTGATCCTGCAGTACTAATTGATGCAATATTCTGTAACTACCGAACCAAACTGCTACAACATTACAATGGAACCTCTCCCACAGTGGAACAATGGTTAAGATTTGCTCATAATTTTAATTGCTTCGCTGCTGCTTTTGATGTCACTCATTAAAGCAATTTGATGCAGAAGTTGAGCTATCCTCTGCAAAATAAAAACAAGAATGTAATGAGAGGAAAATCGAAAAAAATGCATGTTCAGCGAATATATATCTGTGCTGAATGCATTTCCAAACCTCCTCACGACACTAAGCAATAGCAACCATAGATAAGAGTACATGGAGAAAAACATAGTTTTACAAGACAATCGCCACAAAATTGTTAATATCCAATGCAGATTGTCATATATTTAAATATGAAAAGAAAGAAAAAAAAAAGCAAAAGAAGATCGAGAACAACAAAAGAAGATAGAACCTTCCAGCGCTAATCTGTCAGCAATCTATGTTGCGGAATATGAGAATAATGTCCATCTTCTAGCGTTTTACATACAAGCTTGTGCACAAAAGAAAACAGCTTCAGTAACTTTTAATTTAAGGCTACTTGACAAAGGTATGCCATCAGTTAACAGGATATAGGCTGAGATGGAATGTGCAACCTATTTGGAGCTTGTAAAACATTGCAGAACACTGCCTAAAAGAAGAGTACAAGTCTTCTACCCATGACGCATTTGTTTCCCTGAACCCAACCCCAATAAAGAATATTAATATTTTGGGGGAACCAACATCAAGAGGGATAAGAGGAAGTCGTCATCCATGAGTAACACACAGGCTGTCAAAACTCAAAAGACATTGTTGACGCTATATACCAGTATCACCGGGTTAAATCAAGGATATCCATTCATCTCTCGATCTTTATCTTCCCCACCATCAACAATTTTAACAACTGATATAAAAACAGGTTTCCTAAGGTTCATTCTACTCGTTGGTAGCTTCCTAAACATCCTCCTTTAGCTTGATCCAACATCTCACCGTACTGTATGGTGCATACCAATGATCTAGATGTCATAAGCATATTGTCAAAAACAATTTGCAGCAATTACCACTCGATCCTCATCCATATTATCTAGAGTAAGCAATAAAGCCAGCTTATACAATTACTATCTCTAAAGGTTGTATCTTGAGTAAGCGATAAAATGAGCGTGCAATAAAAGCCAGCTTGTACAATAATAACATTGGCTTTTAGCTAACGATAGTACCTATGTTACCGTATGATGCTTGCTACTAAATAAGAGCCTGCTCTCTTTTCTCATTCTTCCATACAGGACAAAGCTATCATGTACAAGTTAATAGTAAGCTAAGGTAGCCTTATTAGACTTTCTCTGATGTGTCATGTGATCGATTCAACTTCCCCCCAGATCGAATAGCTCGACAAGTTATAGATTTTCCAAACACAGACATGACATTCACATCACCACTAAAAGCTGCAGAGATCCAAACCTTATCCTTCTCCTGCGAGAGCAGGACGAGCAGGTCCCTCTCCCTCCTGTCGCGCCGGCGCGCGTACAGCAGCGCCCCCACCACAACAGTCGCCGCCGCGGCCGACCACACGGCGGGCCTCACCGCGGGGCACCCGCACGCCCCGTGCACTAGCACTCCCTTCCGCACGGCCCCGATCCCGGCCGCCCACGCGCGCCTCGCTGCCGCGCGGCACCTCCCCCAACCCCATATCCATTCTCCATCCTCATCGTCCTCTCCGTCCTCCTCCGCCTCCTTCGCAGCCGCTTCCTCAGCCTCCCCCTCCAGGCCCAGGCCCTCGTGGAGGCGCGGCGGAAAGATGGCGCAGTCGTCCAGGCCGCCGTCCACGGGGGTAGCGGCGGCCGTAACGGTTGCGGCTGGGTGTACGAGCTCCCAGGCGTCGGGTGCGGGGGCGGGGGCAGGCGGGGAGGAGGAGGCCATGGATGCGAGGGAGGAGGAGGAGAGCGAGAGGGTCAACGTCTTGGGCTTGAGGAGGAGGTGCGGGTTGGGGGAGGGGAGGAGGAGCGGATGGAGCGCGGAGTACGGGGAGGCCGGGGCTGAGGCGGAGGCGGAGGCGGAGAAGGGCGGGGATTGCGGTGGCGGGAGCGGGAGCCTCTCGTCCATGGCCGCGGTTGCTGCCGCTCACTGGATTTGATATTTGCTTTTTGGCAATTTCGAGGTGGTTTTTCTTTGGATCTAGATGATCTTTCATGTGGTGCTTGAGATTGACGAGGACTTGTGATGCCTTCGTTTTACCGAGTGAATATGCACGTCTCGTCTAGTTTGAATGGTGTACATCTGCAGATAATGATGCGTGTGTCTCTTTTATGTGAGGGTAACTAATTGATCAGCAATAAATTTGACTTCAGTAATACTCTCCCGAGAACCGGATCAGTAATTTTTATTATAATATATTTATAAAATATGATAAAATTACTATATTATGAAAAAAATTCAAGACAGATTTAAAAGATATTGACCGCCAATGATTCGTTAATTTTAACTGCATCTATGTTCAAAACAGTAGCTATTTGTACCTCAAAAAGGTAGTAATTAGTGGTAAATGCTTGTCGATTCTTCTCGAAATTTCCAGTGAAATTCACTAGGTTCGGAACTGAGAATCAAACCTAAGCGGGCAGCTGCTCGACAGCGATAGCTCGGTTCTCATGAACCTCTTATTGTTACATATTTACATCCAAATCTACAATAATCCAATTCGACAATGCTATGAGAATTGAACTATTTTAAGCTCGAAACCTGGTAAGTACTTCCTCCGTCACGGATTATAGGCTGTCTTTGAATTTTTACGGTTTCCAGTTTGACTGTAATTTTTTTTATCATAATATAAGCGTAAAAAAAATATTCTGAACGTATATCCCAGATACAAATATAATAGCATTTTTTTTGTCATCATGGACACTTCTAGTTTAGAACTATCTAATTGAGTGCATGTGTCACGTCAAAACCAAAAGTTCAGCGATGTAAAGATCTGCGGCAGTTACAATGCAAGAGCAATAGAGAATCTTATGCAGCATTCGTCGAAGACTCTAAGCTTGGATATGGTCCGACTTCATGATTCTCACTGTTTTACGAAACATAACAAAACAGATATTGCTAGGGGAATTTATCATATATGCAGAATATACACTTAAATCACATCAGTTTCTAAGCCTAAATAGTCTAACTACTAGATGTTTACTAAGTACAGGTATAAAAAAACAGTCAGCAGTTAGCTCTTCTCTAAACGATAGATTGGGAGCACTAACATGGAACAATGCATGGAGATAGAAAGTAGCACGAACTGAGTCATCACCAGCGTGGAAGATGCATACATCTGTAATAAACTGAAGCCTCGCATTGAAAGTTGATATATCAGAAAAATCTCTAGATTGTTGCATCCTTCTTGTCTCCTCTGCTATATCATAACGGAACACAGTTGAGCAATCTATATCATAACAAAATAAAAGCTTAGTTGAGTATGTTTAAAACATAACGGAACACATGTCTACAAAATTCAGTTACTAGTTTCGAAGCCACGGCTTACTGGAGTTTCGAGATCAAGTTTGGTGATCAAAGATGTACGTCTGATGATGAAGCAATGGACTCGGAAGGGTTCTGATCTTCAGTAAAATTGGACCTGGAGTAGGAACTTTGACAATCTAAATAAACATCCAACTTTGAGCAATCTAAATATAAACATCCAACTTTGAGCAACTCAAGCACATTCTATAGATTTATCTAATGGTAATGCAGTGGGCCATAATTCCAGATGAATTAGAAAAGATGACACATTAACTTCGACTCGAATTCAACTTTAAAAGTATAAAATTTAAAAGATGGCACATTAACTTTAAAAGATTTCTGATTGCTCAAAGTTAAGTTAATGAGATTTCTGAAATGCTACTGCTTTGAAAGAGATAAATGGGCAATTGTGTTATCTACATTCTGATATTGCTCAGCTATATAGATTTGCATAGCTCAAAGCAACTAACAAAAGTATCTCATTTTTTATTCCCTAAAGCAACACTAGGCTAATTTGAAATCAATGCTTACTTCACATAGTTTCGTATGATTCTACACATAGGATCATTCGTTTATAAACACTGAGATTGAACCAAAACTGTTCACCACCCAATATGTCATGGTTTGTCCTATATCCTTAGAAGTCCATAAGCCATTAAATGTAAATAGTACTCCATCCGTCTAAAATTATAATGTGTATTTTGTCTTACACATAGACCAAAGAGATATTATAAAAAAAACTAGACTACCCTTAATTATTATTTCTAAATACTATATTCAATGTACTAGAAAGTAAAACTGAATATTTGTTAGGGATACAGAGGTAACAACAAGAAGCTTGGTGAGGTGGTAATCACAAGAAAGCATCATTGGTCAGAAATCAAAAGTACCTTTCTTGCACTTATAAATGGGCGTTCATCTTGATAAATGTTCTGTTGATAAACTTAGCCAAGAAGCAGAACTAAGTTTTCCTGATAACAAAATTCAGAAGTTCCCTTATGTTTGCTTCACTAAGGCATTGGCCAGTAGGGTTTCCTGAGTTTATAATCACCATTACTCGAACCTAAGTTGGAAAAAAATCGATCAGAGCTGAATACACAGACACAGAGTATACATGCCACATTTTTATATAAGCAGCATGGCTACAAAAAAAAAAGAAAAGAAAAGAAAAGGAAATATGTTACCTGACTAATTGTTAGTGTTTGACCAAGTGTTAACAGAGGTTTTAGGTGAACCAATAAAGATATGGCGAGGATCTGAGTACAGGGAAGACAAGGCTAGCTTTGTACCTGGTCAAAAAACAATATGTACCGCCCTAACTGTTTACCCTTATTCTAATGAGTATGGTTACTCTCCAAGGGCGCATGTTTTCAAGTTCATGGGGCAATGCATTGATGTACACTTCTCTAGAATTTGATCAATGCTTTTCTATTTTGATGAGTTTTTTTGTGGGGTATTTTGATGAGTTGTTGAACCAATGCAATGCTGGAAATGACTCAACAAACCTTGAATTCATCAATACGATGCTGTTATTGTCATTTTAATTGGAATTCTTTTCTCTGTGTATATGTATGGATAGTCACAGGCCAATCAAGTCATATATACGAATTGCGGGATATTGATGAAGTCAAGTCCCTAGTTAGCCTCTTCTTCCAAGTAATATGGAAGTCCCCAGTTAGCCACTTGAAGCATAGAAAAGAAGTAATTTTTGACAAGAAAAACATAGTATATTACATAAATCGCCGGGTACCATGGAGAGGCAGTGCTTCGCCCGTGCGATGGGATCAGCAGGGAAAATAACGCTGACATTGGGATCATCGAGCAGGAATGCAGCTTGGCACAGCGCCATCAGTACCTACAGCATGGAACAAGCACAGTACGGATGAGCAACCAATACAATACCACCAATTGAATCAATCCTATGGCAGGGTAGACAGAACTGAGATAACCTGGTGGGGAAGGTGAGCGGCTTCTGGCCGAGGGCGTGGAGGTTGCCGACGTTGGTGAAGATGATCTTCTTGCCCTCCTTCTGGAGCTCGGAGTGTGAAGCCTTCTAGCCGAGGGCGTGGGGATCGGGAGTGTGAAGCCTACCGTGGGATGAGTCAGTGGTGGCTCAGCGGAGGAGGAGCGGCGTAGGGGGAGATGGCAGGGGCGGAGTGGAAGAGCGAGGGCGAGCGCGAGGGGATAAGTGGCGGAGGCGGTGTGGTGACGCGGAGGTCCAGCTGGATCTGGCCGATGGGAAGGGATCCGGCGGCGGCGAGGATGGCTGATTCGGAGGAGATTGACGCTGGCTAATTTGGAGGCGATCGAGGAGGTGCCAGGTGCGGCAGACGGCGTTGGAGCGTGCGGCGTCGGCGGGGCCGAGCAGGCGCAGGATCGGGACGAGCACATCGATCGGGACGGCATCGAGCGGCGGTTTGCATCAGTGTCGTGAGGGGACAATATAGCATGACGTATGGAGTATCTTGGTGTCGAAATGACCCGTTTCGAACACTGCAAAACTCTATGGAGTTCCGTAGGATTTCACACGTAAAAAAACATGGCCAAAAAACAAGACGATAATCTAGAATGCAATAGCAGATAGGTTTGCAGCATGGCCCAATATTAGCTGAACGCGTGCTATCGCCGCCTCTTGGTAAACGTCGATACACATGCACGCATCATGCATGCGAAATGAGTAAATCGCACCGTATTTTCTGAACTTGCACGGCTGATTTTACGTATGTCTAAGGGAACGTATTCGTATGTACGTACAAATATGTCTATTAACTCGAACATCGGAAATTTGTGTACTTAAACTTGCATACCGTTCAGGTAAGTTAGTCTGAAAGTGGTTTTGGAGATGCGGTGTAAGTTCAGCACCTAGTTTAACCTCCCGTATGTACACGAAAATGTCTTACGTGGCTTTATATATATGCGCTATCACTACTACTCCAATAGTCGGAACGTACCGTACATAGTAATAACGTCTGACAAATGGCAGGTTGTTGCAGGCAGTTTGCCACCTCGAAGGCCTGCACAAGACCAAGACGGGCCACCTCGTCTCCCTCTCGGAGCAGGAGTTCGTGGACGGCGACTAGGGATGGCAAAAATACGTGGACAGGTACAGGTACCGACCCGATGAGTCCGGGTCCGGGTCTAAATTTGGACCCACGGGTATATTATTTCGGGTCGGTCGGATCCGGTCCGGTCCGGTCTCATTTTGGACCGTGGGTACCTAAACCCGACCCGAAATATTGAAATAATATATTCACGTGAAGGATAGAAGGAGCAAGCTAGTGCGTGGGCGCTGGTAGCACACTTGCGCATGAGTTAGCCGATCATGAGTTCGAATCCTGCTGCCGCTGATTTTGCCATTCCATCTCTTTTCAAGTTGGCGGCTTGGTGCATGAGTTGGCGCGTTGGTAGCACACTTGCTGCTGCCACATGAGGAGCACCTGTCCAGGAAGGAACGAAGGACTTTGATTGAAGATTCCATCTCTTTTCAAGTTGGCGGCTTGGTGCATGAGTTGGCGCGTTGGTAGCACACTTGCTGCTGCCACATGAGGAGCACCTGTCCAGGAAGGAACGAAGGACTTTGATTGAAGTCAAGCGGAATCAACGTACTGGTATGAAGTCAGCAAGTCAGCAGGAAGGAACGAAACACCAGTGACAGGAAAAGCACGTAGCGGACTGGTATCGGTCCGGCATCTTCGGTCTGGTCTAAGTTTGGACCCGTGATCGATTCGGTCCGGTCCACATTTCGGTTTCGGTCCGGTCCACGAGGTCGAACCGGACGTTATATCCCGACTACGACAACGGCTGCGACGGGGGCTTTCCTGAGGACGCCATGTGGTGGGCCGCCGACAACGGCGGCCTCACCATCGAACCGGACTACCCGTACACGGTCAAGATCGCCGGCGCCGTGACGGTGGTCGGGTACGTCGCCGACGACAAGGGCTGCAAGTAGACCTGTAAATTGGGCTGGGCTCAAACGGGCTAGCTCAAGCACGGCATGAAATTGACGGTCCAAAGCACGACACGGCCCAAAGCATTATGGTAGGACGAAGACGCAAAAATGCCGGTCTTGGGTTGAGCCTTGAATCGCAAAGATTTGCAATACCCAAGCATGGCAGATTGATCGTGAGTGCTTTAAGCAAGACGGCGAACGACGGCCCAACTAATTGGATATCTCCAATTATACACTCTCGCTACTAATTACTGACCACAGCTGGCACCACACTAGATAGTGATTAATTATTGGCTAAAAGTAGTTGGCTAATTAGCTTATGACCAAATAGTGATGGGACAAAGAAAGAGAGGGGCAAGTGCGACTGCTTCAATTGATCTGGAGTAGACCTGGGCCGTGCTTGGGCCGGCACGGCCCAATGATGGCCCGATGGACTTTAGTGCCGGGCCGGGTCAGGAAAAAACCATTTCGGGTCAGCCCGACCCGGCACAATGATACGATCATGCCGTGCTGAGCCGTCCTGAAGCGGCCCGAAGTACGATGGGCTTGGGCCGTGCCGGCACGGCCCAATTTACAGGTCTAGCTGCAAGTACCGGATCGTCAGGACTCCGGGGGGGCGAGAAGGGGTGCATCGGATGGCGCAAGCGCTGCACCGCCATGCATGCCTCCTACCCGGTGATGTGAGCAAGCGCCGTACATGCACGCTCACTTGTACGGACAACACGTTACTGCTATATTACACTACTGCTTCCTGCACGTGCATGCGCGCAAGTCCATGAGGCACAGACGTCAGCATGCAGAACAGAACAGGCTGAAATAAACTGTATCACTGGGGTTTTCATTTGTCAATGTGATGGAATCTTAAAATTAATGGGCTGTGTATGTTGTTGTCAATGAGAATGATCTTTGAAGTTCAAACTATAGCACGGCAAAACGTGCTTATATGTCGCGCCAATTCGGGCCACATCAATATCTGGTTTGAAATCCTCTGATTCAACTACAGAGAGTGGTCCTTGTGATTATAGATTTGATGTCAGGTAGCTGCCACTAGAGTGGACTACTTTCATGTTTACATCTTGTAGATTCGAAACCACCTTTGCAGAATTGCAATACATCTTACGCGTTCGATTCGATGGCACTATGCCTTCGCTCTCTCTGCTGGTAACTGGAGGAGTTCGCGGATTCCTTCACATACCTGCTTGCGGAATTGCAAATAGGTAAGCAACAAGGCAGAGTAACATCTGAATTTAAGCAGATAATGTCATTAGGTATCACCCATCATCTACTACATAAACGAAACACCTGGTTTGTTGTACGTACCAATTTGATTTGTGCTTTTATGCTTGCAATGAGGTGTGTGTACTCATCTATTTGTCTGCAAACAAGCAAAATTCACGGCATGTACATAATGTTAGTACAGGGAATCAGGAGCGACAAAATAACAAAAGGAGCATATTCGAGCATAAAAGGGAAAATTACAACATCAACCTATGAATGAATGTTGTCACAAGGAACCCCCGCCCCAAAAAAAAAAAAAAGATAGCATTCAAGCATAAAAGGAAACAAGCGCCAGATCAGACACGAAAGAAATCTCAAACTGATACACCTGTAATGACACAAGAGCAATCGAACCTAAAACACAAAATTCTATGATTGATCACTACAGAAGGTCTGCTTATCTTCAGTTGCCATTGCATTCATCTAAGTAAATATGTCATTCAATAAATAACAAGATAAAAGTAACTAGACAAATTTGCAAGTTGCAACTATACCTTTCGAGGATGTGTGCGGTCTACAAACTTATCACCAATCAAAGCAACAAGACCATACAACTGATGATGCATCTAAACTTGTAACTTTGAAGTGCACTAGATTATCTCTGATCAGGCTGCAATAACTGAGGCAATACATAGAAGGATATAGCAAGTAAAGCAGTTAACTACATTTTAACTTCAATTGCAGAAGTAGATGATCGTACTTGTGTTCTATTAGATCCAGGCATCTAGCACAGAGCAAATCAGCCAATTATTCTCCCAAGTTCCCAACATCAACAATGTATGTCACTGTACTACAAGCAAGCAAGCGTGCTAACCTACATGCCCGCACACAGGGTACACAGATATATCTAAGGTCAAACACAGTATGATGCAAAATCATCAGTTGACTACGAGGGTATGCTTTCAGAATATATAACAACAGAATTGGGCCTGTGTTAGTTATAACCATGCTGGCACAGCAATAGGCATAAACAGATTTGAGACATTTTAGAAAATACAGAAACATCAACAGCCAGACGTGGGGATCATCAGCTCTGTACTATGTTGCATACTAGCTATAGCTATGTCAAATACATGAGCTCCTATTCTGCATTTGATGCCTGAGCGAGCATCAAGCTCCAGCTAAAATCAAATGGTTACACATAGATACGCTGAATACCGAATAATCTAAAAAGCCTAAGAGTCATTACAGCGCTCAAGAAGATCATCTGTTTCTAAATTTACTATCCCTGCTCAATAGGGGGGAAAAGCTAAAACTTGCATTTCCTACTACCTGAAATGACAACAGGTAAAAACAAAATCTATGCTATCTACACAAACTGTGTTGAATAGCAAGCACAACACACCAGAGTATCCCTCGATCATCAACATTCTTTGGAACTCCTTTCACACACAAAAAAAGAGCGTCACAAAATCAAGGTGTCATACTCAAACGTCGAAATTGAATTACCTGGACAACCTAGCTTCTCTTACAGATATAAACTGCAAAGCTTCTTGCCAAGTGAATTCCACATGAAAACCTAGACCAATATCCACAAAAATGTGCCTTGTATCCGGCCTGCAGAAATCACCACGCAAAGGAAAACAATTAAATCTTAACAGTTCAAGAAATCGGATTATAGGCGTGAAGAGACATAATATATCACCCATGTTCCAACCAAGCAATTTTTGTTAGCGCTTTATAATAATGTTTGTCAACCATTCCAACTTTGTGATGCTAACAGCTTGTTAAAGAATGACGTTGAAATAAAGAAGCAGCATGAGGACATATCAAAGCAAGTTTCATGTTTGCTTGTTACACGGCATGTCTGTATCTAATAACTACGGACCTTCTTCCCAATTTATGTAACCAAACTAATTCGCTTGTTATACTGTCTTCCATACGCAAACACCTTTTCTTTTTGTAAGGGCAGTCAACCCTATTTCCATTTTTCAGATAAAAAACAACAAAGGCGTATGCAAACGGCTTCTTGTTCATGTTTATCCTACTGCAAAAGCTCCATCAAGCACAAATCTACTTAAATCGAAATGCTCGCCCACATAATTTGATTGAGCAATGTTTTATCTACTGGTCCATAAACAGTGCATACCACAAAGCTCTAATAAGATGATAATTGATAAATGTCAAAGCAAACACATTAACAGATGTCTACCATGAATCGAGGAGTGAAAATGCAAAGATAAGAACTTTAGGTTTTTATTTTATTTTATTTTTTGGTTGGGGAGAGGGAAGGGAGGTTTACACTTCTGCCTGCATGTACACCTCGGAACCAAGATTGACCATGGATCTCATGCTGGTCACGCCATTCTTCTCCAAATTTTCAATGTTCCTCTTCAAATCCAAGCTGCCACCATCCAAAGAAAATTTCACTTTTCAGAACAATAAGCAACATATTGCGTTAATACGCCGAAAAAATAGGCAACAAATGTTACAAGATCAACAATCACATCTCCCAAACTAGGGATAGAACGTTCCCAAAAGAACACGAACAGTTGGAAGCGAGCCGCAAAGTTGTAACACGAAAGGAGTTGAGGACAGGAGCTTACAAGGTCTTCTGCTGCTGGAACACCTTGTCACGTTGGGCGATGGCGTTCACGAGGTCGGGCTTGAGCCGCCGGTCGACGAAGTCCTCGAACTTCTTCACCTTCTCCTGCCGCAGCCGCGCCTCCGCCGCTGCCATGGCCATGGCCCCCCACCCGGTTCCGCTCCGGACGATTCGTGAATCCTGATATGTTAGCCTGCCGTCCTGGACAGCGGCCGACGCCCCTGCCCTCTGCGGGGAGAGTGGAGAAGATTCCGCCCGCCGCCCCTGCCCTCTGCCGCGGAGTCCTCGGGACGGGAGCGTAAACACCAGTGAGAGCTAAAGCGAAACAAGGGAGTTGGGAGTTAGCCGACGAGAAGGTGTTCGGCCCAGGAAACCCAGCGCCGGAGTCACGGGAAGGGGATGGGCGAGCTGCCAGGAGAATACGGCCCGCCAAGGGGTGAGCTCAGAGTTGGGCTGCATTGGTTGGGTGCTGGGCCCTTTCTGGTTGCCGTTTGCTCTGACGGGCCCAACCGCTGGTCCTTGATGATCTGATGCATGGGTTTAGGCTAATACGGCCCAATAATCCTGTAGTGAACTAGGAAGCCTCAGTGTATTTACCTCCCTGCACTTTTTTTTTTCATATTTAGCCTCGAATGAAATTGCAAATCTAGCATCATTCTCAATTACGGAAGTATTAGCAGGAGATACTTATCACCTACTATGATCAATTTGAGAGGATAGAAATTGTCATTCATAGAAACCATTACTTTGTTGTTTACCAGCTGATTGCGTTAATATGTACATGAAAATTAGGAAATGGTTGTCATTGTGTTGCAGTCTATAGGAATTAAACTTTATTGTTGTTTATCATGGGGAATATTGCTTCCATGTTATATTTGAATAATTACCTGATTAGTTATTAGAAAGCACAAAGCAAATGTAGGAAGTAGACTACACTTGATTTGACAAAGAACATTCTTTCGCCGTTATAATTTTTTTACAATGAAAATGTAAAAAAATTAGATAATTTTCTTGTTAATTGAAGTTTACATTACCTGCTGAAAATGAAACATGAATGGTGGGCTGAGCTGGTATGTATTGCTAAAGTTCAATCCAATTATCTATATCTTTTCACTTTTCTTCCCTATGGCAAGACCTTCCATATTTATTCAGTGCATGGCAATATAATTGTGTTGTAGGATTAATATAACATCATTGTTAATATAAAGAGATTCAAGCATACTGCCTTTTTTATTACTGAAATATCTATAAATTTTCTTCCCTCCTGCATTGTATGTATACCTAGAGTAAGGGTGGCAATCAAACCCGCGGGTTCGGGTACCCGCGGGTCCTGCACCCGTCGGGTTCGGATTCGGGTCCTATTTTTTACCCGTGGGTATGTCGGGTCGGGTACCCGAATTGATTCGGGTCGGGTTCGGGTTTATGAAATCTCCACGGGTACCCGTCGGGTATCCGACATTTCCTAATCAGCTGAGTCACAAAGTGTTGCCCTAGACCCTGGTCCCCAATCCCGATTTCCCCATTTCCTTCGGCGGCTAGGCTTCTCCCCAGATCCAAGTTCCTACTCGCCAGGGGACAACCGCCGCCGCTGCCGCCGGGGAAATGGAGACCGTGGGTGCCTCTTTGAGCCGCTCCTCCACGCTGACGACCCGTCGGCAGAAGCCTTCGCCCGGCGTCGGGCTGCTGGGCTCCCGGAATCGGGCCCATGGGAGTCTCCAGGGGTAACAAGGTCATGTTGTTCAAGTGGACTCCGGTGAACGGCGCCTCCGGAGGGGCCGGCGATGGCAAGGAGGCTGCCACCAGGCGGCGCTACGTTCCGGTGAGGCTTCTTAGTTGCTTCGAAGGTTGAGTTCTTTGGGTTGCTCCAGTGGGTTCGATTTGCTGTAGAGGTCGGGCATTTGGCCATTCTTGGCTTCCTCGAGGTTTCAATTTTAGGCACACAGTAGGAGGGGATATGATAATGCGGGCTCTTCTTGGATGAACTTAATGCTTAACCTGAGCAAGTAGGGTTTGGAAGGTGGTAAATGTAAGGATTTGGCCGTGAACTTCAATTTGGGTTGTGCTAGGATTTTAGGGTATATTCATTGTCTTATGTGCTAGATTGAGTTGATGATAGTAGGACATGCAATGTCATGGTTTTTTTTAATCGTGGTGATGGACATGATATTGCACAAATTTAGTACAACTCGTTCAAGATGGGTATGGATTGTGGAGATTTGGAGTGATTGCAGACGCATCTGCCTCAAGGCTCGAGCTTTGGTAGTCTAGTTAGAAATTTTGAGGATTCATGGCATTCCTCAATTCAACCATTTCTCTGATGGCTAATCTGAATATTTGTATTCCATCATTCTTAGGTTTTGGGCTACTAGCTGGCTATCTTCCTTACTGCTATTCTTGTTTGTTATCTGTAAGAAGATTTTTTTTTCTGTGCATTGTCCCATATGATTTGTCGGGTTTCGGGTACCCGTCGGGTTTCGGGTATCCGTCGGGTTCGGATTCGGGTAAAGATTTCTACCCGAAAGGTCATTCGGGTTCGGGTCGGGTATTCTGATTCGGGTTTTTTTTCGGGGCGGGTTTTGTAAAACCCGTACCCGACCCAACCTGTTGCCATCCCTAACCTAGAGAACATTTCAATAGATCGGAACAACCACCACTAGGTGTGCTTCACATCAACTAAAAAGCCCAATTGAGCTTGAGTTGATGTGTTCTGCATAAAAATTGATTGTTTTTTTATTTTCCAATCGACTCTGCATTTCTTGTTCTCTTTGGTTTGTATTATTCTGATCTTTGGTTGGTGTGGTTGAAGGTGAGTCTACAACAGTAGGCAGAGTATCTCTAGGAGAAACTAGCACTGTGATGAAATCTTGCTTCCCACCTACAAGGTCAGGTTTTCTGATTCATACTATGTTTATAACTTATCTTAGATTAGTTCCAAAATTTGCTAACCTAAATCAATTCTATATGTGGCAAACAACGAAAAATGGTTCTACACATAGTTCTATCCATGGAAGTTATGTTTGCTATGGAGATTTTGGCATGTCTCATATATCTTCTGTAGAGTTGAGACTTATGTATGTGTGGTCTGAGACTATGAGAATTGCTAAATCAATGGAGCTAAATGGGGGTGAAAATTAATCTGTCTCGAAACTCATTTTCAATGGTTTGCACATATTTAGTGTTAGGAGTGTCATTATTCAAGAATTTTGAATTTAATTGCCCTCCTAAAATACATATGTTACTTTGGTTGATGGTTAATAATACATTTCTCCAAGTGATTTTTTTGCCCAAAAACTAATAAAGCTTAAAGTGATAATCAAAGTAATAGTCATCATGTGGATGATCCTTCTTTCTTTTTCTATAAAAAACTAAAATCTATGTAGCCAAATGTGCTTGGCAGATATTTTTAAGGATTTTAAGGAAACAAATCGTTGTGATCATGTGCAAGGCATATGGCTAAACTATTCTAAATGTATGTCTCTATCTCCCTGATCTGATTCTCTCATGGACAACTCTACATCACACTCTCACAAGCTACTTCTACGAGCAATCTTAAAATATTTGCTGTGTTGCAAAGGATAGGTGCTTCAATTCAGATGAGATGTTTAACAAGAATGTCATCTACAAAGTCCTTACACCATAGATATTTTATAATACAACTGAAAGATGTTTTATTTGTATTCATGTTGGATGAGACTCAACACAAAACATTTGTTTATAATCTGATTTATTTACTAGCTTGTCGAGATATACTTCACTTGATGTGTGTTTGAAAGAAATTATATTTTATTATATGGTTGAGGATCCTTTGTACTTGTATGTATCACTTTTTTTAGAATTCCGTTGCAATGTACGGGCACCCTACTAGTTGGTTGTAATATATGACTACCTGTTTGAGAATGACAACCTATCCCTTCGATGAAACACAAACATAAAGAAAACTTCAAAGCTTCAAGTTTGTTGGTTATAAACTAGAAGTATCTATGAAGAGTACTCATCACAGACAGTTCTAGTTTAGAACCGTCTGTCTGTGATGTATCTTTTTATAGATGATTTTTGAACTGTCTATGATGTGCACTTACATCACTGACACATGGTTACAAACGGTTCGGAAAACCGTTTGTAATGACGATTTTGAACCGTTTGTGATGTTATAATGTGTATTAGTGTTACGCACTGTGCTAATCAAACTAAGGGGAATTTAGTTATGGTAAATCGACACATATATTGTCGAACCTATCGTCGATGAATCAAACTGCAATTGTATTTATGTAATTGGTAATTTGCTTACCACATATTGATGTTTGGTCCTTGACCGGTGTCACTGCACCCTTGGTCCTCTAGTCCATTATGTGGATTGACCCGTGCGACGGTGCATTGCCATTTGGCCATCTGTGCCATGTGCGAGTGCTCCAAGCAGTGCCTAGTGGGAGTTTGCTACCTTGAACTCGGACATCCCCAATTCACCTTAGATGTATGCATGTGTCAGTTAGCAGTCGGACTGTGTACATTTGTCATTTGCAAAATGTTACTAGAATGTGTACCAAGTGTGGCATAGTTAGCATGATTTTATCGTTTCGTCATGTTACAATTATACTAGTACAAGACTGTATGAATGTGGCAGAACTGCATCATATGATTGTAGGCTCTAGAAACTTGCCAACTAAGGGGTGGGAGATAATTTCACTTTCGACATGTTACATCATAATACTCCTCATACGCAGCAGCCCTCGGATCAAGTCCGAGTTTTGTGAGAAACGTCACGAGCATACATAGTCTCAAGAATGAAGAAGATGAATATCGTAGATAGAACCAAATTAACGACATTGAAGCAACCACGAAGATGTCATTGATATTTCATGTTTTCCACTACTATGTGAATACAAAGTATGATACACCAACTCTATGTTTATCAAAGAAAACCAGATCAAATTATTATCAAGGATGGCATGTAATCAATGTAACTAAAGGCATTAACTAATTAAGCAGTATTATTTAAAAGTAATTGATAGCAAATAGCATTGATAATTATTTAATGCAAAAAATAACCCATACAACATATACTCGACTAATAGGTGCTCAATGTTATCAAGGATGGTGACTTGCCTTACGGCTTGCGACTAAAGGTCGACGTTCACTCCTCTTGAGATTTCTCGATTGTTGCCTCTTGCTTTGATGGATCCTTTCTCTTTTTTTTTTGAAACTTCTCTATTGTTACCTTTTCTTTCCACTTCCTCGTATTTTAGTGCACAAACACAAAGCAATGGAAAATAAACCTACTAGCAAAACTACAAACTCTTGCAAAAGAAAAACTACAAATGAAAGAAAGAAAACAGAGCCATAACAATTTTGGGAGGGAAAACTGATGATCATGTGGCTTTGAAAAGCTTGGGATTGATAGGATGATGAGCAGTGGCGATGGAAGGGTGTACTAGGGTATAGAGTAGGTCTACTATGCAAAACCGAGAAGAAAACCAAAAGAAGAGTCCTAAAAAACATCGTACTAGAGCTAAAAATACCTAAAACAACAATAAACTATATAAAACTTGGTTCAACTTAGGTCTGGCTCATTCTGATTGGTTTGAAATCAAGCGGCTCGACTTGGGCTTGATCGGTTAAAACTGGTTCGGGTCGAAATCAGCTGAAGTGGATTGGATTAGTTGCGTGTGCATAGTGTTATGCATGAGTTCGGTTGGACTTGAATCCGGTTCGTGTGGCCCTAGTCGGTCTATCCGACGTGGCTTGGTCGAGCCATAGGAGCACAAGGCGGGTGGCACTATGCTTCTTCTCACCCACGATGGAGAGAGAGACACAGATGAGGGAGAGAGGGATAAGGAGAGGCGATGGCACTCCGACGGGGAAATGGCAACCAAGGCAGGGGCACGATATGTTCTTTGAGGCAAAAAAACTCAAGGTGGTGGTTTGCAACATGGCAAAGGACGAAGGATATGGTAGTGGAGGATTCTTGTGGCAGTAGATTGTGCATGCCGGATTCTTGAGTATAGGGATTCCATTTTGGTGGTCAAGGAAGGTGGAGGGGGCATAGTTGTCGGTGACAACCATGGCAAAGTGACAGTGCATAGTGGTGACGGTCTACGATAGAGGGGATGGCTGAAGGAGGTGGGGCTCGACTTCAATGTGACTAGGTGTATCTTGTGATGAGGTTGGCTCAGTGAGTGATGGTTGAAGGTGGTAGGTCATCGAAGGTGGAGAAGATGGCAGAAACACAGCTTGATAACACCAATCCTAAGGTGAGTCTCGGGGAGGACGAAGATTACTGGAAGGATCGCAAGGAAGAGGAGAAGTCAAGAGCGTGATCAATTTCAAAAGAGTGGCTAAGATGATGACAATTTTTTAAGGATTATCCATGGTGGTTATAGGCAAAGCAATAGCAGTCCATCAGGACAGGCTTGGCCATAGCGTAGGAGGAGGAGAGGAAGGAAAAGAGTTGATTGTTGATGTCACTGCTCCTTAAGAAGAGAGGAGGGCGGAGTAAGGCAGAGCTACAATGAGGACTTTAGCCCAACTCCTACACTTGGGCATGACAAGGGCGAGGTGGTGAGCTGGAGAATGGTTTGGGTGTCGTGGTGCACATGCATAAAGCCAACGAAGCGGCAACGACGGCGCGTGGCTTAGCGAGGTGGCAGGGGCACCGTACGTGCATTGGGGGCACGCAACAGGGATGGGCTAGCTATAGCCCAAAGAAAGGAATAGAGGGAGGCGACCCAAGAGGAAAAAGGGCAAGCTTGGATGGAAAGTCAACATGGGCCAAGGGAAAAGAAAGGAAAAGACCCGGTAGGGAAAGGAAGGAAAAAGAAAATGTAGGGGATGGGCTAGATTGAGTCCAAGAGAGAAAAAGAAAAGGTTTTAACGAATTTTCTTGAATTTTTAGGAGGAAGAAAGGACTTTTGAGATAAGAGAAAACGCATGCAATTCAGAAGACACCCACAAAAAATCTCAAGAAACACACAAGATGACTTAGGAGCAAACTCCAAATATTTGTGAAAACTTTTCATGCAAATTTGAAATTTTGGGGATGTCACACACAGATGGGACTAATAGCACTAATTCTAGTTAGTGTAGATCACTTGTTTGTACGGGATATAGGATCTACAAAGTTCAAAACTCATCCAAAGGCTTAAAAACAATTGAGATGATGTCGTTGCACAGAGAAGAGAAAATTAGCATTGATTAAAGATTTGAAGTTAGTGGGGATCAATTATATAGATATATAAGATAAGATTATTAGGCCCACTTCTCTCCAAGCTTTTGTTCCTTCTCTTCGGATTTGTTTAACTCATTTGTTTACACTATAGTTGTGTTGCAACTCCGTCCTATCGTTGAGTAGAATGACTTTTCTTTCCGTAGAACAAGATAATTACTTTAAATGGTGCTTAACGTAACAATTAGATCCTCTTGAACTTTAAAAAAACTAAAGAAACATTTTTTATTATATCGAGTGATGCCATATAATTTTGATCTACTGTCTTCTCTGTTCAGAACAAACGATTTTTATAGGAATTCTAGAGGAGACGACATATTTTCTATAAAATTATAGTGTTGCAACAAGCCTTTGTGACGAGGGCTGGGCGTCCTTTGACCGGCTGGCGCACGGTCAACGGACCCCGAGCTCGAGGCCCCGAGCTCGACTGGATGCGTCTTGAGGCACTCGACCTAGAGCGCTAGACCTGAGACGGCCTCGCTCGACCTCGAGCTCGGTACGTGGTTCATTTTGGGTTCGCGGCGACCAATAATGTGGCAGAGTACAAAGCTCTCTTGGCGGGCCTCCGAGCTTGCAAGGCTTTGGGCGTGCACCGGTTGGTCGTAAAGGGCGACTCCCAGCTCGTCGTCAACCAGTACAACAAGGAGTACCAATGCTCGGGAGAACTCGATGGCGAAATACCTTGCCGAGGTGCGCAAAATGGAGAAGTGGTTTCAGAACTTGGAGCTCAAGCACATCCCCAGGAAGGACAACTCCAGCGCCGATTTCCTCTCCAAGCTCGCCTCCTCCGACGACGAGGTCCCACCCGACATCATCCTAGAGACGCTGGCGGCTCCCTCGATCTCCGAGCAGGAGGCCTTGCTCGTGGCGGTCGAAGGTACACCTTCCTGGGCCAAATCCATCTGTGATTTCCTTGCGCGGGGCGACCTACCACCCGACCCTGCCGAGAGGAGCCGGATCAAGCGCCGGGCGAGTCTATACACGCTCGTCGAAGGGAAGCTCTGGTGGCATGTTTAGGCATCTGGGCGGTGCGTCTCCACGGAGGAGGGTAAGTACCTACTAAACGACATCCATTCGGGCCTCTGTGGAGCACATTCTTCGTACAGGATGATGGTCGGCAAGGCCTTCCGCATGGGGTATTATTGGCCAACGGCTCTTCAAGATGCTCGTGATATCGTCCGCACTTGCCGCGCATGCCAATTCCACGCCCGGAAGTCGCACCAGCCCGCCTACGCGCTCCAGACCATCCCGCTCGCCTGGCCCTTCTCGACATGAAATTTGGATATCCTCGGCCCTTTTCCCTAAGCGGTCGGGGGAAAGAATTTCTGTTCGTGGCCATCGACACCTTCACCAAGTGGATCGAAGCCGAACCAGTCTCGACCATCACCGCCGGCGGCAGTTCATTTTTTCGCTTGTTCGTGGTCACCAGGTACGGAGTTCCATGCAAAATTATCACTGACAACGGTACCCAGTTTACCAGTGAGTTGTTCCAGGAGTTTTGCGAGGAACTTGGCATCAAAATATGCTTCGCCGGTGGCTCACCCCGAGCGGGCGAGCGGAACACGCCAATGGGCAAATCGTCGAGGCGTCAAGAAACGAAGTTGCGAGATGAGCTCGAACGCTACGGCAAGACACAGGTGGACGAACTTTCCACCGTCCTATGGTCTATCCGTACCACGACAAGCCGAGCCATTGTGGTCCACACCCTTCCGGCTCGTGTTGATGCCGGCCGCCCCGCCTCCGAGAGGTTACGCTGGCTCTGCCGAGTCGACTTGGTCGACCAAGTCGACTTCGAGCACGAACGGTCTCGACCTTACCCTCGCGGAAGAAGTAAGATGCGTGCCTCGCCACGATCAACGACACCGCAAGCTCTTCGCAGACATGCGTCTCGGTCGGTATGACCTAGGAAGCTCCTTGTTGGGGACTTAGCCTCGAGACGGATTCGTGGCTCGTCCAAAGACCAACAAGTTGTCCCCACTGGGAGAGCCCCTATAGAGTCGTTTCAACAGATCGCATGGGGCTTCTGGGCTAGCGATGCCGATGGCAGGGAGCTCTCTAGCTCGTGGAACATAGATCAGCTTCGAAAATTTTATGTGTAAACTCTATACCTTACATTTCAATAAAGCTGATTGCTCCTTTTTCACCCTTTATGATTGCTTCCACTTGTGTTGTTACCATTCTTTGTACGAGCCTTTTTTGTGTTCGAGCACGACCTTTCGCGCGCAGCACGTTTGCTCTTGGTCTACGTGTCGCGGGCTTGACGTTCACCCCAGTGGACGAGCTAAACGTAAGCCGAACCTCTTCGCGATCTAGCTCTCCCCTGTGCCCGGGCCCGAGCCGAGGGCCTCGCCACTTTGGCTATTGAGCAAATGCGCATGGTCGTGATGGATTAACCTGAGTGTGGCCATCCGCTTATCGGGCTCGCTTTGTGTCACTCCCCTTGCGGGCTTTTTCCTCTACTCTACAGGTCGTGGCCGCTCGTCCGTGTCTACGTCTTGTGCCCAAGGCACGCGTCGCTCGACCTCGGGCCCAACGGGGGCTGGATAAGGCTATCCTATCGGCACACGACCAAGAGAGCGCGAGGGTGGCAAATGAGCAAAGCCGGAGGGACAAGTATCCGCAACTATGAATTCAAATCAGGGACAAGGTTTCCTCGTTCCCCCAAACAAAACGATCTGTTTTCTATTGGAACATTACTTGCTTTATAACGTCTTTTACAGCTCGGCCATCTCGCGGGCAAGCTTCTCTTGCTCGAGCTCGGCGACCTTGGCCCTCAGGGCCGATAGCTCACTCTGGTTCTGAAGGGCCACCGTGGAGGCATCCGCAGCTCGGCGCCGTTCGTCTTGGAGTTGGGCCATCGCGCTCGTCGCCGCCTTTTTGGCGCGCTCAAGTCTCCCTTCGAGCTCCGAGAGCTTGGCCTCGAGCTCGGGGGACGCCTTCGCCGAGGAGGACGACCGGTCCGCCGCGGCTTTCTCCAGTGCCTCGACCTTGGCGCGCTCGTCCTCGACCGCCTTGTTGGCGTGCCCAAGCTTCTCTTCGAGTTCCAGGACCTTAGCCTCGAAGCTGGGGCGCCTCCGGCGGAGAGCGTCATCTCGGCAGCAGCCTTCTCCAGAGCTTCAACTTTAGCCCGCTCGGCCTCGAGCGCCTTGGCCGACCATGCGCATTCTTGCTCCACGGCCTTAAAGCCGTGGTCGCATTCGGAGGCCCTGGCCTGCTCGAGCTCTGCCGCGTGGGCTACCTCCTGCGCCCTCATCGTCTGACGCAGATCATCGAGCTCTTGGCCTGCTGCTCGAGCTCCCCCTGCTCGACCTCTATGGTCCTGATGAGCTTGGAGCGCTCGACCTCCTGCGCCTCTATCACGTTCAGGAGGCCCCTCAGCACGTCAGCATGCTCTTGAAGGCCTTGTAGCCCGCGAGAGGCATGGTCGATCACCTTCACGACGAAAAGGGGGGGCCCAAAATGTGAGTGGACAAGGAGCTCAGGCTACGAACTACGAAGTGCGCAGGAAGACCCTTACCTCGCGGAGATGGCCCTCCAGGCGTGCACGGGTAAATTCCTCGCGGTCGTCCGTACGATCGCGAGGGATCTCCTCCTCCTCATCGGCCGCCGTGTTGGAGCCGGGGCCGGCCATGGTTACCGCTGGCGCACTTGGGCCAGGGCCCAGACTCCCCGCCCCGATGGCGGCCTGGTCTTCCGCTGCCTCTTCCGGTGGACTCAACTCGCCAGCCGGGGGGGCGCGGCGGCAGGATCAGTCCCGACCTCCGCGGCCGGGGCCTCACTCGTCTCCGGCACCAAGGGAATGGCGGCCGGGTCCGCCGCGGCATCCTCGACCTCCACGGCCTGGGACGCTGCGGCCTCAGCACACGAAGCAGCCACAGCTGGAAAGATCTGCGGAGCACCCGCGGCCTGGTCACCTTCGGTGGCCGGCGGCGTCGCGGCCTCAACGCCTGGAGCGGCCGTGGCCGGAGGAGCTCGGGGTATCGCCCCGGGCGCGGCCGCGAAGCTCTGAGTGTCCTCCCTCGTGGTGGCACTGGGAGAGACAACATCGGCAGATGCGTCATGGTCGACAGCTGCGTCATGGGCCTCGCCGGTGTCAAAATCCGCACTGGTTGCGGGCTGGGGCTCGTCATCATCCGTGTCGTCGAGGCCTTGGTCGAACTCGTCGGCCGGAACCAGGCTCGGCGACCCTGACGGAGTTCGCGTTAGGCGCGAGAGGCGGCGCGGGACCAATTCGAATGTGTCCTCCTCCTCGGACTCGGACTCGCCCTGGATAGCAACCATCGTCAAAACGGGCAAGTTTCGAGCTCGGACGCTCAAGGTCTGCGATCAAGAGCATACACTAAGCCAGAAAGATGTGGGGGGCGTTGCAGTCTAAAGATGCTGGGGGTTTACCTGGGTCACCAGCCTCCGCCTCGTCGAGGGTCGGCGAAGATCTTGCTGCCCCGGTGCCACGGGAGCGCGTCGCTTCCGCGCCCCACCAGCCTGGGACCTCAGGACTCGGGCCGGCTCCGCGTCGCCAAAGAATGGCGGTCCCAGACCTCGAGCCCGAGCACCTGGGCGGTGGGGCTCGAAGTCCGGCGGGCCACCGCGCTCTATTGCTACAAAGAGGAAAAACTCATCAACCGACAGGTCGCGCGGGCGCGAGCTCGGGGGCTCGATCGGTGGGATCCTTACCATGGCATGGTCCCCCCACTCAACGTGGGATTTCTTCGCCTCCGAGTGGCCCGCTCCGGCAGCGGGAGGCCTCTTCTTCCCTTTCTTGCCCTTGCCCCTCCGGCAATGGAGCATCCGCCTGGCCGTATCAAACAGCTCTTGATGGTCCTGCGCGCACGAGAGGGTCAAGAAAGGCCTCGGGGCCGCTAAGACGAGCCCTTGGTCTGATTGGTTTACCTCGGGTTTTCGGCGGAGCACGTTCCTTGGGACGGAGTCGTCCATGGAATAGTTGTGCGCCAGTTTCCCGAACATCTCGTACATCCTGTCGGCGACCCAAGACTCCTTCGGAGCTGCAAAAAGGAGCGCCCTTCAGGGACCATCGAAGGGCAGATTCGAGCAAGACCACGAAGCAGGAAAGGGCTTACCGGACGTACTCTCGCGTGTCGGGTCGATGCGCCCCTGGATCTCGAAGAACGGGTGCGTTCGCCTCCGCAGGGGAGACACTCGGTTCCGTAGGAAATCAACGGCGATTGCCTGCCCAGTGAGACCGCGCTCGGCGCAGAGATGTATGGCGGCAATGGCCTCTTCGTCGTCCTCGAGGTCGCCCGATTCTGGGGTCCCCTTATTCCGTCGACGGGCTTTCCCTCGATGTATGACGTGATGAGCTCCCTTTCTTGAGTAGAACCGGGCTCGGCCCACGCGCCGAGGAGTCCCGAGCTTGGACCTTGGGAAGGACCACTTGAGCCTGTCATTGTCGGAAATAGAGGCACCGACCACGTGGTCCTTCCCGAGCGGAAGAGGTCAAGCACCTGAAAGAAGAGCGAGGATGGGGAAGGATTCCTAGGAACCCCTCGCATGTGGGAAAAGATGGCGAGAGTAAGAATGGAGTTCGGCACTGGTTTATGAGCTCGATCTCGCAGTGGTGAGGACCACGGAGAGGAACTTCGCTCTCCGGTCTGCAGTCAAGAGGACAAAGTGCTCGGTGCAGACGATTTAAATCCCTAGGGGTTGGCTCGATCGTTGCGGAAGCCGCCATGTGAATGGGTCGAGCAGCCCTGTGGTCTCGAGTTCCTTCATCCTCGGCGACAAAGTACTCCTCCTAGCTTGGCCATGGCGATTGCGGCGATCTCGGTCGGCGGGGAGGAAGGTTTTTGCTTGGCGGAAGGGCTTGGAAGACGAAAGGCACTGGTCGGAAGCTTCCTCAAGAGCTGCAGATTTTGGGATTATAAGCCGCACCGTCGCTAAATCCGGATCATGGCGCCGGAGGACTCGCCGCCACGATTTGACAGATGCAATTAAGGTAGGCGGCGGTTTCGAGGCACTGCGAGTGTCACCAACCGTTCGCATCCGTACCGGAGCGACGGAGATCAAGAAGCGCCAGGTGTCGTATCCTCAAGACCTGGCGTTACATTCCCGCACGACCTCGACCTCAAGGAAGTTCTGGGAATCGATCCCGGCTATGGAGACTCAAGGTCGGCCCATGCACCGCCACGACCTTAAGCCTCGAGGGCTAGCCGACGAGGGTGGCGTCCTTTGGCCGGGCCGCGCGATCCGCGGACCCCCGAGCTCGGGAGGCCCCGATCTCGAACTGGATGCGTCGAGGCGCTCGACCTAGAGCGCGCTAGACCCGAGCACGGCCTCGCTCGACCTCGAGCTCGGGCGGGCCCTTATTCGAAGCCACGATCCGCCCTTGGATTTCGGATCAAGCATTTGACCGACGGTTGCTCAAGGCGCGGGTCGTGGGGCAGGAGTGGATGCGTACAACAAGTTCGAGCGATTCTGAAGCCCTCGCGTCGAGGGCCACTTAGAATCTAGCCGGCATTGCGCGTCGAGGAGGTATAAAACCTAGGGAACACAAATCCTTTGGGGCGATTTAAGACAACACACACGCGCCCTAGCTCGAGCTTAGACTTAGCCATTGTTGAACTTGAGCTGTAAAAACACCCTTGTACTCAGAATTAGCCAAAAGAACTGCCGCAAGGCGACTGGAGTAGAGCTATTACCTCCCCAGGGGCTCGAACCAGTATAAATCTCGGTCTCCCGCTCGTTGTCGTCTCACTCCGACCATAACCGCGTCCATACTTTTCCTCCGACTAAGTGAAGCGCAGCTCGGGTCCCGTATCACACCGACCCCTAACTCACTTCTTGCGGTCGGCGATCCCGATCGTCGACACTTTGCATTAGAATTTGTAACACTTTATCTAATAATCCTTATATTAGACCGTGGGAGTTTCCGGCTGCGCTTGCTAGACATGTCAATTTCCACTGATGTGCTCACTCTGCTCAAGGCCACGTCGCCTATACTGTGTGCCCTTGGGATGACTTAAGTAATTTCTACACAGATAGCAGAATGTCTGCGTCGTGGGCGTGAGATCCCAAGTTCGATTCTCAACAAAAGCGTCTTTTACTTGATTTTTTTGCATCTACTTCACTGATTTAATTGAGCTATTAAATAATATTATAAAATTTTGAAACTTTTTGAGAAGGGTCGTGAGAGCATGCTTAACTTACCATAAAAATTTAAGATCATAATCAAAATTTTACAATTTTTTTAAATCTGACAAAGCTACTAATGTATTTAAATTTTTTAGTTCCATGTTTTATGTTTTTAAATATTTTTTAAAGGGTTCTAAGAGCATGCCTAACCTACCGTAAAAATTTTAGATCATAATCAAACTTGTATAGTTTTTAAAAATTCTGACAATGCTAAAAACGTGTTTAAATTTCTTTGTTTTTTGTTTTCTAGAGGCATCAAATTAATTTGTTTTTTAAAAAAAAATTTGAAGAGTCTTGAGAGCATTCATAACCTACCATAAAAATTATAAATCATGATCAAATTTGTGTGATTTTTTAAAAATCTAACAATGCTACTAATACATTTAAAGCAACTTTACTGATTTAATTGAGCTGTGAATTATGTTGTAAATTTGGAAACTTTTTTGGGAGGGTCCTGAGAGCATTCCTAAGCTACTATAAAAATTTCAAATCATGATCAAACTTGTGCGATTTTTAAAATTTTTTATAATGCTACTAATATATTTAAATTTTACTATTTCAAGTTATAATTTTTTGAAACTTTTTGAGGAGGTTCATGGGACTGAGAGCATGGCTAAACTATCTTAAAATTTTCAAATAATGATCAAACTTGTACAATTTTAAAAACTCTGATAATACTACTAATACGTTTAAATTTTGCTATTTTTGGTTTTCTAGAGGCAACAAATTAATTTAATTTTTAAAACTTTCTAAGAATGTTCCTGAGAGCATACCTAAGATACTATAAAAATCTCAGATCATGATTAAATTTTTACAATTTTTTAAAATTTAAACAATGCTACTAATGTATTTAAAGCGATAAAAATTCTAACAATGCTACTAATGAGTTTAATTTTTGTACTTTTTGGTTTACCAGAGTCATCAAATTAATTTGATTTGCCAAACTTTTTGAGAAGGATCCTGAGAGCATGCCTAAGCTACCATAAAAATTTTGGATCATGTTCAAACTTATGTGATTTTTAAAAAACTGATAATGTTACAAATATATTTAAAGTAACTTCACTAATTTAATTGAGTTATTAAATCATGCTGGAAATACTCTGTATATTCATGAACTTTTGAAATTTAGCTTTTTTTAGCCTACTCACACTTTTTTTTACAAATCTAGCTCCATTCAAATAAATTTGCAAAAATGTTCTCTTCTCGAATCGTAGAAAGCGCGACAATTGAGGTGTGTCACCTGTCGTGTCCAGGAAGCTCGGTATGTTTCCATGCCTGCAACAAGCCGAGCCCACCTCGCTGCCATACTCCCTTAGTTCAAAAGGAGCTCATATGTTGCTATCAAGCTCCCAATGCTCTACAGCTTCCCAAAAAAGCTATCGAGTTGTATAGGCATATCACCTGCCATGTTTTACACGGTAAGAGAAGAGGCTATTTTTGAAAATATATTCGAAAGAGGGTATATATATATATATATATATATATAGACATACTACTCTTAGGAGTAGTTGCTTCCCACGCCTATCTCATAATGTAGGGAGTATCTTGCGAAACAAATGATATGTATATGTAGTATACAAGTATATAAGACTATCTAGGTGGTATGTATGTTTTTTTGGATATACTCCTTTTTATATACATATATGAAGGCATTTATAAAATACACTAAAAACTATAAACTCTCTTGCAATTTTTTCATATGGTTTATGTTAGAGTATCTTATAATTAGTGTATGAGTGTGCCTAAAGTGGTAAAATAGTATTTCAAATTTATTTAGATCGTGTTTCAGAGGTGGGAGTAACTACACCTAGAAGTAGAAAGTGTATATATATACTCCCGGGAGTAATTACTCCTTATACCGTATCTCACAACGTATAGGGTATCTCATATGACGGAGGGTATGTATGCTTAGTATACGAGTATATAAGATCATTTAGGTGGTATGTATATTTTTTCAGAATGGTATGCATATTTTTTGGACATACTCCTTTTTATATGTGTATATGAAGGTATTTGCAAAATACGCTAAAAATCATAGATTCCCTTGCAATTTTTTCGTGTAGCTCACATTAGAGTATCCTATAATTAGTGTATGAGTGCATCCAAAGTGATAAAGGAGTATTTTAAGTTCGTTTAGGTGGTATTTCAAAGGTGAAAGTAATTACTCCCAGTAGTAAAAGATATTTTTCCTATATATATGTGTGTGTGGAAAGTATATGGTGAAAGTAGACATATAGTAAAATTATGAAAGTAGGTAAATAGAGATGTTGGATTAAAGTTGAATGGATCAGATCTCGGTGGAATCTCACAACATCTAAGGGTCTATTTGGTAGAGTTCCAGATCCCAGTTTCACCTAAGATCTAAAATTTGTAGGCTAAAATAAAGTGAATTAAGTTTATATTTTTGGTCTAAAATGTAAATAAGATAATCCATCTAAACACTCTGAATGTAATCACAACTCCAGCTCTACGGATCTGATGGAGCTAGGAATACTCAGCCCACCAGATCCACGAATCTAATAGAGCTGAAGCCCTACTAAACACACCCTAAATCTGATCTATTCAAATTTGATCTAACGTCACATTTTAACTATATTTATAATTTCCCGTGTGACCACTTTCTATACTTTCTCATATATGAATGGGCCACAAAAACGAAGGCTTACGTACTTTTAGCTTCCCAGCCCCACATGTCGTACTTACAAACACAAACTACCTCCCCGCCGCGGGCCCCACCTGTCATCCTCATCAGTGAATTGTCGGTAGTCTCATCCTCCCCTCGCTCGTCGTCGACGTGCCCTTTACAAACGCCGCCCTCGAGGCCTCGACTCTGCTCCAAAGAACCTTCTCCTCCCACGCAATTCCCGTCCCCCAACATCCCACCCGCGCCACTCATAAGCTCCATACCGCATCGCGGAAGCGCGCTTTGGTGTCGCTCGTATCTTGCTGCGGATCTGAATCTGACCCGCGGCGAATCAAGCGCGGCGGCGAATCAAGCGCAGCGACGAAGTCGCGAATCCGAGAAGTGCAAGGAGCGGCGGCGGGGAGGATGGCGCGGGCGCGGAGCGGGGGCTCCGGTAGAGGGGTGCGGCTGCCGGCGATGAACGCGCTGGAGATCCTGCAGGAGACAGTGCGCGTTCTGCGGGCGGACCCGCACGCGTTCACGTCCATCCTCTTCCTCCTGCTCTGCCCGGCGTCGGGGTGCCTCCTCCTGTCCGCCGCCGCCCTGGACGGAGCGGTCGTGCTGCCGCTCGCGCGACGGCTCCTCGTCGCCGCGGCGGCCTCCGGGCTCCCGCTCACACATTTCGTCAAGCAGCTCGCGCACCACCTCGCCGCCACCCTCGTCGCGGCCATCGTGTCGTTCCCGGCGCTCGTCACGCTCCTCCTCGCCGCCCGCGCGGCCGTCGCATACGCCGTGGCGGCGGTATACGCGGGCAAGCCCCTCGCCGCCGCCGATCTCTCCCTCCTCGCGCGCCGCGCGTGGCCGCGTCTCGCCGCCACGTACGCGCTCGCGTGCGCAGCCGTCGTCGCCTGCCTCGCCGCCTTCCTCGCCCTCCTCGTCACCACCTGCTCTA